>ML677397.1:8332055-8504652 GCA_007922305.1 Dermatemys mawii | reverse complement strand
GATAGATAGATAGATAGATAGATAGATAGATAGATAGATAGATAGATGCTCTACTAGCCAACATTCACAGAAAATATCCCTATTTTTTGAACATATTGGGCTGAATCCTCTGCTGGCATAAATCAGCTCTGCTGACTTCAATGGAAATTTGCTGATGGACACCCACTGAGAGCGTTGGGCCTGTTATTTCTTGGCTGCAATACTGGGAGTGAGATAAACGAGTGGATATTTCACACTGATACTTTAACACGGCCAAAATTCTCACCCGCACCCGCTGCCCAAAATGCCTCTGCTTTTTAGCTGTCCGGCTAATGAAAGAAGCTTCGTCTGAACTTTGTGTGTCCCATTGTTCTCTGTCCTACTGGGACCATGCGCTGGAGAAGGGAGAATGCTTGGCCCTGATTGTGAAGTTGTTCGCGGCTAGCAGACAAATGGGGTGAGGGGGACGTGATTCCGGTTCTGCAGGACAACAGATGTGGTGCAGCTCTGTGCTAATAGATATTTTATCAAATATTCTGCACAGCAGATGTGAACTGCACAGCACGAGACCCTTCACAGCAGCCTGGGAACGGACACAACCGACCATGGGGTGATGGGAAAATAGAGCCAGACCCTGGTCTAAATTACGCCAGTGCAAGGGTGGGGGGCAAACTCTTTGGCCCCCCGAGGGCCACATCTGGGAATAGGAATTGTATGGCAGGCCACGAATTCTCGCAAAATTGGGTTTGGGGTGCAGGAAGGGGTAAGGGCTCAGGTTGGAGGTGTGGGCTCCGGGGTGGGGCCAGAAATGAGGAGTTCGGGGTGTAGGAGGGGACTCCAGGCTGGGGCAAGGGGAGGGAAACATGGGGGAGGGGGTTTGAGGGCTCCGCTGTGGTTGCAGGCTCTGGAGTGGGGCTGGGGATGAGGGGTTTGGGGTGCAGGAGGGGGATCAGGGCTGGGGCAGGGGGTTGGGGCATGGGGAGGGGCTCAGGAGTGCAGTCCCCAGGTGGCGCTTACCTCAAGCGTCTCCTGAAAGTAGCGGCATGTCCCCCCCCGGCTCCTACACAGAGGTGTGGCCAGGTGGCTCTTCACTCAGGCACTGCCTCTGCAGCTCCCATTGGCAGCGGTTCCAGCTCGTTTAAATCAGTCATGCTCCACAATCCAGAAATACCGATTACACCAGCTAAAGACTTGGCTCGTGAATATCGGGGCACCCCATTTTTCATAGGGTGGTTGTAGTTCCTCTTAGTCTATGCATCTATACAAAACCCTGAGATCAAACAGACATTCAAAGATGTTACATCTGGTGTCTCACGGTGTATTGCAACCCATTTTTCCATAACCTCATTATTAGCACATCTTATGCAGTAACCTTGTGAACTGATGGGCATAGGGTTATTCCTAGGTCTCTCACTCATACCAAGTATTCTCAAGCCTATGGCCTAGAATGGCTAAGCTAAAATTGTACAGGTCTCAGCCTGTAGGCCTTACGTTCCAGCCATGTTTTATTTACATACCTAATACACCCTCATCACTCCTAAACATTTACCTATCCTATATTCTGGAATCCTACCATTTAAATCTATTTAGCGTACACTGATTATATATGAAACAGCATATAAATTGACCATAACATCACGTAATACAATGATGGATAGATGAGAAAATGAACTCCTGTGTAGCCGGGAAAGCTGGCTTCAAGGCTGACTTATCAGATGCCAGGATCTGGCCCTATGGGCTTGTGCAAATCAGGTGTGAACTGCTACCAGATCAGACCTCTCCTCTCACCCTAGCAACAGCATTTCACACCCTCTGTACCAGGCAATGACAACCCGTATTGCAAGGCAGAGATTTCCCCTGGTTTCACTTACGGTTCAGGCTGAAGTGTTCCGTTTCCCCTTTGTTCCCTCCATTATGGTATGGCCATGACTGTATTCTTTAATCTCTCCCCACTCATCTGCTCCTTCTGGGACATCTCACTACTCTTCACAGCCTTGTACGTGGCTTCTCTGTGGGTGGCCTCCAATCTACAGTCCAGCTTTCCTTGACTCACTCTCTGTTTTATGTCTCGACTCTGTTCAGATCCTAAGTTCCTCCTGCTGAATCTTCCGAAGAACAAAGTCCATGACACTCTCCTCTCAGGCCTTAACTTTGTTTCCAAGGCCAGAGATCATGGAGACATTCCTGCCGCAGAGAAACAGGGAAAGGAGCTGGGAAAGGAAGAGAAACAAAAGGCATGAGTTGGGATAGTCTAAAGGGGAGAAGATTTGCCCAGGGATGCTAAATGTGACAACATGACATCGAACAACTATGGAATAACAATAACAGCCAGAAGTTTAGTGATTCCCTACTTGGCTTGTATGCTAATGCCTCATCGCTGCCAATAGGAGCTTGGCTGGTGAACGCAGGTATTTTGTATTATAGCCCTCACAACATCCTAGGTTCTTTGCAGACCCTCCCAGACTGTACCCTGAGAAGCTCAAAGTCTGAGAGTAAAAGACAGTCCGATCTTTTGTGTGTTTTTTTGCTACCGTATCACATCGCAAGCTGACGTCTGATTTTTCTAGTCCTCCCACCCCCCGGTCTCTTCCTGTGCTCTCCTGTGCATTAACGGTCTGCATTTCGGATTATTTCCCCCAGGATGTTAGCTTGTGTTTGTCCCGGTTTAAATCCGCTTTTGTGGTTTTCTGAAAGGGAACTGAGTGGAAGAGCGAGGGAATGGGGAGAAGGAGTAAGAGGCTGAGGGGACAGAAGGAAGAGACGTAAAGGGAGCAGAAAAGCTACTTAAGGGCTTCATCCTGCCACAGCCGGAGGACTCTGCATGATCCAGGGAAGCACTGAAGATTGTGTTTACAGTGAAGCACTGTGTAGCCTTATTGACTTCAATGGAACTAGTCACGTGCAACAGTGTTTCATTGGGTCAAGCCAGAGTGCCAGAAACTTGCCGGTGTAGACAAGACCTTAGCCTTAGGCTATGTCTACACTGAGCACCTTACGCCGGCGTGGCTGAGACATTGCAGCCGAGCAGCGTAGCTGCCCATTTTCATCAGAGCTCTCCTGATGACACAACAGAACCACCCCCTATGAGGGGCCGTAGCTTTGTCACTGGGGGAGTGGTTTTTTCACACCCTTGAGTGACAAAAGTTTTAACAACAAAAGTGCCAGTGTAGACATGGCCTAAGTACCTCTCCCAGCCCTGAAGAAGGGCTCTGTGTAGCTCTCTTTCTCGCCAACAGAAGTTGGTCCAAGGTAAAAGATGTCACCTCGCCCACCTTGTTTCTTTAATATCCTGGGACCCACACGGCTAGAACACAGCATCCAGCTGTGAATGGCCTTTTTATATTTCAATCACTCTGTGTCTGGTTTGCCCCCTCACGTTCCTGTGACATCAGGTATCCCAGCCCTACTGGCTGAGTGTCAAGCGTCCCACCCCCACCAAAATACAAGTCAGCTGTGCCCCTTCCTGAGACCTGAGCTCCGACCAGGATTTCCAGCTGCTCCGGGAACTCATTTGACGGGATTCAGAATTTCCCAAATAACACAACACTCTCCAGCTGGATCGTGTGTGTTTGCAGGGGGAGGGGCGGCCGTCACCGCCTTCCCCCTTTAAATCCATCCAGGTCTGTCTGTCCACAATAGGTGCATGAAGAATGGTTCTTCCTTCCATAGGGGCCGGGTTGGTATTTGTAACTGAAAATAGAGGAACCAGCCCGGCCTGCTCTGAACGGCACACAAAGACTCGGTTTCAGGGCCTCCGCAAAGAGAAAAGTTTTCACCTTCTTTAATGATCTATGGGTCTGTAAGCAACACTTCGGGAGTTTGTGCTTACCTTGGTTGTGAGCCAAGGCAAAGTCCGGGCCGGTGCATAGTAACCGACTGTTGAAAGTGAGAATTAGCAGCAGCCAATTCCATGATCGGGCTCTCCAGCCCTTGGAGAGCGCTGAGTGGCTCCTTTTTAGGAGGCCTGGTATTCAAATGGTGGCTGGCAACGATGGGGCTCAAAGTGCTGTGGACCCTAAACATCAGCGTCGGCCTCTGCACTGGGTCCAAACTGATACAGTTCAGTGACACTGACTGACTGCGGAATCCCTGTAGCCGTGAAGAGCAAATCGGTCCCCAAAACTTGCCTCTCCTGTGGGCGCACATTGGTACCTTTCATCCCCAGCCAGGAAAGAAAGAGAGGCCCAGCTTGTTATTACCCTTGAAACCCTTTTTAAAGAGGTAAAAACTCCAAAATGCAGAATCTGAAGTCACTTTTGGCACGGCACCCCGGCTTGCCTCAAGGTCTGTGTTAATATCTGCAGGAACATTCTTGAGCAGGGTGGGTAGGAGTTCTTCTGGAGAAGTCATTTCTTAAATCAGAAATTATTATTCCTATCCGCTGGGGTCAAATAGCCTTTTTTTCCCTCTTAGCCTGAGCAACCATTACACAGATGTTCCATCAGAATGCATAGGGACTGCTAGGAAAACAGAACTGTGGATTTCAGCATACGGGGCCTGTGGGGAAAACAGAAATATGGATTTCCACAGGCTGACAAAGAGCTTCAAACTGCACGTGTGCTCCTGGAATGCTGGAGAATCAAATCGGTTTGGTATGTTTGTGGGCAGCTTCTAAGCGAACTTCTTGCTAAGGAAAAATCCAGACTGACAGCACCAGAGTCCTGTATCTACACCCAATAGAGAGAACATAGGTACTAACCGTGCAAACCTCCCCCACGCCGCTCTGGCAACGTGGCTCGGCATGGATCTGGAAATTCAGCAGTAATCATCTGAGGTTGAGTAAAATTTTCAAAAGCACCGAAAGCGACTAAGAAGCCTGCTTTGCTGAATCTGGCAACGACAGTGCTAATTTGTGCCAATTGTGGTGCGTGTGTTAATGTGGACACCTGTCCCGTGGGAAGTGGCTGGAGCCCACCAAACTCACAAGCCGCTGCATGGCCATCTGCTGGCAATGACTTTAGTTGGATTCAAGTTGGTTACCTCTGAAAGGCCTCATATACCAAAGTTGTTCTCCTGAGCCATGCAGTTGGCCATCAGCTACATTTCTTAGCAGCTGTATAATGTTTATTCAACACAATGAAATGCATATGATTTGTTTTTAGTTTGCATCCTTCACACACAGCCCAGTGCTTCACAGGGAGTCAATAGCAGGCAGAGATTAATGAGAAAAAGGAGATTTTAAGGTAAGAGAGGTACTGGCTTGCAGGGCCAGGATAACTGCAGATAAAGGGGTTAAGGGAAGAGTTCAGACAGGAGGCCTGGAAGAAGGAAGCGAGTAGGATGGAATGCAAGTAGGTAGCTTGGAGCTGGGTGAATTGGGTGGGCTTATGTTCATGGAGGTTTGGGAAACAAGGCGGTTGGTTCTGACCTGGATTTGGTGATGCAGAATGGGGTGATATGGTCCCATTTCCTGGTGTGAAGAATTAGTGCTGGGCCTCCTGAAATGTAGAGTGGGAACTGGAGAAAAGCAGATTACAATAGTCCAGATGGAAGCAGTTAACTCCTGGATAGCAGTTCAGTTGAGGCAGGTCAAGGGAAGTGAGTCTTGCCAGGGAGAGCTGGCTTTGACAAGGGAGATGGAGGAGGGAAGAACTGAAACCTGATCACACCCTTTAGAACTGCATGCCAAAGGAACCCTTCAAGCATGGCCCTTTCTTTCCCCCTGCTACTCCCCTGGCAGAAGTCCCCATCCCTTGGGCCCTGAAGCAGATGGAGGGAGTGGGTGAGAAGAGGGCTGGTGAGGTGGGGATGGGCTGATGGTGGAGCTGATGGTGGGCGGACACTTCTCCTCCCTTCACCAGTCTGGTGGGAATTAAAGTAATAGAGTCACCGAGTTGAAGGCCAGAAAGGATGAGAGGAGTGGTCCAGATCTTCATCTAGTGTGAATCGGTGTCACTCCGCTGAAATCAGCAGCTCATGGGATTGACACCAGCGTAGGCTGTAACTTTCTGGCCATGGAATCGGTGATGTCAGCAGAGCTATGCTGATTGACACCAGCAGAGGATATGGCCCTGCTGTGGTCAGTTCGTGCCATAAAGATACAGAAATTCTGGAGGGGACTGAGAGAAGTAAAGCGACAAACGGCTGAAGGGGTCCAAGGAGTTGTCTCCAGGGCGACCAAAGGGGGGGCAGGACGCTTATGAGATAGAAGGAAAAGAACACATAAGAGTGGCCAAGTGGGGAGGGGAGACAAAGTCTCATTTTCCAGGTAATATGTGGGATTTAGCTGGAAGTGACAATGTCATCTGATGCCATCTCTCTGGCCTGCTCTGGTCAGGACATCTCTCAGGATTAGGAGGAAGAAGGTCCAGAGGCCCAGGAGACAGTGGGGGTGGCAACCATGATGGTGAATCTTGCTCCGGTCGCCAGTTTTTCTCCCCAAAGTCTCTTTCTTATGGACTCATAAAAGGAGTAATGGACAGGGTCGTCCATCCCCTCCTTATTTTGTCCACCAGTAGGTTTAATGTCAAGTTTCATTTACTGATTTTTGGCCTCACCCTGTTTTTGTTTACCAGGCATGATGATAGAACCATAGGACTCGAAGCAGCTACAGGCCCAGCCCACACAACCCCAGCACTGCAAACTCTGTCTGTCCAAGGCTCTCCTCCTGTCAGGAGCACAGACAGTGCCTTTGCCATGCAGCTGTCCACAGCGGTTGTGCTGTAACACGGCATACTCTATAGGCAGCTTTTGGAGCTTTCTCTGCATGAATTTTTCTACAGTGTTTTGTTAGTTCAACCGTGGCGTCAGCTGTTATACCGTTGCCTCCGGTCACTTTACAGCAATCTCAAGATTCTGTAATGATGCCTGGGGTGTAATTCCAGCAGGGATGAATTGGGTCTGTTATGTCCATGACTCAGAGAATCAGAAGTCAGCGACATACTGTAACCATTGATCTGGAACTAGCGCAGGAGTTTTCCCTACAGTATATTTTCCACAACTTTGTCCAGTCTAGGTTTCAGTGACTCAAGAGATGCCCTGGAGCCCCCAACGCTCTGTTAGAAGGCCATTCCATAGTCTGCGAGAGATCACCATCAGGAAACAACCGAGAGCGAATGGAATGGGTTACCTAGAGAAGTGGTGGAATCTCCCTCCTTAGAGGTTTTGAAGGTCAGGCTTGACAAAGCCCTGGCCGGGATGATTTAACTGGGGATTGGTCCTGCTTTGAACAGGGGCTCGGACTAGATGGTGAGATGATCTCCCCCTCCAGATGACTTCCCCCTCCAGAATCCACAGACGTCCTTTGAGAGAGCAAACAGGAAAAAGGCTCAAATTCTAAATCAATCTTGCTGTAATGTTCTTGGGGCAGATTTTTACAGGCACTTTGAGTTTTAACTGCTTTTTCGTCACAGACTCCTTCGCAATTTTCCCTTTATTAATATGGCATCCTTCCCAGGACACTTTATGATGCCATATGTGCTTTCGCTTAGGCACCAAGTTTGTTTGATAGTTTCTTTTCCTATAAAAATCCTGGTGATGTTATTAAAGTTCTTTTCAGTGTAATAAAGTCACACAAGGAAAGTACATTTGCTGTTCCCACCTCCGTTTCCAGTAAGCCCGGGTTCGGAACGCCACCATTTTTCCATTTCATTTAAGCATTGTCATCTCTCTTCCAAGAGGTCGAGGGCCAGGCTAAGAATAGAAAGAAACTGTGTCTGGAGACTCTGCACTGGGTCCTGTTTGGAGCTTGGCTCAGAAGCAGTGCTACAAAGCCTGCTGCTGAGGGACAGCGACTCTGTCACTTGTCAGACTGCTCCCAGGATGATGAGGTGAGGTGTTTGCATCTATATACATAGCAGCAGCGCTGCACTGTCATAGATACAATGGCAACCTTGCATCCAGACCATGTGCAGGATGTTTTTGTGGCTTTCCGGTGGCACAATGTAACTTATCCTTCAGTCCCCGTTCCGGGACAGGGAGAGGGGCAATAATAACAACAGTAATACTCAGCTCTTTTCACCTGTAGCTCTGTAAGGGCTGAGCTACACTGTGGGTAGGATTGACCTAAGATTTGCAACTTCACCTGCGCTGGGCATCCTCACTGCGGCAAGTCGACCGCTGCCGCTCCCCTATCAACTCCGCTTCCTCCTCTTCAGGAGGGTCCCCCAGGTCTTTCCGTTCCCTAAAACACTAGGCACATCTACGGTGCTACCGCAACAATTAATGGAACTAAATAATAGTGACGATAAATTCCTCCTGAAGTCTTAGTTGGATGCAATATTCTATATTTTCTGTAAAGGGGCAGATCATAAATGGTGCTAGCAAATGCCATCAAGGGGAACTGATGGTGCCCAGCCTCTCTCAGGATGCACTGAGCACCTTGAAGATTTGGGCTCTTAAAGTATTGTGTCGTGTTGCTGTGAGCTGTTAGACAGTTGCCACACTCCTCCCAGAAGTGGTTGCATTTCAATGGTCCCCTACATAGCATGACTTTCGGTTTGACTTCTTTGAGATGAAACCTACTGCCTATGCAGGTATATAATGTAAGGCCTTCCCCCACTGTAGCTCACGAAGGCAGAAACATCCACCCTAATGCTTGGAGTCACCTCTGTCCTGCTCAGCTGATGCCATTTAGGGGTGCAGGGGACTGGCTCCATAACCGTCCGTCCGTGTTTCTCTGTGTTCCAGAGCATAACGGCAATTCTGATTGAAATCATAGCTCGTCATGTCCGAACGATTGGCTAGAGAGCAACGAACCATGGCCCCATCTCCCCGCGTTGCCTGGCTCTCAGCAGCTCCGAGGCCGAAGGCTTTGCCTGTCGTGGGCACGTTACATATAACTGCTCAGCAGCTGCGTTGTCTGATCTCCTCCTTGAGAGCTGCTCCCAGGCCAAAAAGGGTGGGCTCCAGCTGTCTCTCTCTCCCACTCCGAAAAGCACGCTAGTCCTTTTCCATCGTTATCCCAGAGCCCTGCCCAGCAGCAGGTGCTGACGCTGTAGGCACTAAGCCAGCCTGT
The DNA here is from genome assembly GCA_007922305.1 of Dermatemys mawii. Lineage (NCBI taxonomy): Eukaryota > Metazoa > Chordata > Testudines > Dermatemydidae > Dermatemys > Dermatemys mawii. Next base: position 8,495,717 of record ML677397.1, on the reverse strand, counting down.
AGCACTGGAGCCAGCATTTCCAAAATGGCCCCATTCAAAACAATACGGAACCGAGAGGCGGGGAAACCTCCCCGCCTGTTAGCTAGCAAGCCCTGAACGTTATCTGGATTTTCCACATGTCGAGAGGCCAAACACTGGCCCTGTGCAGCTGAACGTTTCGGCTGGAGCTTTGTCAGGTCCCTTGCATCTGGCCGGCAGATGTGCCGCAGCACCGCGGGGCCAGCCTCTGCCGTCCAGATGGGGGAAGGAATGAAATGCTAAGATTTTATTTTAAAATCTCTTTAAAGGTTGAGCTCCATGACTCACGGACCCAGGGCAGGGGACCCATTTTCCATGGCCGCGTCTTTAGCTGGGAGACTTCTCTCAGCTTACGCTACGGGGTGCAGTGAAAGGTGGCAGGAAGGATCTCCTGAGGTCCAGGAGGTCTCCTGATCTCCTGAGGTCCCTTCCAACTCTGAGATTCTATGATTCTATAAGGAAAAGATCCACTTCCTTTATTTTCTTCCAGGAGCAACCACTCACCATCACTCTGCTCCTATCTGACCCCTCTCCAGCCAGACCTCTTAGAAATCTCTCGGGCCATAGTGACTACATGGGAGCATTGGATAGAGTCTTGCATCAGGGAAGGTGAACATGACACATGGAGCAGAAGGCTGGACTCAGATAGGGTGCCAGGGGATAGGGAAGACTGGAGAAGAATTGCAGGGATGACAGGGGTTAACCAGGGCAGTGAGGAAGACTGGCATTACCAGGGAGAAGGGCGGAAGAAATCTACCACTGCATGAAACTGTTTCAGATGCTACGTACCGTTTAAGAACGCAGGGAGGGCAAAGGTAGACGATCGGTTTGCTGGGTGCTATTTCATAAGGTCGTTTTTTAGGATACTACTACTCATATGGGCAATCCTATCTAAAAACCCGATACCGATGGAAGGAATGAGATGGGAACCTGAAGAGGAGGAAGCACAGGACAGGGCGTCGGGAAAACAGCTGTAATCCTGGGGAAAGCTTCCAGATGGACGTCCCCTAGCCCATCCACCCACCCACCCACAAGCCCCCACACAGCGGGGGTGTCAGGCGCACCGGGGAGTATGTGCTCACAGCCCAACTGGTCAGCACGCTGAGATACCACCGAGGAAGTCCCGAAGGGCGACTGCAAGCTGCAAGCTGTGGCCCTTGCTCATTTCTTACAGCAGGGCTGGGCTTGGGGAAAGAACCCAACGTATTAATAAGACATAACTGGCTTCCTAAAGCCTGATTTAAGAGTGCAGGTTTGGGGGGTGGTCTTAGAATTAGAGCAAAAGACTGGGAGTAAGGAAACACTTAGTCGTATGCCCTGTTGGCAGAGCCTAAGCCAGTCCAGTTCCTCATTAAAACTGGGACAAGAATACTTAGATACTTTGTAAGGGACTTTGAGATCCTTGGCTAAAAGGTCCAATATGGGTTGGATCCAAAGCCCATTGATTTCAATTGGAGTCTCTCCACTGATTTCAGTGGGCTTTGGCCTAAGCCCTAGAAATGCAGAAACGCTGTGATCCCTCGTTCACCGTACTGCACAGCCTCTCGTGGGAGAACAGAACACACAGATCTGGTGCTTGTCCCCCCCGACCTTGGTGGGTGTGCTGAGCATTATAAGCCAAAGTCTAGTCTAGCTGGAGACAAAGACAACATTCCCACTGACTTCAGTGGGTCTAGGACTCGGCCGCAGGGCCACCTGATCAGTGTAACTCACAAAGTTCCAGTCCAAATCAGGTGTCCAAGAAAGCACGAGGACATCTGCTGTCCTATTTCCCTTTCTACCACCAGAGCGAAGGAAAAGGCCTGGGCAGAGATGGAGCCATCGTCAACAGGGACAATGCCAGCCCTGCCAGAAACCTCTGAAGTAGGGAGGACGGAGCACGGGTTGCTGGTGCTGGAGTAGGCAGCAGTCTTCCCTCTGAGTCACTATGGGCCCAGCACTTTGACAGACACCCTGTGCTGTTGCTGCCTTTTAGATGAGATCTAAGACCAACATGTAGAGATAACTCCTGACACTTCGTGCAAGAGTAGGGGGCTTCCCCCATATCCTGACCAAATTCCAGGAGGGGGCAATTGTATTCAGTTCTATGCTATACCTTGTTAGTTTGGGTTCTCTTTTGTTTTTCAAGAGGAAGGGTGATTTTATAGAATCACAGAATCATAGAATATCAGGGTTGGAAGGGACCTCAGGAGACCATCTAGTCCAATCCCCTGCTCAAAACAGGACCAATCCCTACTTAAATCATCCAACAGATTTTTGCCCTATATCTCTAAATGGCCCCCTCGTGGTTAAGTCTGCTGAAAAAGGAGTGGTTTTGGAAAGCATGGTGAGAATTGGTGAATCAGTTTTTAAAGTTATATTCTTTATACAATAGAAAGGTTCTCTGCTTCATCACTGCCTGGTTTCCTTATGATTTTTTTGCCACCTTATAACAAGAATGAATCATTTTTCCACTTTAAAAAATCTTTATATACGTTTAAATGCCTGACAAAGTCATGAGATGTGCTTTTTACAAGGCTGAGAAAAATGTATTGCAAAATAGCCAAGTTGCACATGTTTTAAGTGTAGCCATTTGAAATATGTGGGCTGCTAAATACTGGGAACACTCCCCTAATTAAGCTTTCAGAACACTCCAAGACAATTTAGTACAGGAAGTAGATCCTACTACTAAAAGGCTCATTTTAGAGCACTGTATAAATAATTATTTAGTTAATAAGTCCATGTTCAGTTTAAACTCAAAAGAGAGAACTTAAAGTGAAATGGAATGACCCGTCCTTTAGTTATTAACTCTTGAAGACATACTGTGCAGTCTTTAATGACGAGTGATGTCAGGTTTCATCGCTCCTTAGAAAGACCACCTCCAGCAATATGATATCCCCGGCTCCCACCAAGGTAAAGTTGAAGAATGCCACCTATTGAATCACCCAACCATAAATGTCTCGTCAAGTCTCAGGATAGGTCTACACTACCCGCCAGATCGGCGGGTTGTGATCGATCTATCGGGAATCAATTTATTCTGTCTAGTGTAGACACGATAAATCGATCCCTGGCATTCTCCACCGCCATAAGAGGTGGAAGCGGGGTCTATGGGGAAGCGGCAGTGGTTGACTCGCCACCATGAGGACACAGAGGTAAGTCGACCTAAGATATGTCGACTTCAGCTAACCGAAGTTACATATCTTAGGTCAAACCCACCCCACCCCAGTGTAGACCTGGCCTTAGCTTTTAAGATCCAAGGGCCTTAAAGCCCAGCATGGTATGGCTGGAACCCAAGAGACACTCAATGCTCAGTGTTGTCTGGCTGAGGTTGTCTTTCACCACAGCTAGTCTCATGGGTCGCAGCTTTGTATAGCAGAGTTTTCTTTTCTTTTATGAATTGCCAGGGGTGGGATTTATTTGTTTTAAAATCATCACAAAGAGGACAGCTCCTCCTTCAGATCTGCTTCTTTATTTCCTTGTCAATCCCCAAGGGCGGAAGGCGGTCCAGAAGAGCAGGCAAACATTTCGTGGTCTCGCCCAGCAGCCGACATTTGAAGAAAACCGCGTTCACTGCACGTGGCATCATCTGGCACTTGCCTCGCTCTTTGTTAATTTAGACTGCATAGTCCATTCCACTCCATTCATAGACGAACAGCTGGCTTCAAGTCAATGTCATTACCACAGGGCTTTTTTTAAATAGGTGACCCTACCAAAACCACGAAGGTAATAAATTAGCTTACAAGGAAAGGGCCAGATTTGCAGATGTTCTCCGGATGGTTTGCATTGCTCGAGCAACCCAGAGTATCTTTAAGTCCCTCTAGTAAACCTACTAGAGAGCTGTAAAGCAGTCAGAGAGTACCAGGGAATCCTAGCTCGAAGTCTGAAAATGCTGTACCATTTCTCCCCTTTCCCTTAACACATTTGATTGTGGATATTACTTTGGCAGGAAAACTTCAGCTGTGGATCAGATTCATGTTCATTGGCAGGGAGATGGCCCATGTAATCTACGAGATCTTTTCTATCTCTAATTTCTATGACTCCACCAATATAAAAAAAACAGGGTCTACCAAGGAGGCCTGCTCCATGCCAGAGATGTGTAACTGGAAGAACCTTCTGCCGCATATCGGCGCACATTATAATGAAGAGGGTCTCTTTATATAAGGTGGAGCAAACCCCCAGCTGATGTAAATTGACACAGCAGCTAGACCAGTTTACAATAGTTCAGGACACTGTGGGGTTTCGTAGTCCTTGTTTCTCAGTCATGCCAGATCAGTTGTATGGTTTACAGGTAACCAAGGCCCCAGGATCAGACAGCCAACTGGCTCTTTCTTTCCCAGTAGCACCAGTGAGAAAGGTTCGGCAGGGTCAAGCTAGGCCCTCGGCGACCGCATGCAGTCCCAGTGCCTGCAGTGGGTTTGCGCCAGTGGAACTGGTTGGAAGTTAGCTAACGATTCTGTTGATGACACACCAGAAGGCACGGACACCAGTTTCCCCTCCTATCGCTGTGTTTACTCGACTGGGCTAGCAGGAGTACAAAGCAAGGGAAGTGCATTTTCCCACTTGCATTTTGTCCTTCGCGTTCCCGATAATCAGCAAACGTCTCCCATCCCTCTGTCAACCTTGCTGGGCTGTCACCCCTGGCAGCGTTACAGCTGAACTGAGAGCTTCCCAGCCCATTGTGCTGGCTGTTGCCTCTCTGTAAAGCCCCCTAGTGCAGCAACAGGAGCTGGCCCTGGGAAGGCTGAGCTCTGCTGGGCCCTTGTCGAGCCGAGGTTTTTGTGCTAGCCCTTTCCATATATTTCACATTGCATGGTGCCGGCACAACCGCCTTCCAAGAGGGCTTAGTACAGACAGGAACCAGAGGAACAATGCTTTAGAGCGTCGGCTCCAGACGCTCTCCAGTTAACCACAGCTCCCCGGTCAGATTCCAGTCAGCATATTTCAGATTCTTTTCATCCTAGAGCGTGGGGGCGGCAGGCATTCGGGGGGTCACTTGGCTCTCCCCTCCTGCCTATGCAGTATGAAGAAGGGATGTGACTTCTCTCCAGCTATGTAGACAGAGGATTCTCTCTTACCTACGCAATGTTGGGGCTGAGGTTCCTAATACCCATAACCCTCCCCACCCAATTCCCCACTCTCAGAATCCGGCCCGGCTCCAATACTTTCCAGTTACTGCTGCTAGGAGAGTCTAGTCTCCCAAAGACAGATGCGGAAGCCCAGTTGCATGGAAAAGAAAATGGAAAATGGCTTACGAGGACCAGCCATGCATTGGCTGGGGGATAACCAAGATGTGACTTAACAGGTATTTGCAGCCTTTGTTGTTCTCTGCACTCTGTTTCCTAGTATCATCAGAATGCACAGCTCGCAGGAAATCCACCTCTGATACGGAATAATGCTCTGTGCCTGGGATGACTACGTGGCCTGATCTCCATTGGACAGATGGGGCAAGCTGGGTCGCAGAGGCGGTTCACGGAGTTCTGAGGCAATGGCGGAGCTAGCAAGAGACCACTCTCTCTCATTGATAGACATTCAGGGAGTGAAGTGGCTGACAAACATCGATATAAATAAACGCTGCCTCTATAAATACACAGCTCGGCATTTTGAGCCAATCCGTTCCTGTTCCATTTGTGTTGCACTGAAATCTTCCCTGCCCTGGGGCTCCTGCCGGTACTTTGATGAGTCCCGAGTGCTCTGGCCTGCATGTAAGTGCGTGAGCAATGTCCCGCTCCCCACAGCTGTCCTCACTTACGGGGAACCTGCTCGTTTTCACTTTTCTTTTTTTCGTTTTCTTCGGGGTCTCTCCTGGGGCTGACGCCATCACTGGTTTATTACTGTTCTGACCAAGTTTATTCGGCGTTAGTCCCACCGGCCCAGCATCTCTCTGTTTCTCCTGCTCCCCCGTTTCCCTAGATTGGGCGAAACTTATCACACGTGCTGAGTCTGCGTTTCTCATTAGGAATCAGAACCCCTGCAACTCCCACCCCCCTAGCACTGTCAGGTTTCCGACAGTTCAGAAATGCCCACTGGCCATTCCTCAGTGCTGCATTTCGGCTGCATGGCTCTCAGATCACTGCACCAGCATCCACTACTTTGGCCTCACAGCTGCCTGCGAGGTAGAGAACTATCATGATTAACAGGCCCATTTTACAGAAGGGGAAGCAGAAGGAAACTGGTCAGAGTCACACAGCAAGTCAATAGGGAGGTCAGCTCTTGGCTTAGGGACTGTCAGTTCGCGCTCTGTTTGTACAGCTCCTATCACAATTCGGTTTTGTGCCGTCATGAGCGCCCCAAGCCCTGCCACAATACAAAAATAATAATACTGCTGAAAATAAACCCCACGTATTGACTACCGATTCCCTGCTTTAACTCCTGGGCAGGCTATCTTCTTGCACTAGCAACCAGCCAAAACCGGCCCCCTTTGGGGAGGTTTCTGCTAAAGTCACAGTGGACAGCTCCCAAAAATCTAGGGCTGGAGTTCCCATCCTGTGCATCTCCTCCGGCAAAAGGAAGTGAGTCACCGTCCCCAAGCGGGAGGTGCAGAAATCAGACTCCCTTCCAAATGCTTTCATCCCATTCTGAACTGCATGGGGGTTGGGCTTCAGCTGCCCCCATACCCCTACAAGGCTCTTTGGGGGGAGGCAAGGAATGTGCATTTTATAAGGAGGTGCTATTAAATGTGCACAGAACCCCCCCAGCCTAAACCCCACTGCAATAAAATCCGATTGAGCTGAGAGGCACAGCCAGAATGTCAGGATATTTCTGCGTTCACAGGATTGCAGCTGCCTCCGCTCGCCTCCTTGGTGCCTTATTACTGCACATCTGGTCTGTCTCTGTCAGAGCTGGCCACTCTGACTAAACAGGGGCTTAACAGATTGAAACCATTTTTAAAAAGAATAACAACAGTTTCGTATCCAAGCCGAGGAGGTACCTACTGAGTTTAGTCCTGTAATATGGGCACATAGTGTTTGGAATACCCTCTAGTGGCAGTTCTCATTACAGTACTACTTAGTACAGGAAATTGCCCGTGAGACAGCACTACCCAGAATACTTAATAGAGACATAGATAAAATAGTGGAAAAGTAAAGCCAGGCAGATTTTCAGCAGCACCTCAAGATCTCTTTCTTCCCTTAAATACACTACCCTAGTCCGACATAATTAGATGCATTCAAGACACTAAGATTGCAACAGAAGATCTGACAAAAGCTTGTGCTGAAATAAATTGGCTAGTCTCTAAGGTGCCACAAGTACTTCCGTTCTTTTGACTCATCCTTAACACTGCGTTGCTAGAATCAAGTGTTAATATATTGCACTAGACCAAAGTGAGGGGCCCAGGACTCTTTCCATTCTGAGCTCCATTTTGGGGAGGTTATCACTGACACCGGCGAGCAGGAGGAAGTAAGATCAATATACCCAGTTGGACCGCCAAGTTTGGTCCCGGTCCCAAGACTCCTCCTCTGATACCGAGGTTTGATCCAAGCTGGAGCAGATGAGAATCCTGAATGGAGGGGATTTTGGGTTCAGTTTGTGTTACAGCGCTGCAGAGCTGAGTGTATTGCTCTTCAGCCCTATAGAATTATCCGACTAGCTCAGTGGCTTAAAGTTTTTAATGGGGCCACTGATCTGGAGTGCCCATCTTGAGACCCCTTGGGCCTGATTTTCAGAGGTGCTGAGACCCAGCAGCTTCAGCTGAAGTCAATGTGGGCCGTGGCCCTCAGCACCTCGGAGTATCAGGCTCCCAATGGTTCAGGTTTGTCACGCGAAAATTAATGGAACCATATTCAGTGGCCACTTCATCAAAAGTCTGGGCAGTGTCCTCCCTGCTCAGAGACTCACCCCCCAGACACCTCCTGCCCTCCCCTGGGTGACGTAAGAGAAGATGCTCTTTGCCCTGATCAGGGTTATCAGGAATCCCTGACTCAACATGTTGGTTCCATTCTCTTGCCTTTCTCCTAGTCTCTTCTCATCTGTCGCTGAGGTTACAGCACTGCCTGCCAGAGGCTCTCTGCTGTAGCTGCCAGCTCTCTGCTTTGGCCTGGGGTGGGCCCAGGTTTCACCACCCTGCCCAAAGCACAATACCGGCCTCTTGCCCTGAGCAGGCTCCAACCAGACAAGGTCTTTCAAGCCTGATTCGTATGCCGCTAAGCCATCCCTTCCAAGACAGAGCGTGGAGTAGTTACCTCTCTAGTCCAAGGAAGGCAGTCTCAACAAGGGTTGAAGGGACCTGGGACTCCTTGCTGATGGAGGAAGGGAAGCACATTCTCCATCAAGCGTTTCAGATCTGCTCTGTAGCCCACAATTACACATAATTGTCCCAGTTTTCTTTATTCCACTCAAATCGTTTCCAATTGCCTGGGGACTTCAAGGGCTCTTTACCTCTTCTTCTGCCCGACATGCCAGAAGAGCATGTGTTTTATCTCAGACTCGCAAGGTTTGTGGCTCAGATCAGAGCGAGAGCTGTACTGTTAGCACAGAGTTCACACATTTGCAGGCCACCGGAGAGAGGAAGGGCTAAGCCAGAATGGCTGTGGCCGTCTGAGTTTAGACGGAGGCAGAATTTCAGGCTCCATTAGTGAAATCCCATGGCATCCCCGGGCTCTATTAAAGAGCCCTTCCCAGGCTGCTTAAAACAGAAAGCTAAGCCCAGCCCATAAGTCAACGTCTGCATGGCTACCTGCGACGTGGTGATGGGGGACCCCCGGCACTTTGAAGAGACAGCATAGCAGCCTTTATTCCCAGGGTCTAAAATCTCCCATTTGCCTCCATTCCCCTTCCCTCTTCATGACGAAAGCAGAGTTTTCTCCCTTTTCCTGACCAGCGGCTGCATCTCCCCAGTTCCCAACAGCTCCTCCAACCTTTCAGTGATATCCCACGCCGGAGACAGGGCACTTCAAAGTCCGGCACGCTCTCTGCTCGGCTCTTTCTAGTCACCTGGGTCATAGCTGGTGCATTCTGGGGCTCCCCAGGTCAGAGGCTCCTCTTCCGAGGGTGCATTACACTCCTTCTGGCCCCTGGGAAGCCTCCCAATTCCCAAGATTCAAAGAGAGCAACCAGCCAGGCGGAGGTGAAGAGAGTTCAGCGAGCCCACCACCTGCACAGACACCGGGGGGTTCGTCCCGCCACAAGCCCTCCCGGGAAGAAGGGGCGTGCACGGCACAGTGTTTTCACAGAGACTCACACCAACATTCGCGCGGCTCAAACAGACCTTGACGAGAGCCAGGCCGCCGCGCCCCAGGGCGGGACACGGGATGACGAAGCAGCTGCTGTGAGGTGGGGCAGTTGTCAAATTGCTCCCTCTCCTGCCCCACCTGCTGACCCCCTCAGAGCCTCAGCAGCAAAAGCCGGGAGAACAGCCCCCACCCCCCCCCAAGGGCTCTGCTCTGTGGTAAGCTAAGGGGCTTCTGACAGAAAAGTAAACTGTGGCCGCGGGAGTTTACACAGCACAAATAAGCAGCACTTCGGTGTGTTTAACATTCCCATCCCCCTGAATTAGCAGAGAGGCCCTAAACTGCAGCGATGCTCCTCACACTCCATATAACCCCCACCCCCTGCTGTCCTCCGGCCCTGCAGCCACAGCTAATGCTGACAAACCCTCACGCAGAGACCAGCTGGAATTGGGGACCAGGGGGAGCTTCAGACATCTGATGGACAGAGGCCTTTAGCTCCTAGAGTTGCCATCCTGGGTCCTTCTGCCAGCACAAAATACAGCAGGTGCAAAAAAAGTACCACCCCCCTCCAGGCGTTTTCATAGGCCACACCTTAGTGGAGGGCCCAGGGTACCGAACAATGCTCCCAGCTACCAAAAACAGGTCAGCAGCATCAGGAGGGGCCAATTGTTTGTTTATTCCCTGGAAATGCTACTCACCCTTTTCTGAGAGAAAGGGTGGAGGAGCCAGGCAGAGGACTGAAGTCTGATCTGCAAATGGTCCTGCTCTAGGGTGACCAGAGAGCAAGTGTGAAAAATCGGGACCGGGGTGAGGGAGGTAATAGGGGCCTATACAAGAAAAAGACCCAAAATCAGGATTGTCCCTATAGAATCGGGACATCTGGTCACCCTATCTAGAGGAAACATTTCCAGCTAGGGCCACCCTTGGCACAGTTAGGTGCCCAATGTGCCCGGCCCTGAGGACATCAGCTTCGCAGCCTCGACTGGGAGGTGCTTCATGGGCATTTTCTGGCGCTCACTGGCCACCTTTAAGGACTTGTCTCTTTTGGGATGCTGCTCCCAATCCCACAGGCTCAGGTGCCAAACAAAGAACTGGGGGAGCTGCTAGTAACCCCGGCTAAGACTGCCTTTTATAACTACAATGAATATTGCATTGCCTCGGTTTTCCCTACAAATCCCTTTTATTTAGCACAGATCATGTTACTTAGCTAGCTAGGGGAATGAAACATTCATAAGGGGGACGGCAGTTGGTTTTTGTTTTCAGGTCTCTCTCTTGTTCCTGGTACTCTTTTTTCCCTCTGTCTTCCTCTCTTTTAACTACAAGCCCGTCATTATCATTTCAAACAGAACAATACACCAGGCTGATATTTCCACCCCACGAGAAAATCGCCCCCTTTCCGTCAGAAACCCAATTTGGGGGCAAATAACGCTCCGGAGGTGCCAAACCGCCCTGCTCGGGACGGGCAAGGGCGGCTTTGGAGAGATGGGACCTCTCCAGTCCTGTTTGGAGGCTCCTAGCCAGCGGATCTGGCCCAGAGGAGCGCACCCAAATGGCAGCAAATCGCACTGTGGCGCGGAGTTGATGTGGGTCTAGTTGGAAGGAGAGCAGCCGAATGGGGGTGGACTCCTAATGCCTCGCTTTTGTCCACCTTTCTGTGGGAGAAATAAAAAAGTAAGCACCCCAGAAAAGAGGTGGGGGTTGTCTGGAGAAGGGACATGCCAGCTCCCTGCTGGTTGCGAGCCAAGTTGGCCTGGCCTCGCACTCTGGTTTAATAAACTCCGAAAGGGGATTTTCAAAGGCCCACTTGATCTCCCCCATCAGGCGTCCCCGTCTCCCTTTCAGAGCCGGGGGACTGGGAAGAGGGGGGAAGCCCTCTGCGAACAACAAGGCCAGAGAAAGAAGCGCCGGAGGGCTTGACTATGAATTTTTGATGAACAGAAGGAGACCCTGCCCCCTTCAAGGAGCACTGGGTGCAATGTCAATAATGTTAGTTTAAGTAATTTAGCACGGTTCAGTGGCTCTCTGAGAGCGTCTTGTATTCAGCCTGGGCCTCTCTAACAAGCCTCTTTTGCTCTGGGCTCCCTGGCCCTGAGGCGCTAACAATAGCTGCTTTCAAGGGGCTGCCGTCTATGGAGTACTTGTCTTTCCACATCCTAACCCTGCCGCCTCCACCAAAGAGGGGGTCCGGCTCCTTTCATGCGCTCCCTCGCGGCAGTGGCAAAAGCTAGCGGCGCTTTACGAGAGGATAGGTCAGGCTAACTCAGCCGGTGTTCCCCTTCCCGTCCCCACCCCGCCCCAGCGCACACACACTGCTGGAACAGAGCCGGCAGCTCGGGGGTGCAGGTGAGGGAAGGACCTAGGCCAAGCTGCAGGTTCCCAGGCCGGACAGTAGCACCCGGCCATGGCTGAGAGTGCTAGGGGGCCCGTTGGCCTTCCCAGCGTGTGTAGGGAGAGGCTGGCTTGGATCTCAAACCCAGGCAGAGCTACTACTAAAAGTAGTAATAACGCCGAAAATAAACCCACATACCCACCGCCGTTTCCCTGCTTTAACTCCTAGCGACCGACTCAAACCAGTCCCTTTGGGGAGGTTTCTGCTAAAGTCACAGCAGACAGCTCCCAAAATTCAAGGGCTGGAGTTCCATGCCGTGCGTCTGGGGGAGTGCTACCTTCCACTGGTTCACCTGAACAACCCCCAACGCTTCTACCCCCCTCAACACCCCACTCTCTCCCTACACACACCCCAGACCTCCTCCCCCTCAGCACTGCCACCCATCTGCAGGGGCAGGAGAGAAAGCAGGGCTGCTGATCAGCTGAGCTTCCGAGGGCCATGAAGGCAGCCTGGCCTCTCTCCTCTTCCTTCTCAGCACACGAACCCCTCGCTTGGCGCTCCCGCGCAAGGCAGGGGGGTGTCGAAATGTCTCCCAGCTGATACTAATTCTCAGGGTCAGTGTCCCGTACCCGGCGGGTTCCAGACCCTCGTTCATTCCGACACTCCGGTCTGGGACTGCTTTATACTCACTTTACGCTCGTGTGAATGGCAATGCATGGATATCAATGCCGTGCCCCTCTGGTGTCCCCCTCCCCCAGCACGCCCTCTGCAGTGCAGACTGCAAGGGATGCATTTGGGCTGATTTCTGCTAGTTCCATGCTGGAGGGATTCTCCCCTGGCTCTCTGAGCTGCCTTTACAACCCCAGTACATCACTTGAGTGACATATAGGGGCCAGAGTCAGGGAGGGTGGAAATCTCTCCCAGTTAGGGTGACCAGACAGCAAGTATGAAAAATTGGGACAGAGGGTGGAGGGTAATAGGAGCCTATATAAGAAAAAGACCCCAAAATCGGGACTGTCCCTATAAAATCAGGACATCTGGTCACCCTACTCCCAGTGTAACTTAGATGACCTTTGAAACTCCCACAAATAACCAATAGTAGCAACTAGCTAAACTGTCTAATTCTCAAACAGCCCACCAAGAGAGAGGCATTTGCATAAAGTCTCCAACCACCTCTGCACGAGCAACAAACTTACCAAAATTCAGAGCCCGGCAAAGCCTAATTCATGGACCGAAAAGAGGCTAAATGCCTCAAATAAATGGGCTGTGGGAATACTCCCCCCAGCTCTGGCGCTGACACTGTTATGTGTGTTGTTACGTTAAAATAAAACAAGGTTGAACTAGATAGAGCAAGAAGGACCCTGGGAAGTCAGGACCCACTTAGCAAAGTCCGCTGCGTGGATCTGTCCTGATATTCGGCTGCAGCTGTTGGCTTTGTGGCTGTTCCACTCATGTTCCCTCCCCCTGGGCTGCAGAGGATCGATTTGGGGAAGGGGAGAAATTAGCAAAAGAAACCCATGCGCATTTTTAGACTAAATTATTTGCTGAGAAAATAAGGTTCATTTAGAAAACAAATCAGGAGTCCGTCCTAATGAGCTGCTTTCCCTGCCATTTGCCAGCCAGCGTGGCTGCTTTGAAGGTGACTTTTGACCCCTGAAAGTCCTGAAGGCTCCAAGATGCCCTTCCACTGAAGTTCCAGCCGGCAGGCCTGAAATCATTAGAGGAATTTTCCAGCCTTCTCCAAGAGCACCTGCCAACAATTAGAGCCATCTCCCCCGAGGCTAAACTCCTTCCCAGCCAGCTCCTCCTCAACACTTCCATGGCCCTCCCGCCCCTCAGTCATTCCAGTGAAACTAGGTTGGTGTGGGGGAAGAAATTAAGCTCTTTCCTACTATCTATATTACGACAGCACCTAAAGATGCCAACAACTGGGACCCCATTGTTCTGTACACACATGGCAAGAGACAGTAGAGTTTTCTAACTAGATGAGACAATGCGTTCCAACTTAAAGATTAGGACCATCACTACATAAACATTGCGTATGGTTAAGCACAGTGTAAGGATATCTTCAACAGCACGCCATGCTGACGCATTGACTCAGCAGAAAGTGTATTGGCTTCTCAATCACTAGCCCGGGTTCCTGCCATATTTGGGTTTACCCTGGCAGACGCCCATCCACATCAAAAACGGGCCCAATCCTGATTAGGTCCTGATGGCCCGGCGGCACCACGTAAGAGGACGGTACCGCTTTAGGACTGGTGACGGTAAGCAGGAGGCTGGCAAACGCTGTTAGTCACAATGAAACAAATGAGGGGATTACAACAAAAATCAACCATCAGAAATGGGAGAAGTGAATCACGCCTGAGTTAAACAGAAAATGAAAAGCCCCGCCCAGGACTAATCTGCAAATCCTCCCTGCAGATGTTCAGTGTTTCTGGGCGATGACTTGGAGGAGCCTGGGAGAATTTCGCAGTTAAAGGAAGGCTCTGTTGAAAGCAGCTGGGGAACAGGTGGGAAAGGGCCCTGCCAGGGCGCAGGGAAGACACTTAAACCTCGGGTCGGAAAAAGCCAAGTTCAGCCCTGCCCTGCTCCTTTGGGTCTCGCACGGCACAGATTGTCCCCCTGAAACAGGCCAGCCTGTCCCTGCTAGGACCACCTCCCCACGTTGGGGCTCTGCAGGCTTTCTAGGGGAGCCATTTCCAGAATGGATGGGCACAGGCAATGGCCGGAGGCACGTTATCTCAGAGACACCGGAGAGTCATGGTGGCGGCAAAACCATTACAGCTCTGATCGTCCAGTAGGGGGATAAATACTGAGCCCTGCCAGCACTGGGCCTGCCTCGCCCTAGCACAGCGAACGGGATAGACAGGGCTGGGTTAAAATTTCTTAACAGCAGCAGCGCATCTCCCACCCAGCTCGTAAAACAGCCACATTCGATAACAGCAGGTTCTTTGCATTTGCTCCACTGTGTCTGGGGGCTTTAAACTCCTGTCCTCTCCCTACCCACGTCCGCTCACAGCATCTGGGCCTGCTCACCATGCTGAGATCTAGTGGGGAGCACTGGGAGGTGGGCCTGGGTCCTTGGCCCCCTGGCCTGGGTCCCCACGCTGGGTAGGTGGGAGATATGTTGGTCTGTACCAGTGGTTCTCAACCTATTTACCAGTGTGGGCCGCACACGCAGCTCATTATGTGTTACGTGGGCCGCATCCACACAACATACATATACTATCTGTATGGCCCTGAGCATGTCACATGGGCCGCGGCTGCGTGCTGATTGGGCCGCCAGGGGCCCCGGGGAGGCGGGGTTGAGAACACTGGTCTGTACATTATAGTTAATTGGTTCTCTGGCCCTTTCTCTGTGCTGCTGGGGGCAGGAACTGGTTTGCACTCTTCCCTGTGTTCTTATGGCTCATCAATGGGGGATGCACTGGGTTTGGATAGAGATGGGCCTTGGATCTGAACCGCCAGAACCCAACTCGCCTGGCTGCTGGAGAAGTCAGGTTCCAACGCTGTACACTGCTGCTCCAGCTCATCTCAGCATGCATCCATCCTGAGACACAGCAAAATCCACCCTAGGGCCCCAGTCCTTCTCTCGTTAAAGGCAGCGTACACCCCCCCCTTCACTTTAACAGGAGCTGTTATGAATCCCCTGCGACCAGAGGATGGTGATGGGTTAAGAAAGGATTTATGGCTTTTGTCTGACCTTTGTTTCTTTTCCTTATGAAGGGGTCGTGTGTTCACAGCGCACGGCACCTACGAAACACGGGCTGGCTCTCAGGCAGACCCCAGTGTGCCGGAGGGACATATGTGCCTCCATGCAAAACAGATCGACGTGCAAAAACCAAGCACCGAAGGGTTATCCAGCTTTGAGCATTGCTGTACTTGGTGACCCCCACAACAAGCTGTGATTCGCTCAGTTTGGGGACTGCTCTGTTATGGGCATCACACACCACCACGATACGTGGCTCCCAGAACCTCCAAGGGGGTCCCAGCTGGTACCCAGAACGGCTGTGGAGTCAGTATTCCCAGTTGCACAGACCCTCACGGGCTGGCCAGAGTGTGCTAGAGACCATGTTGATGGGTTTCCCCAACCCCTGGAGAAACCAAGTGCAGAACGGCCTCTTGTCAGAGACTGTAGGATACGCTCATTCTTCATTCACCAAAGACTTCTCTGCATTGACTGGGCTCATCGCTGGAGAAGCCAGACGTGGGGCCCGTGGTTCAGTCCCTGTGCCGAGACAGCTGGGTTTGTGAGACCCATGAGAACCCCAGGGTAACCAGTCAGTTGGACACACTTGATCAGACTGAGCCTCTACTGGCTGTCACAGTGCACTGGCAGTTCTCCGGCGGCGCCAACAGTAATTGTAGAACTTAAGCTCCCGTCCCCTCAATGGCTCACATCCCCAGCACCAGAAATGTCTACGCTGCTTAGTCACATCGTTGCTATTTCAAATCGAAAGCGAATTTGATCTCTGGATGCTGAATCTTTCCCTGCCGCGGCTCATTCACACGGTGGGATCAGGACGAAAAATAGCCTCTGAAAGCAGGACTTGGCCAGTAGCAGCTGGATGGAAAGCGCCTACTCTGTTCAGATGCCCACTAGTGGACAAACCACTGAACCGGAACTGAGGTGACCTCGGCTCTATTTCTGGCTCTCCTGGGTGACCTTGGACAGCCTCTCCCTGCCTTAGTTTCCCCATCTGTAAAATGGAGCTGACGACACTGACCTTGCTTGTACGAGCTATTAAAGCACTATATACTGTAAATGCCCTTCACACGGCTTCTAGTTATTAACCAGCGAGGTTGGATTTGAACTTCTGACCTGACAGTGAAAAGCCCTATCACCCATTGCCAGCATCCTGAATTATCTAGCCCCACTTTATTTGCATTTATAAATGTCCTGGAATACATTAGTTTCATTTTAGCTGTGCTTCTCATATTTATAGCTGTATTACCGAATGAATTAGCTAGTTTGTATGGTACCAGTGCCTTCTGCTGGCCAAATTCATAATTACACAACTGTGTGTCATAGGTACTAGATTGAGTGAATCATTTTTCGGTCATGCACCCGGGGCTTTACTTTAAACAGGAGTAGCTGGATACTAATCCTGCTGTCACCGTAAAGTCCTGTGTGATCTTGGAATGTTCCATAATCACTGTAATTATATATTTCCCTGCAGTATGTTATTCAGCCATTAGACAGCTCCATGGAGTTCCAAAAAGGGAGTGGTCCATGGTAAACCAAGAAGACAAAGCTGGAACACAAGCTGCGTGCAAGCCTGTACGTTTGTCTATAGTTGTCATTAGTTTCATTAATAAACACCACCTCCTTAAGGACTGTGATTGCATACAATGCGGCAATACTAACAACGGTAAAATCCTAGGTAACATCAGATTGGCAACAATATTTACTGTCCTAGTTCTGCATTATTTTATCATCCGCCTGGTGACTTCAGTGAACTGTCTCCTGGCTTCTATTAAATCTCGAACAATGGCACACATATGCCTAAGTCTAGCATCTCCCATCAGTCTAAGCTAAAGCTCACCTCACATGTCCCACTCTGCCTAGCCGACATGGGCCGGCAGGGTTTAATCTTGACTGGAGCGAGAGTGGGGGGATAGGGAAGAATAATCTGCAGGTGCTTTGAAGTCCTATAAATCACCAATAAATGGCCCAGCTCTGCATGAGAAAGCATACGCTCTGTGATGAAAATATACCACGAAAGGGAGAGATGGAAGGGGCCCATCACACCTTCCATGAGCAATGCTATGCCCAGGGCACTCTAGCTAACGGCTGCCCCTCTCTAGCGTGGATTGACAAGGAGCTCCCTATATCTGGCAGCTCCCTTAATTGAAACCAAACCTGTGTTGCTCTTTTGTGAACAAACATGGCACAGAAGAAGAAATGTTTTCTGTTGGCTGCCAAGGCTTTAAGTGCCTACAGGTGTCTGAGGAATGCTAATGGAAGGGGGGGAACGCGGAGGGGGGGGGCCGCGCTGCCTCCTGCATTTGGTTCTCATTAAGCCTCCTTCCCCACCCCCTCTGCACCCGCCCTTTCCTCAACCATCCAGCAATACGCAGCTTTCACGAGCCAATTATTTCGCCCGCTCCCCCACCCCATGCGAAGCTGTTGCCGCCTTAACGAAGAGCAGATGTGAAGGCGGGCCGGTCCGCCTGGCCTGCGCTGACAGGCCAGAGACGGGCTGTTCTCCACTCTCTCCGCTCTGCCTCCCCCGGGGACGCGAGCGAGAAAGAGAAAGTGGCTCCAGCTGCGTCCTGCCTCCGCTGGGCAAGGGATTTGGGTTACGTCACTCCGCTGGAGGAAGCGGCAGGTCCCTCGGGGCGTCTCAGCGCCGCCCTCCTGATGGCACGGAGACACCGTCTGGGGGTGGCTGGGTCAGCTCCAAAGCCAGCGTCGCCAGCAGAGAAGACTACACCATCCCACCCCAGGGGGCTGTAAATTTCCCCTGCGAAAGGTCCTGCAGGAGAGACAGGACTCCCCCACGACAGCTACAACCCTCCCCAAGAACGAGGACTAGGAAGCGCCAACCTCCAGCCTTGTCCTACTCGACATTTCTCCAGCCCCAGGGATGTGCCCAAAGGGGAAAACAAAAACAAAAGTCCTGCCCCAAGGTCCGCAAGACGATCGTTCCACTGGGCAGGGGGTGAGGAGCTGTGATCCCTGAGCAACAGAGCTGTGCTGGCTAGGGCCCCTAGTGTAGACACAGTTATACAGGCAAAATTGGGCTTCTGCCAGCATTCCTCATTTCACTCGCAGGGGTAGGGGAGGGACTAAAGCATACTGGCAAAAACAGCGTTGCCAGTATAAGCTGCGTCTACACTAGGAGCACTTTGCTGGGATAGCGTGCTGGGATATCTACCCATGCAAAGAGCTCTAGTGTAGACTGGGCTGAAGGTCCCAGTCCTGCAGCTGGATTCACATAGGCAGACTCTCACACTCGTGAGGATCCAATCGCAAGGTTGGTAAGAACAGGCCATTCGCCTTTGGCAACTGTTTTACAGAAACCACCGTGCAAACCTCTGGCGAAGCGTCGGAAAATGATTGTGACATTGCAGAAGTATTCATTAAATGTGAAATACAGGCCTGGCAGGGGATTCTTTGGGGGCACCCCACTTTCAAGAGGGGCCATCAATAGTAAGGGCTTAGTAAGCAAACGCACTACTGTACTTGAAGGAGGTGAACTGAAAAAATGCTATTTCGTTTGTTGATCATTTTTACAGTGCACATATTTGTAATAAAAAATAATAATATCAGGTGAGCACTGTGCACTTTGTATTCTGTGTTGCAATTGAAATTGATAGGTTTGAAAATTTAAAAAACATCCAAAAAGATTAAGATCCAAAATATTCTATTATGATTTAACAGTATGATTAGAACTGTGATTAATTGTGATTTATTTTAATCTAGCGATTAATCATGATTAATTTTTTTAATCGTTTGGCAGCCCTCGTGCAGATCTCTTTTAATTCAATGAGAACAGTTGCCTCTTCTTAGTGTACGGTTTCACGACACACCTCACAGCGTTTTTCCAGGTTCGCTAGTCCAGAGACTTGCAGGAAGAGGGACCCACTCTGGACAGCCCAGAGCGAACAAACTCCTTGAGGCAAAGGCGTGTAATCCTGAAATAGTTACAAGGCAGCTGGACACCAGGAAACTGAAACTGAAGCTGAAATTGGAACGCTGTGACGAATATCAAACAGCTACCCACACTGCAAGAACTAGAGAGGGTTTGATTGCAGACAGAAAGTTGCTGGCAAACTGCAAAGGTAACACCTCTATCAGCCATCCCAAGGTCATACATCTTAACTACTCCATGAGTCAGTGCTGCAGAAGGAAGAGGGGAATCTCAAGAATCCATGGAGGACACTGGAGGACACCAACTGTCTGTTACTTGAGGAAATCCAGAATTGCCAGTGATGGTGTTTGTGCACTGACGGAAGAAACATGCACCCACCCAGCCACGGACAATGGAAAGCCCGGGGAGCAGCAAACACAGCCGCCAGGAGGTAGAGCCACCTCCCTAGCAAACCATGTCACAGTTGGAAGAAATGTTCTGGGAGCAAACAATTAGAAATCTGTATTCAGAGTGGTTGGGGTTTTTTGACACCATAGGGCTGGGGGAGAGGCGGGGTTCCGGGCTTGAATGAAGATGGTTTCCCAGTGACCCCTTGTTTGAATGGGACCCCGGCATTTGTCAGGTGGATTCACACTTTGTAGCCCTGATCCACGCCAGGCGACTGGGACCAATGTACAAAGATCCAGCAGCACTCCTATTTTACACTGCTGAGTGGTGGCTGGAAGAAGGAGAAATGATGTGGTTCATGCCCAGAGTGTGAAGAATATTCTTGAATGGATTTCTTTATATGGGGCCGATAGCCAGACGTGTGCTATAGGGGAGGATGAGAAAGAAGGGAGAGGGGAAGATCGATGGACAAAGTCAGGAGGAGCCTCCTTCTGCACAGCAGGGAGGCATGGAAGAAGCCGCAGTGGCAAGAGCAGCCAGGAAACAGGGAACCAATGGAAGAATGAAAAGAGACAAAGGCAGAGAGAGGCACGAAGGGGCTCATTTGTGCAGGACCTTCCAAGCAAAGAGAAGGACCTTGGAGCTGATGTAGAAGGCAAGGAGCAGCCTGTGACTGAAGAGGCAAAGCCCTTGCTCAGGGGGAGAAGCAAGGCAGATGTTTCCTGAGGTCCCTTCCAACCCTGATTCTATGATTCTATGAACCCATCCCAAGCCCTGTTCCAGAGAGGAAAAGTACCTGACATCTTATAGTTTCCTTTCCCTGGGAGCGTTCTCATTCCCTGGCCCTGGCTGGCACAAGGAGCTATGAAATGCCACAAGGCGGTTCTGCTCAGATCATTTGACTTAGTCAGGCATTTTTTGACATGTTTTTCCATCAGAAAAATGTTGATTTGTCGAAACCAAAACGCTTCCTGGGAAAGGCTCCGTTTCTATGGATATTTTTACTCCATTTTTTAAACAATAAATGTTTTGAAGCTGTCAACATGTTTCATATTGACACTTTGAGAATGAAACAATCCAGTTTTCCAGTTCCGAACAACTCTTGGTTGCAAAGTTTAGACCAATTATAGTAAATATTCCTCTTTATATGTGTTCATAAAAATGGTCCAGATTGAAACGAACCTTTTTGACTGAATATTTTTTGACTAAATATTTGCTGGATTTTCAGTTTGTGAACATTTGAGATTTCCATGTTTCAGCCTGATTTGGGACAGGAAAATTTGCCGATGTCTCAAAGACTATCATGGGGTGGGAAAACAGGTTCCTGCTCAGTCAATGCCAGCTGGAGTTAGAACTTGTGGGGAGTATCAGAACCCTAGTGAGGAACCCAGCTTGGGTGGGAGTCTCAGACCTGTGCCCAAATCACACAGACACCGTCCTTAGCGGAGGGAACAGAACCCAGGGAACCTCTGCCCATAAAGAACGAGGACTTGCTCTTGGAGCTGCAGGAGTAGCAGACAGCAGTGAGTCAGCAGCTGGGTGTCACAGTGACCAGGCCCAGCCATGAGAGGGGGACATGCTCTCGCACAGTAAGACAGCATTACATTTTCTAAAGCTCATGGTCATCCCATTTTGCCAAGCCAATGCTACTGTATTTTGGGTGCTGAAGGGACTTCATCCCTGGAGCCAGGGACTTTGGAGATTCCCCAGTTCAATAGGCACCCAACTCCACTCCTGCACACCCATTTTAGGCATGCAATCCCCCAAAGATCACTCCCCCTGGAGTTCAGGAGCCCTGTGCAGGCAGCTTGTCCAATCCTGGGGGAGGATGCAAATTCTCACAGCCTGCTTACGTTTCAATAACGCCAAGTGAAATCTGCTCACTTACAAGTAAAGAGATGGTTTCTTTGAATGCCAGCCCTGCAACCTGCCCCTGGGATCTGAGAGTCATGCTGGCCGCTTTCCTTCTCACTCATCATCACCAATAAAAGTGCTGCAGGCCAAATTCTGCCCTAGTTATCCCCATACAGCCTACTGTCCACAGAGTATGCCCATCGTGAGCCTTGTACAGTCCCATTGCCATCTATGGGTTTGCACAGGTCTAACTGATTAGAACTCATAAAAACATAAGAACGGCCATACTGGGTCAAACCAATGGTCCATCTAGCCCAATGTCCGGTCTTCCAACAATGGCCAACACCAAGTGCCCCGGAGGGAAGGAACAGAACAGGGCGATTATCAAGTGATCCATCCTCTGTTGTCCATGCCCAGTTTCTGGCATTCCTTCAGCTCATGTAGTAATGGCCTATGTTTTTGGCTTTGAAGGCAAAGGGACCTAGTCTGGTCTGGCCACCCCGGTGTGTGTATGTGGCATTATCTGGTAATGGCTTCTGTTTATTGCAGAAAGCCATTTTGTTCCAATAGGCCTGGCTCATTTGCAGTTGGCCTTGATCTCCATGACAGGCAGAACCTACACTCAAGGTCGGGAGAATCCTGAGCCAGGCCTACAGCGGCACCCGGCCAGGGTGTGTAGGAAAGTGTAGACTCTGCTTTGGGGCCTGGCCCTCCTTCACCTCGTCGGGCCTTTCAGCTCCTCCACTTGCCAAGAGGCCCAGAGAGCACACAGGTATTTTAACAAGCCGATTGAGTCGATCCACAAACAATGAATATAAACCAGCCGGAGTTTGCCCTCTGACCCCAGTAACGACTTGTTTATCGTCGAAACAGCAGTGTGTAATATAAGCCCATCTCAAATTGTCACTAACTGGAAAAGCACCAGTAAATAGCACCATATAAATGTTAAGTCCTTGCACCAAGGTTTGCCATTAACCAAAGAGAAATCCTAAGGCCCTACCCCAGTTCCAGTAGCCTGGTCCCTTCATGCCAGAGGAAGAAGGTAAAATGTGGCCTGGTGTGGGTTAATGCTTGACAAGTCTATATTACAGTAGCACTAGAGAGAACAGGTCACACACGGCAGCTCACCCCAAGCATTAAGAGGTATTGCAAAGGGAACTGAAGGCAAAGCCATGGGTGGGCTTGTCGTCACCTTGATCGCTAAAGTGAGGGGAGAAATACCTTGACGCCCATATTAGGAGTGGAGCGAGTGCTTCGCTCGCTTGGACTGGAACCTAAACGAGGGGAGAGCTCGCCAGCCACGGACAGGGCAATTCTAGGGCAAGCATGTGCCATGAAGTGTTGAATGATCGCCTGCCTCTTTCTAGACAAGAGCTGGGAGCCCAGTAAAAGGAGGAAGTGATGGGGAAAGGAGCGCAAAGTGCTCTCTGACTCAGAGCTCCCAGCAGCCAGATTCTGCACTGCCCTATAACCAGGGCCGGTGCAAGGATATTTTGTGCCCCCTAGGCAAAGCTTCCACCTTGCGTCCCCCTCACCTCCCTATACACTCCCCCCGGAGCATCACTTATTATGAACTTTCAAAATACTTTCAAAAATACTCCCTTTTTAGTCATGTATACTTCCTTCCTTCAGGTTTCAGAGGAGCAGTCACGTTAGTCTGTATCCGTAAAACGAACAGGAGTACTTGTGGCACCCTAGAGACTAACATTTATTTAAGCATAAGCTTTCGTAGGCTCTAAGGTGCCACAAGTATTCCTGTTCTTTTTTCTTCCTTCATTCTTTCATATCAAAATCGACTACATTTTATTCTACCTTTAGAATATCCAATTATTGTTACTAATAAAATTTATAATATTAGAATGGTGGATACTACATCATACAACAACAACAACTGACAATATCAATATGACAACTTTCAACAACCTACACACACATATTGGCACAATGTCAATAATGTAAGTAAGTGTCAACTACCAGCTCTCTGTGCCTTAGTAAGGAGAACTACATGGAGTCTAGCAGCTGGGAGGGAAGGGAAGGGACCTGATCATTGGTTTCCCACAGCAGAAGTCAGTAGCTGGGCTACTGCATGGGGCTCTGACTTTGTTCTGCTGCAGCACGAAACCAGATTTCAAAACTTTCTGAGAACTGAGACATTTCTCACAAAATAGAAATTCTGTTTTCTGGCCAGGCCTGATTTGAACATTACAGAACTAGATCATAGAACCGCCAGTCGCTCAGAAACCCACTCTAAAAGCACCCAAAGATCACATCCTTATTCAGCGCTAGCAGCTACCTTGCAGCATGTCTGCCTTTATCCCTCCAGTTAAAGCATGGATACTGTGAAGTCTATCCCTGATTCACTGGGTGGCCTTGAGCCTTAGAGGTTTTTAAGGTCAGGCTTGACAAAGCCCTGGCTGGGATGATTTAGTTGGAGATTGGTCCTGCTTTGAGCAGGGGGTTGGACTAGATACCTCCTGAGGTCCCTTCCAACCCTGCTATTCTATGATTCTATGTCACTTAAGCCCAACTTAGTTCTGGGTGCCACAGGATTTGGGTGCCCAGCTCAAGCCTACATACCCGCAAAATGGAGATAGCCTAGATGAGTGGACACTTTGACCTCTCTCTGTGCCTCAGTTTCCCTGTATGCAAAATGCAAATAAACACCCACCCTCCTTCAAAAGGTGGCCTGAGATCTTCAGACGAAAGCTGCTACGTCGGTGCAAAATGGGATCAGCCAAAGTTCTGAAGCATGGAAGAGTCTCTGCTCCTGAGCCTAAGGCTGATTTTCATTTTTTCTTGTATCAAGGTGAGGAAGACCTTCCGATGAATGTGTGTCACCCAGATGAATCCTGTTAATTTATTCTTTATATCATGGTAGCACCCGGAGGCCACAGTCAGGGATCAAGGTCCCATGGTGCTCAATGCCGGACCATTCCTCCCCTCAAAATCCTTATTCTCACTTCCTTTACTCTGGTTTTCAAGCTCTTGTTGCTTTTCTCTCATAAAAAGGAATAATTTTTGTGCACCAAAATCTCCTTCTGTTGTCCTCGAGACAGGGGCACGATTGGAGATAATCAGTGGGGAAGAGTATGTTTGGGTGCAGTTTAAGCAAAATGCTATTTGGAAGATACATATGTACAGAGAGGCACGTTGTGGCTCACTACCCTAGGAACATTCTGGAATCACTCACCATCCTGTGGAAGTGGGCGTGAGCTCACCATGTGGAGTGAAGGTGAGGGGTTTCTGGCTAGAGAGACTCTGGCTGCTTCTTCTGGGTGTCACAGGATTTGGGTGCCCAGCTCATGCCTACGTACCCTCAAAATGGAGGTAGCCTAGATGAGTGGACAGTGTGACCTCGCTCTGTGCCTCAGTTTCCCTGACTCCGACGAAGTGGGTATTAACCCATGAATGCTTATGCTTCAATACTTTTGTTAGTCTTTAAGGTGCCACAGGACTCTTTGGCGCTTCTGGCTACTTCTTGTTAGCAGGGGCTCTCCCTCTTTGTGCACATTGTATTGAATCGAATCGAATTGAATTGAATAAAATATCGAAAACCCTTGATTCTGCCTGGCCTCTGACTTATTGGGAACAACAAAATCCCAACAGTGGTATAAAAAAAATTAACCAAGTGAGCCAAAATCCCAAATATAATTCCCCTTTCTTTGGACGGGGGGAGGAGAGCGGGACGGAGAACGGCTCCAGCATACTAGTCTGCTCAACAGCTGGTCCTGGTCTATTTTCTCTTGAAAAGGAAGGGGGGAAACCATGCAAAAATTATATCTCTGCTTCTAGAAAATAGGAGCGGGGCATTAGTTTCTTTGCACAACATGTCTTTTACAGGAGTGGATACAGCTCGGGGAGAAATCAAAGGCAGGGGGGATCTGTCAAAATGTTTTCAAATGTCACCCTAAGTGGGACCTTTCTTGCAAGGCTGTCAAAACAAGAGGCCCGAGCCTTTCACACAATGGGCCTCTATGAAGACAGGTTCATAACCGAGCGCCACTTTTCAGTCAAGTCAGGGTGAAGTGATTGCACTAACGAGTCAGGGGCTCTAATAAGGGGAGAGACAGCTGTCAGGAACCGAAACTGGCCCTAAGTCCACATTAATGAGACTTCACATGGAGAAGTCGTCTCTTTCAGGAAAGCCAGGATCTGAGGAACAGCTGGAGCCCTGCAGTCATCAGTGCTGTTTATTAGGAGACAAAGAAAAGAGCTTTGCTCTGAATGTTTAAGGTCAAACTCAAGGTATCCCCAGGAGACAGCAGGAGAATTTATGAAGTGGTGGACAACTGGTTGAGCAAAAGTTCTTGTTCCCTGACTGAGAGCCATTATCGGCCCACGGCCTAGCTATCCGGCTAGCCCTGTCCCTTTCCTCCCAGAGAGCCTGGAGTCCTGATCACGTACCTGCGTTTGTCTTTACTAAAGCTGTTAGGCGCTGCTGCGGCGGAGTTTAAATATCACTGTGATTCCCCATGCAAGCGTGACAGCATGTGTTAATCAGGAAAGCACCCTCATTACTGCTGTTCCTTTTGCTACGCACAGGCAGGTAATATTTCCTCCAAGACTGAGTTGTCCCAGGGTGAATTTGATTAGTTGGCACTTGGAAGAAGAAAGGGACAGATGCATTCCTACATGGATAAGATAGAGGATTTAGCAGGGAACAGCTGAGACAGGAATAATAATATCTATTTAGGGAAAATGAGTCAGGGAGCAAAAGTGATTTGCCCAAGGTCACTTAGCAGGTCAGTGGCAGAGCAAGGACTAAAGCTCAGGTCTCTTGACTCCTGCCTTGTCTATTGGATCACATGGCCTCCCCTAGCTGCGAGTCACTTGTGAGAGGCACGGAGGTCCTATGAACTGGGCTTTCTCTGTGGCTCTAAAAAAGCCTTCGGTGGCCTGATTCTGCCCTCACTTACCCCAGTTTTACCCCATGTAATTTCATGGACTACAGCGGAGTCACTCTTATTTCACACTGGAGTAAAGCAGGCCTGGTCATCACACAAAAGCGATGCTGATTTAACTAAAAGCAGCTCTTAAATGGCTTTACACTGAGATAAGTCAGATTTTGACTAGAGCTGGGTGTGATGGGGTGTCCGCCCCACACAGGACTGGAAGGGGTTAAGATGGCCAGGTAGGCCAATTAACTCCAGGGGCTGCACCTGGAGGAGGAGCTGGGGAGTTAATTGAGAGCAGGCTCCGCTGGGTAGGAAGGCCTGTAAAGCCAATAGATAATGGCTGCTGCTGGGAAAGGACAGTCACTCCCTGGGATGATTGAGGAGGGTTTGGAGCTGTTATCCCCAAAGAGAGGCAGGGAACTAGAGTGGCAGGCAGCAGTCCAGGGAAGGAGCAGTGAGGGCAGGGGGAGGAAAGCCCAGAACTGCTGAGGTGAGAGTCCCTGAACTGGAACCCGGAGAAGAGGGCGAGCCCCTGAGGGCACAGACTCATAGACTTTCAGGTCAGAAGGGACCATTATGATCATCTAGTCTGACCTCCTGCACAACACAGGCCACAGAATCTCACCCACCCACTCCTGTAATAAACCCCTCACCTATGTCGGAGCCATTGAAGTCCTCCAATCATGGCTTACAGACTTCAAGGGGCAGAGAATCCTCCAGCAAGTGACCCTGGCATAGACCTGGGGCGGTGAATGGGAAGACTACCAAGAACTGCTCAAGGAAAGAAACTGTGGTTCCTGGAGTGAGAGAGGGGCTTCAGACCACAGGGAGAGTCACCGCATGCGAAACGCAGAAGGGGGCGTCGGCCTTGAGAGCTAATCCCCAGAGTGACCAGGAGGAGGCGCCAGCTCATCGGTGAGTGGACATTTTTTTGGCCAAAATTTTTGTTCAGCCAGTGGTTCGGAATTCATGGCATCTTTCAGTGACTATTTTGGCTGGAAAGAACATCAAAACGGTTCTGGAAAAAAAGTGACACACTTCATTTCGACATTTTTCCAAAGGAAATGTGTCATTTTTTCAGGTCACTATGAATATTCCTTCAGAAATGTCTTTGTTTCATTAAAAAAACAAGTGGAAAAATGTTAAAAACAGCTCAGAATCTAAACAAAACATTTAGTTTCAGGTTGAATGAAACACAGATTTTTCTGACTTTTTTTTTGACATGCTGAAAATTCTCCTAAAATTTGTTTTCAGTTTGACCCCAAATACTTTTTCCCAGTTTCTTCTGAATTGCCACTGAACGAAAAAATCAGTTATTTGCACCATTCTAGTTTCAACCAACATAAGTGCATTCACTGTGTTTGCACTGGTTGACTTAAACACACTCCCTCTGTTATACTGATGCAATTCTGAGCATAGACTGGTCCTAAAATCAGGATCAGGCTCTGCCTACAGTAAAATTCACCCAGTTACTTAAACAGAAAGAGAGAGATCAGTGTGATGCTAGCCCCGGGTGGTTGGGGAGGCATTTTGCCACCAGATTGGACTGAATACAAGAGAAGAAACACACAAGCTTCAGTTCCATGGTCCAAGAAGAACATAGATTATTAATCTGAGTGGATATCGCAAAGCCTATCTAGCCCAGTACGGCACTTTCCGCGTCAGATTGATGCGCCATGAAGTCTGATGTATCTCACCTCCGTCAAAGCCCTCTGTTACATGAGTGTAAACCCACTGTGACTCCATTGATTTCCATGTACTTTTTCTGGATTCACACCGGGCTACTGAGAATAGACTCTGATTCTTCAGGGGATGGCTCCATAGAGCCCCTAGTCAATAGTGCAATGCCAGAAAACAATCCCATTCTCTTGATTTGGAACAGGACTGGTGTGGGGTCTGTGACTGGAAGGGCCACACTGAGAACGCCACCCTCAGAGCAGACTGAAATAGGGCGAAACGTTCCCTGAAAATGTTCTTGTTTGGAAAAATAAAAATTAGTTTTTTAAAAGTTTCTAGCTTTTCAATGGAAAAATCCTGGAAGTTCTTTGGAAGGAACTTTTTAAAATAAAACGAAAAATCCTGAAAATTTCCCATGCAAAATAATAGGGGTTTCCGATCCGCTCTCGTGAGCATTCTTTAGGGTGAGGCTGCATGGATTCTGAACACACAAGGGAGAAAGAACCAGCAAGGAGGCCTTGAACCAGCCCAAAAGCTCTTCAAGGCCCAGCCCGAATCAAATGTTCCCAGGGTCTGTTCTCTGTGTTGTCTCTGAGAAACACCACAGCGCTCACCCGGCCTCCTGGGAAGGGGCCGTTCCAATGGCTGAGGGATGGCAGAAGAGCTGCATGGTCCAAGCCGAGCTTGTTAAGAAGGAAAACAATCTCCATGGAGCCCCTCAGACGAGCAGCTGAGGGATGGGTGCTGAGGATGCTTAGCTCCTCACAGGGCATATCCCCAGTGATGGGTATAGCATAGGATTGACATCCTTTGGGAGTATTTCTCTGCTCCTGGAAATAGGGGTGTATCTGGGAGTCAGGCCAAGTCTGGATGTATCTGGGACTCAGAGCTCCCCCACGCTGATTCCCACCAGCTCGCAATTCTGCAGGGTCCTCGTTCATGCAGCGTGTTCACCATCCGCTGAACCTGGGCGGGTAACGAGGGCACATCTTCTTCCAATTGAAGCGAAGCGGCGCGCTGCCACAACATAACAAGCTTGGCAAATCAGGGCTTATTGAATTT
This sequence comes from Dermatemys mawii, assembly GCA_007922305.1. NCBI lineage: Eukaryota > Metazoa > Chordata > Testudines > Dermatemydidae > Dermatemys > Dermatemys mawii. The sequence continues at coordinate 8,466,754 of ML677397.1, read as the reverse complement.
GTTCACATCATCCCCCGGCCCACAGGCCGGGGAGTGGGGCTGGGCTGGGAATTCCCCTTGCTTTCCTTCTTGTTTCGTATCAAAGTTTACGGGGCTTATGGATTATTGCCACTGCACCGTGTGCCAACCGGCCTCCAGGCTGTAGCGCAGGCGAAGGACGGGGGCCTCCTCCCAAGCTGGCTGGGGGACGTCGTGGGGCATTTCTGGGGCTGCGCGGGCGGAAATCCCTCTTGTTACTTTAAACCCATGTCAGGTTGAAAGGTTGAGCAAACACTTTGGAAGTCAGTAAGCTTGACCTGCATTCCCTGGGGCTGGGCTCACAGACAGGATCCCCCTGCTGCCCCGCCATGTTGTGAGAACCTGGGCCCAGAGATTTGGGGCAGGATTTTGTTCTTTTTCCTTTCCCTAATGTGACTCTGGTGTGACTCTAGCTAGCTCTGGGGAAGGTGCTGGCTGGAGGGAGTACCCGTGGGGCTCAAGGCCTCTTTTGCACAGTAATAGGATAACACACAGAGTAGCTGTGCAGGCTCCCTTTGTATTGCCACACCACTGTGTGTCTAACTTTGCCCAGAGTGACTAGCTCTTTGGGTGAGGGAATAAGTCACTCTCCTTAGCCCATGAGGTCCTTGGGGTCCGCAGACCGCCAGCACAAGACCCCTTCATGCTAAGTGTGGGGCTAGTTCCTAAGAACAGCCACACTGGATCAGGCCAAAGATCCATCTAGCCTAGTATCCTGTCTTCCAATAGTGGCCAATGCCAGGTGCCCCAGAAGGAATGAACAGAACAGGTAATCATCAAGTGATCCATCCCCTGTCACCCATTCCCAGCTTCTGTCAAACGGAAGCTAGGGACACCATCCCTGACCATCCCGGCTAATAGCCATCGATGGACCTATCCTCCATGAACTTATCTAGTTCTTTTTTGAACGCTGTTATAGTCTTGGCTTTCACAACATCCTCTGGCAAGGAGTTCCACAGGTTGACTGTGTGTTGTGCAAAAAAATACTTCCTTTTGTTTGTTTTAAACCTGCTGCCTATTAATTTCATTGGGTGACCCCTAGTTCTTGTGTTATGAGAAGGAGTAAAAAACACTTCCTTCTTTACTTTCTGCACACCAGTCATGATTTTATAGACCCCTATCTTATCTCCTCTTGACCATCTATTGTCTACACTGAATAATTTCTCCTCATACGGAAGCTGTTCCATATCACTAATCATTTTTGTTGCCCTTATCTGTACCTTTTGGAATTCCAATATATCTTTTCTGAGATGAGGCGAACCCATCTGCATGCAGTATTCAAGATGTGGGTGTACCATGGATTTATATAGAGGCAATTTGATATTTTCTGTCTTATTATCCATCCCTTTCCTAATGATTCCCATGATATCCACGTGGAACTGGACTGAGCCCCGTCGAGTCACATCACATAGCTGTTTGGGTCAGGAATTGTCATTCACTCTCTGTCTGAGGCCTAGCACAAAGGGCTCTACTTGGCATCTATACACTCTGCAATATAAATGCTCAGTGCTAATACCAAGGAGCTGCTAAAGAGCAATCAAGACAATGTAATGACAAGTGCAACCTCTTCCCCATCCTGTAGTCCACAGTGTAGATAAGCCCAACTAAACTCAGAGCAGAACGCCAATAGACCTTGGAGAACTTCGATTTGGATCCAAACCTTGTGGCTAAAGCCCATCCCACGTCCAAAGCAAAGCCATCATCGGCCATCATCATAGGCCAAGAAATGGCAGTCGCCTTGCCACTGCCAGCTTGCCTTTTGCTGGGGAGAGGGGTGGGCTCAAAGCTAACATATATTTTATATTAATAACAGGCGAGCAGACAACACAGTGATGGGCGCAGTAACAGAACTTAACCTGGCAGATAGAGGGTGAGGCCCCAGTGATAGATCGCTAGATTAGATTTGGAAGGTGTCTTCACTGAGAATTCAGCGTGGTCCCGTGTTTCGGAAGGCCAGTTAGACCCGGGGGGATCCCGGCTCAATTTTGTCCTGTGCTGATCTCTGCGGCAAATGCTGCGTTTACATCTTGGGAAGGTGAATTAATTCAGTTCTGCTCCAGCTTCCAGTGTCTCCAAAGTATTAATCCCAAAATGCCATGTGGCTCTCACCTCACCACCCCAGCCAAGACAGCAGCCCCTGCCTCTGGCTCTTAGTTATTTAGCATTCACTTGCTGTCTGTCAGTTTCATTGATGGTCCTCATCTCGGCTGGATTATTGTCTCTGCAGAACAGCACTACCCATATCCCCATGGCCCTTTTCCTCCAGAGGCTGGTTTACTCCCTAATCGGATCAGTTTCAACCAGAGTCTCTGCAGAACTCTCCTCCCCTTGCCCTTTGCAGGCAGACACCCAGATAACCTCCTTTTGGGAGAAAGACTGTTGCACAGCCTAACCCATCTCCTTATCAGGAGAGGATGTTTTCCCTGCTCTTCAGCCTGCATGTTCAAGGTTTTTTGGGAACTGAACCCGGGTCAGGACATGAGTTTTGCAGCTGGCTGCTTTCACCTTGAGTGGTCCCTTAGAACATGTGCTAACTACTTATGCCAAACTATCTGTTTGATCTTATATTGAGCTGTGACCCTCGGAGTACAGATTTCTGTTTCCCCCTTTCTCCCAATTGGGAGAAAACTGTGCTCAAGCCAAGGTTTCCCATGGCTTTTTGCATATGCTGCGATGCCTCTCATATCTGGAGTTAAGTCTTTCTCAGATTGCATGATGGTCCAAACAGGATTAGCGGGAGCTGCTTCTCCGTCTATTCTAACTCCATTCGAGCACGACCTGGGTTTTGAGACACCCTTGGCTTCTCTTAATTACAGTCGCTCTTGGGGTTTGAAGAATATTGCTTGCCCAGGTGTGAAAATCACTGGACTATGGGGGGAAATGGCCCCAGGCTGCAACATTTGGGGCTGTGTTTCAGGGCACTTGAAAGCTAGGTCTAAAGCAGCTGACTTTGGGGTTCCAGTTTAGGTCACATTGTAAAACTCAGAGCTGGGCACTAGCCCAGATTTTAAATTGCCTACCCTGAAATTTGTAATCCCCCTTTGTCCTATCTCTAGCCCAGATTGAAGCCTTCCCTGGCAGCGGTAATGCCCTGAGTAGAGACGCTAGACATCGAAATACCATCTGTCATTTGCTGTTGGGCCACTGGAACAGAACTCTCCTAGGATTACACCCATTTATCAGATAGTGGCAGGCTGTGAGCAGCTACTTCACCAGCACTACAATGCAGTCCAGCCGCAGGAACATCAGCAACTCATTATGGCCCTGCGGCTCCTACACAAACAGCTTCTGGAAATCAGCCTGCGTAGAACTGCTGTAAATAAAACATAAAATCCAGCATCTCTTCCACAAACACAGGAGTCATGGCTCCAGGCTGGTAACACAGTCATCTCGCTTACCGTCAGCTTGGTCAGGGAGGACAGTGGGAATTCATGTGCTACAGCGGGCAGCGAGATGGGCAGTCTAGAGTGAATAATAATAAATAACCACCATATAATATCTTGAACCTTTGCCTCAAACCTCTGATCGAAACTTTGGGAGGCTCAAAATGCTTTGGAGAATTTCATTTGCTAGTGTTTTAAAGAATGTGCGAACATTAGAATTTGCCATACAGGATCTGACCCTTCGCCCCATCAAATCTGGTGTCCTTCCATTGTGGCGGTTAGTCATATATGTATAGTGTCTAATTTCAGTGTCTGAGCTGTCTGTAGATAATCCCTTGCTAATCTCTGTCAATTTCTCTTGCTCATTCTAATTTCTCTAGCTGTCCTGATCATAGAATCATAGACTATCAGGGATAGAAAGGACCACAGGAGGTCATCTAGTCCAACCCCCTGCTCAAACTTTTCACTCTTCCTCTCTGCATTTCTAGGATGCCCATCACCTAGTCTGTTGGGGCTAATGACAAAGATTAACTGAAGCAATCTGGCTGATCCACAAGGATTGTGTACTCGAACCTCCACCCCTAACGCACCCCAAAGCTGTCGTGCTCTGATTACTATTGGATAATTATTACAGTGGGACGAGGGAGAAATAAGGCTCTGTCATTTCGCAGCCTCCTTTATTGGGACGAAGTCCGCCATGAGTCTTGCATCATGTTCTGAATATGGCCAACCTCAGCCCATCCTAATGGCAGGGCCCACAGACAAGAATGATTTTGTCTCCGGCTCCCAGAAGTTTCCATTAGTGCTGGGCCGCCAGCAGTGACTCTGTTGCTTGTAGCTCTGAGATGGTCCCTGGGCCGTAGCCCAGCAAGAGCTCAGATGTGCATCTGGAGCTTTAAGCAGGACAAGAATTGTATGGAGAGCAGAGAAGAAGCATTGTCCTGTGCTTAGAATGGGATGGACAATAGGAGACCAGAGATCTGTCTTTCTGCTCTCCCTCGGGCTTCCTATGGGACCTCAGGCAAGTCCCTTGGGTTCATAATTTCAAAATCCTCTCCTGATTTTAGATGCCTCCATTTCGGGGTCATCTCGAGTCTGTCCCGACATGAGACACCTCAGGTGTCTGACGCTGGGCTCCAAAAACCTGGAAACAATAAAAAACAGAGGCCACTTTAGACAACACAGACCTCGGCCCCTCGGTGCCTCGTTTCTCCATGGCTTGTAAAAATATTGATCCACTTTTGAAAACTACGTTGAGATCCCGAGACAAATGTGTGTACAATGGCTTGTTACTGCATTTAGCAGACCTCATACCGGGGTGTGTAACTGATTAGGGACCTGATCCGGATCTCAGCTCTCAAGGGCTAAATCTGGAATAACGCCAGCAAGGTCCCTCTAGATTTACGCTGGTGTAACTGAGATCAGCGTGCGGCCCCCTTTGTGGTAAGCAATCCAGGGCTACAGTAAGCATCGTGCTGCGTGTTTCATTGGAGAGACTCGTCTTGAGTTCTGCAGAGTCGACATTGCTTGTCGTAGAAAGGCCAGCGAGAGTGCAAAGGTTCTGCAAACTGTTCACTTGGACAAGGCTGCGGGGCACAGAGTGAGGGGGCCCAACGAGACATGGGAGGCCGTAATATTGACAACCTCCCTGTAGGAATGTGCCTCGATATTGAACTGCAAGGAGAGAAGATTATACTGCAAATGCTGGGCTTTCCCGCACACACACACACACACACACACACACTTTCGCTCCCCCATCCCCGCAAAGATTTAAAGGTCTCCCACAAAAGTGGAGATTCATCGGCCCACCCAGCCAGCCTGAAGGAGGCCAGGTTTCCTAGCAGCCCTGCTGAGCTCGGTCGTCTTGCAACAGGCTCTAAAGGCAAATGACGTGGATGAGGGGAAAGGACACGTTTTTAATAAGCCGCTCTACACGCCGAGTAGCGGAGCCTGCCCCCAAAGCCACAGCTGACACTGATGATGGATTGCCATTGGCAGTGACTAGCGCCACACGGCTGGGGGGCAGGGGTCGTGGGTCATGCTCTATAAACTCCTTGTGCTTTGCGATGGGAGGCCGAGCCCACGAGACTTCACTCTGGAGGCTGGAAATGAGATCCAGATTAACGGTTCATTTCCAGCGCTGCCAGCCCAAGCCCCGGCAGCCGTGCACGCTTCCCATCCCACGGCTATGGGAGGAAGTAGCCAGGCTCCAAAGGGCTGGGCATTGGGCGGAGAGACGCGGCCTGTTCTTAGCCAGGCCCCAAGCACGGGCAGCTGAGCTCCTTTTCAATGGCTTGTCTGCCTTTTTTGTCCACGTTTGTACAGACCCCGGAGCAGCAGCGCCCACCTGTCGGCCCAGCGGCCCAGAATCCACCGCTTGGAAAGCACAGAGCCACCAACGTCAAATCACCCTCCCTCTCCAAGCTGTACGCTAGCACCCTAGCCACTGGAGTCGTCCATGGGAGTTGGATGCAGCCTGTTCAGACTGGCATGGAGAGCCCAGGGAATGAATTTTGCTGAGATGGGTTGTCGGGGGGTATTTCAAGTGGCGTGCGTGCTGGGAAGCCAAGGGGAGGGCAGCATCCTGAGGAATTTGACTCACAGCATGAAGCTAACCTTGTCCTCAATCCTCTTTCCCATGCGTTGTTTGCCGATTCCTGGGGGGCGTGGGGGGTCCCGTGCTGTCGCCACGAAAACACAGCATCCGAAGCCTCAGTCCCGTACCCTGTGGCAAGCTACCAGCCTCAGAGTCACTGCACTCGCCGGAAAGCACTCCAGACAGCAACCACCCCGCTTTCCCTTCGCACACTCCTTTGCTCTCCCGCTGCCTGACTCGCTAATCCCAGCGGAGAGCCTTGTTGCTGTTTGATACCTTGTTTACTATGACTTCATAGCGCATGATTGCACTGTTATTGCATCTCTTGGCTTTCGCACACTTAGCGATACAGAGCAGGGGCCAGGGTTCTTTTAGTTGGAAGGATTTTATTGTTATATGAAACAGAGACGAAGGCAGGAAAGAAAAGAATACAGCATCCCAGCACCTTAGGAGGAGAGGGAAAGAGGAATTGGCACGTGTAGATATGTTATCTAGCTCAACTTTCATCACTAAACACCAAACACCCAATGAGCTCATTAAGTGTAACTAAAGGAACTATTCACTGGGCTCCAGATGCTTACAAAAGACAACATCTTGTTGTGTTTGGGACATAACGCTTCCCAAACATGTATGTTAGGGGTTAGTCCTGCTTTGAGCAGGGGGTTGGACTAGATGACCTCCCAAGGTCCCTTCTAACCCTGATATTCTATGATTCTATGTCATCGCTACAGTAGGTTGAATAGGACAAAAGAGGTGACTATTTTCATGCGTCTGAGCACTGCACAGAGATTACCATTCAGGTCTGTCTACCTGTGACCACAGCAAGTGTGAACATATTTGAGTCAGCTTTGATCTAGAATAACAGTAGCCATGAAGCAGAACGATCTATAGCATGGGCTGTCCACTCATGTACATCCCAAGAGTCCCAGGTGGGCTAGGACAGCCTCCTTTTCACGCGATTGGGATTGGAGCTAGCAGGAACCAAGCTAGCTCAGATACAGCTCCACAGTCTACTGTCATAGCTCTGATGGTAGTGTAGACGGACCCTCAGCGTTGGGTCATATGCAGGCAGCTGGTGGTATCTAATCCCAGCTCCTCCACAACCTCTAGCACAAATATCGATTCCAGCATTGTTTACTTCCCTGTGGAAAAATGTCAGTCATTCAATCAGGAAGCAAAAACAGCATCATGAGACTCCCACAACCAATCACAGCCCAGAAATAACAGATAGTCAATTTTGGGGGAGCTGTCTGCTTTGACTATCTTTATTATTGTAATCTTTATTGGGATAGCGCTTGGACACCCCAGGTTGGGTTGTGGTCCCACTCTGTCAGGCGCTGGCAGGAAGACATGAGCCAAAATTTTCAGACGTGATCAGTGATCGTAGGAGCCTAACTGCAGACACCTTAAAGGGGGCTGCCCCCTCAAAAATCGGGCCCCCTTAAAGGTGCACCGAGTGGCGCAGGTTTGACAATCTTGGACATGGCTCATGCACACCTGGAATATTTAGTCTGGAAATGATTGCTCAAAACCATCCAGCAAATCCTTACAAACGGTGACCATGTTCGCAGAACATAGCAGCCAGGCATTGCCAATATCATTGATGCTGAACGGCTCAGTTGACTTTAGTGACCAAGCTGGGAAGAGCTGTTTTCAGTGCTGCGCGCTCAGAGGGGTCTGGCCAGTTTGATGTAATTTCTTGAGGGAGACGAGAGGAGTGGCTAGTTTCAATGGAAAAAATACGAGCATCATCGCCCTCCGAAGGAAGGGGGCAGGAAAAGAAACGTTGCAAATGTTGTTATGCCTCCCAAGAGAGCAGCAAAATTGCCCACCGATGTTGAGCAGCTCAAGCTTCCGACAAAGGACTTGAAGCTAGATCCTAGCTTGGAGCTTCCTAGAAGCCCATTTTTTGGATGGACAAAGACCATAACTTTGTATGTAGCCATCCCAGCATGGGGAATCCAGAGCCTGCACATGGTTTGAATTTTAAACGCAAGCCCGTCCGCCAAGGCACCGTCAACCTAGCAAGAGCCAGAGATTCCAGCCCTGCTAAGATGGCTAGGTAGCAGGAGGGCCAATTTGGTTACATATTCATTGGGCCATAACCAGCTGAAAGAAACCTGGATAGCACAGTGCTCAGAGAGTATGCCTGGTGTGTAAGAGGTTGGCGGTTCACCTCTCTTTCCTTCTTCAAGAGGAATGGAGTTGAGTGCTTCTCTCTCAACTGAATGGCCAAAGTACCTGCCTAGTCAGATGTGGGGTCTTCTCCATCTTTTCTGTTGAAGGTGGGCCACTTTCACTAGATATTACATGAGAATTGGGCCACATGCTCTCTGTGGTAGTCAGTTGTGGCTCTTTGTCCATGAAGCCCTGAGCTGCTGGTTCAATCCCCCCTTTCTCTTTACTGGGAAGTGTTAGTCCCTTGATCTCTTGCCGCCCAAGTATTCTCCTTTAGCTATATCTTAATCAGGGCAAAGGAGCCTCTCAAGTCCCTCTCTGGTATATGTGGGTGAGCACCCTTGCTTAACCTATAAGTGTGCCTGGTTCAAATCTCCTGTGTGATAGCTAAGAAGGGATGGTTGTTGTAAGCTCTTGCTGCTCAAGCATTTCCACTTTAACTACATATTAACCGGAGCAAGGTACGCTCTGAAGGCCCTCACCTGGTTCAGGCCTCTGCTCTGTGTGGCACAGGGTGGGCCTGTGATGAAGGAGAGGGGAGCCATGATGGCTTAGAGGGGAGCCCCTCTAACCGAGCAAGGGGCCTGCCCCTGGGCCTCTTTACTACTTTTGACAAAAATTTGGCTAAGTTGAATAAAAACCACCTCACCCTCCTCTCCCCCAGCAACAGGACCCCTGGCCACACTCACAGCAGACCCACCTGTTCCTTTGAGGGACCATCACCACAGAGTCACTGGTGAGCAACCCCCATCCACAGGGGAACCACACAAGGGGAGATTCAAATCCACATTTTTGGCACCCTAGGCCTATAGCACAACCATCAGCCCATTGAGGGAACCACACTCAGTGGAAGACGTACAACCCTTTAACTAAAGTGGAACAGCTTTGCAAGGCAAGAAAGGAGGAAATCCCAACGCTACCCCAGAAAGATGAACGCACACATATCAAGGGAGATTTGAACCTATATTGCTTTCATTCTAGACCCACACTCTAACTATTGGCCTAGCCATAGCTTGAAACACCGCTTGATTCAAGTGGAACAACTTCCAAGGGCAAGAGGGAAGCAGGCCCCGCCCCAGCGCAAAGCTCGAAAATCAGTGAATACCCACTAGGTCTCTAGGAGAGTCCATCACACTCCCTGCTTTGAATCAGCAGAGTGGGGGAGTTAAACTGCCAGGCCCCACAACCCACAAATGCAGCCCCACCACTAAACCACACAAGGGCAGACTGCTGCTGATTTGCCCAAACAATAGTTAATTAATGTGGGCAAAAAGAGTTACGTTAGCACCGGCACCATTCCAGTCCCCTTGGCCAGGGGGATTCGACCAGAAAACTACATTCAGACTAATTATCTCCAGAGCCCCAATCTGTGATCTTTGGAACAATTAAAAGTCCTTAATCCTGAATGAAAAGCAAACAAGGGCCAAGTGATTGTCTTCCCGCTTCCCCTAATCAGGGCTGCGGGTCCTGCCCCTGTTTACAATACAAATATTCAATTAAAAATTCCCAAAGGCCCCAGTAATTGGGTCTCAAAGGGGGTTCCCACCGACCAAACGAAATGAAAAGAGCTTTACTGTTCCCTTCCTGGCCGGGTCCCCTTCATCAAACAGCCCACAATGAAACATCGTCTGGGAACCCATGCGACAGGGACAGGCCCCCAGACACCAGCAGGCTCTAGCTGGGGCAGGCAGTGCACACACGTATACACACTCTCCACCCCCGCCCCTGCACACACATGCAAAGCGGTATTAACGGCACGCAGCGAGTGAAAGCAACTTCGTACCCAGCAATGAGCACAGTAGCGGCTGCGTTGCCTCTTGATTCTGAGCCGCTGTTATTTGAAGAGCCCGTCTCTTCATCAGCGTTGGGCGAGGAAACTTGGAAGTGTTTGGGGACCAGTGTCCCTAATTTACAGGGGAGGGAGCTGTGAGCAGGGACTGGGTGGCGGGTGTTTTTTTCTTTTCAGTGGAAAAAAATGCTAGCAGAGTTTGTCCTCGCTGCGGCTGTTAAATTACAACTTTCAGGAAAACCCTTTCTCGGGCCTCTCTTCCTCATTCCCAAGGGCAGCACCTGAGTAAATAGATGGTGCCATGGAGACTAAAATGCATCTTGCGCTGTTCCTTTAACTGCACCTGAGAGACAAACCCTGGGCCAGATTTTTAGCAAATCAATGTAGTTCCATTGACCTCAGCGATGCCGCATCAATCATACCAGCTGCAGGTCTGTCATCCCCACCCCCCGCTCCCTTGTATCTGTTTATTAAATCACAACGTCCTTCCCCAACAAGGGCCATGGGTAGGCCCAGCCCCTCCCCAGCTAGCTTAGCTAGAATAGCCCGCGAGCAATCAAGTGAATTGCACAGGTCCTTCAAGTGGGTAATCGTAAGCTTTCTTGACAAACCAGCCACCTTCCTAGGCGCTCCTCTCGGTCCAGTGCTAACAGCCCCTGGCAGCTCCTCGCTCATTACCCACCGAAAAACAATTAGAGAGCAGGCTTGAAAAAGGCACCTCCTAATACAGGCAGTGACCTGATTCGAACAGGGGACATGGCTCCGAAGGGCTCTTCTGAGGGGAGCCTCGGAGTTATTTGCGGTTAAGGACGGTGCCAGTCACAGCCCCTGCCCCCACTTCCCAAAACACAGCTGAAAGGTACTGGAGCCCCCCCACTCGCCCTATGGACAGCAACGCCCTGACAATGCCCACGGGAATGGCGAAGGGCAGGGCGGGAAGTCCTCGCTGCACGGTCTCGCCTGTCTGTGCTCTTTGAACGTCAGTCAGAGGCATCACAGTCAAGACAAATTGGTCTGCTCCACCAGCTCTTTCCATCTAAGCATCTTTAGCCCAGGCTTTGCAGGATCGAGCCCTTACTGTATATTATATACATCCCTGCCTGAGTCACAGACTTACACAACTGAGCCTGCGCTTCAGCTCAGAGAACCCTTCACATCAGGTCTCTTCTCCCCACACAGAAGCGAACAAAGAGGGAACCTCTCGGGGTCATTTGTTTCCTTAAGCACCCTTATATCTTTGTTTTCATTCTGCAAGGCACGCAGGTCAGGCTCTTCAAAGGTTTTTAGGCACCTGACTCCCATTAGTTACCTAACTACTTCTGAGGATCTGGGCCCTAGAAAACACAGAGATGGGTTAGCAAGCCTGTCTGCGAAGATGCTTTTCCCGCTCATCTCTTCCTAGCAATCCTTCTTCCTGAATCCCTGGGCGGAACCCTCTGGCCGGTTCTATGCAGGAGGTCAGACTGGATGATCCGAATGGTCCCTTCTGGCCTTCTCGGCTATTAATCTATGTCACTCTTACCCGAGGCCTTGCATAGCCCTGCGGTGGTAGACAAGGCCCAGATACCTGATGTGACCTACTGACCTTTCCATTTTGCCAAACGTCCAGGAGACAGGAAGCTGCCTTTCAGGAATGAGTGACACTGAGTTTTAGATCGCTGGCGTCAGAGCAACGAGACCACATGAAGCAAAGAAAGGGTCCCATGGGCAGAGGGACCAGGAAGCCAGCCCCAATGGGAAATCTGCGAACACCTGACTCCTCTGTTGGGGACCGGAGGCATCCCATGCTCCCTGGAGCTCTGCATGCTTCTTTTGATAAAACGGTAGAGAAAGCAGATATCTTTTGGGTGTGATTCCTCTAGCTCTCATCCACACGCATGCACCTGAGACCCCTCCAAGAACCTGAAAAAGCCAACCAAGCGCATAGCTATGATGTCTCACAGAACCCATTGTTGGCCCTGTAGTTCCCTTACAAGATAATTAAATCCAATGGCAAAGTAAAGCGAGAAAGCAGAGAAGGAAATGCATTGGAGCTGCTAACTGCTAGAGCTGAATTTCAAGCTTCTTGTGATTCAGCTAATGAAACACAGATGGGAGCAATCAGCTAAAATTAGCTGATTGAATTGAGGCCACTGTAATGAACAGCGATTAAAGGCGTGCCAGCCAGAGGATCATCCCCGGCACCCCCAAAGCAGCTGGAACAGCATCTGTCACTCCCGGAGATGAAACAAAATGCTGACAACAGTGTTTCATATTTATATGTCATTGAACTGTCTGTATGAAAAGAGGGAAAGCTAATGGGACAAAGAGAGGCCAATCTTCGCCTTTCGCTGGCGACGGAGGAACAAGGTGGAAGTTTGTGTGTGCTGATGTGCTCACCTTCTTGCGTTGTAGCACGCATCGTAGAGACAGGAAACCTGCAACGTTGACTTTCATTAACAAACATCTGGGGAAAAATTCAGACATCAGTTACATGGGTGTAAATCCACCAAGATCACAGTACGGCTCTGGATGATCAGGCAAAGCTGGCCCATGTTCATTCAAACCTCCTTGGTCTGGAACTCAGGCTCGAATTTAAGCAAGATCAAGGCTATTGCAAGGTTTCATCATGACCCAGCTGAGGGAAGGTCAGGGATGCAGTAAGAATGGATCCTACCACAGGATTTTTATAGTTCCATTGCCCGTTGAAACCAGGAGAAACCACGGGGGACAAAAATCCAGAACTTCTAGAACGGTTTCTGCTCAGTTCCTGTTCTGGCCATTGATAACATCCAGACTTCAGGAGGTTGAAATTCATTCCAGTACAAGGCCTAGGACTCACTTAAACCCTACTGAAGCTTATGCATCCCACCACTGCACTGGGTGTATTTCACCCAAAGTGCATCACCACAGGGTCTAAGGCGGCAGTGTAACCAGCTAGTGATTAGAGTGGGCGGCAAGGGAGATGGGTTCTAGTTTCCTTACCGAGGGGTGGAGTGTGGTAAGATGCAAACTCTCTGCCTCAGTTTCCCCATGTTTGGCAGGGGAGTAACAACACAAAGCTGCCTTTATTGAGCGTTTCGAGATCTGTGGATGAAGAGCTATATAACTACAAAACACTGGTGTCACAAACCACTTGGCAAGCATTAAGCTTCACCACACCCCTAAGAGATGATTTCTTCATGTTACAGGTGGGGAAACTGGGGACCCATGACTAGCTCATGGTAACAATGTGAATCGAACAGAACCCAACCCTGTCCTTTAACTGCTAGACAATGCTGACTTATTACTGCACCTTGCCCCTTACCCCATGTTTGCTGTGGGAAGCAACATCCCCCTTTTTGAGACAAAGAGACCCACTGGGGCTCCGTTTTCAAGTCTTTATATTTCATTTCCTCCAGGCATTATAGGTCACGATGGGCAATGCACACATATTTGCACATATTAAAGTTGCTTCATCTTCAAGATCACTCTAATCTCCTGAGGTTTTTATAGAGCGTTTAAGAAATATAAAGAGATTAAATGCTTTTCCATTTTGTAAGTGACATTTTATTGTGAGTCTCTGCCAAGTACACTTCTCCCAGGGCAAAACTGATAGCCCTTGAACTCCGAGAAAGTTTGTGATCCTCGAAGGGAGAGTGCCAGGTTACAAAATCATATGGAAAATAGAAGTAGACAACGCCATAGATTATTAAAAATGAAAGAAATTTCAAAGACAAACGGACCCCATTTCAGAAATGCTGCTGTGCAAACAACAAAGATGGGAGTGAGGGAAGAAAGAAAGAGAGACTTTGGGGATGGAGGGAAGGAGGGAGTGGACAGTAAAAATACATGAGAAGTGGAAAGGAGGAGGGAAAGGGATTGGGAAAAATGAGAGGAAGGAAAGTAGAAATGGAAGAATGAAGAGAGGAGAAGATAACTCACTGCACACACATGTGCTCAGAGATTAGCGGCACTCAAAGAAATCGCTGTCCAGTATTTCTCTGCGCTCATGTGCTCTGACACAAAATTCTGCAGTTTCCATTTCTCTTAAAACTCCTAAACACAACTAAAAAGAGTCACCTTTTCCATTCCGACGGAGCTCATTAATTCCTGACACCATCCAGCGAGATCTAGGGCATTTCGTCCTCCCACCATCACGCTGCATGCATCTGACCACACAACTCTGCCTTCTAAACACAGTGGGGCTCTGTGTGCTCAGTCCAATAATATTATCTTGGGACACTGTCAAAGGAAATAAATTGTCTAGGGAGGAACCCAAAGGCCTACGGGTGGAAATGAGCCTCATTTTTCCTTTGCTAAGTATCAAATAAATGTTTCCCGCTGATCAGATGCATTAGGCTGGGGTCCAGTATTGCTAATCACAGGCATTCAAATAGCATGAGTCAGGCCCCCCAAAAGCAGCATGAGATTCTAAAAAATAATAAATGTGGGGTCCTCTTTAGTTACCTGCAGTTTTTGAGCCTTCAGGGCGCACCTGAGTCATGTCCTCAAGCTTTTCTCCACAAACACAAAGGCAAAGCACTTACACATTTTTTAACTTACAGCTGAGATTCTCATGTCATCACATGACTCCAGGAGTTGGTGCTTTCAGGGAACAAGACTCAGAAACACTGTAGAATTGGTTGACAGGCCCATCCCTGGAAACACCAAAACTTACAGTGGGAAAGCATCGGAGGGCACAAGTCTATGCTACATCCATGAACAGATTAGGGAATATATCTATTTATATAGTCCCTTGTGGTGGGGTGATTGTCCCACCTCTATGAGAGAGTGGGCTTGAGTAGGCCAGAGTGGCTGTGCAGGCTGGCAGCCAGTCAGGAAAGGGCCTACTGGGAGCCAATCAGGTCCAAAATTAGAGCCAGCCAATCAGGGCTAGGCTAAGCCCTATATAAAGGCTGCCCAGGAAGGGAGCAGTCAGTCTCTCCCAGACCTTCAGAGAGGAAGGTCTGTCTCCTGAGGGAAGGAGACCAGTACCAGAGACAGCACAGTGCTAGGCAGGCTCAGGGGAGCAGAGAAGAGCTCCAGCCTGATACCTGTCAAACTGCCGGCCCTGAAGAGAAGGGCCTAGAGGGGGTCAGAGGAGAAGTGACCCAGGGAAGACTGACAGACAAGGGTAGAGAAGGAGGGCAGGGAGGCTGCCATTAGAGGGTCCATGGGTTGGGACCCTGAGTAGCGGGGTGGGCCTGGGTCCCCACCTTTCCCCCTTGTGCTGCACCAGGCCATGGAAAGAAAGATCATTTGTATTATAAAATCGCAGGACTGCAAAAATGAACCTCGTGTCAGCTCCCTGGTGGACACAGAAAGCTAAGCCCCCAGGAGGAGGGCTTTGTCAAGCCTGACCTTAAAAACCTCTAAGAAAGGAGATTCCACCACCTCCCTAGGTGACCCATTCCAGTGCTTCACCACCCTCTTAGTGAAAACGTTTTTCCTAATATCCAACCTAAACCTTCCCCACTGCAACTTGAGACCATTACTCCTTGTTCTGTCATCTGCCACCACTGAGAACAGTCTAGATCCATCCTCTTTGGAACCCCCCTTCAGGTAGTTGAAAGCAGCTATCAAATCTCCCCTCATTCTTCTCTTCTGCAGACTAAACAATCCCAGCTCCCTCAGCCTCTCTCCATAAGTCATGTGCTCCAGCACCCTAATTATTTTTGTTGCCCTCCGCTGGACTCTTTCCAATTTTTCCACCTCCTTCTTGTAGTGTGGAGCCCAAAACTGGACACAGTACTCCAGATGAAGCCTCCCCAATGCCGAATAGAGGGGAATGATTACGTCCCTCGATCTGCAGGGGGAGGCTACTGGGCCATGAACAGGCTGCTGGTGACAGAGCTCTGAACCAAAGCTGCACATCACAGAAGCACCCAGGGCTATAAGACAGGAGGTGAGAGAACCTCTTAGTGGTCTGGGTGACTCGCTTCCCCCACACACACACGCGCACACACACAGCATAGCAGTTACCTTGCTCCATTACTTTTGGCCTGAATAAAAGCCCTGAATAAAAACTCTCAACATTTTCTCTTCTGCATTTATACGAAACACAGATACCAAAAGTCACAACAAAAATAAAACTATACAATCAAGCTGCCTTCGGGGAAATATGTTGTGTTGTAGCCATGTTGGCCCCAGGCTATTAAGAGACATTGACTTGCAGAATAGCTCTGTGTTGCTCAAACTCTCGTCTCTTTCACCCACAGAAGTTTGTCCAATATAAGATATTATCTCCCCCACCTTGTCTTTCAGGGAAAGATTACAAAAGCGGTCACAGCTCAGGCATGATCTCAAGAGGAGAAAGAAACTAAGCACATGCCTTCTAGGTAGCCACCCCACAAGGTGGGAAATATCTCAAATGGAACAATTTATCTGAGGAAGTTACAATTCCCTCGTCAGTTCTCTATCGATTTTACCTGGAACACATTCATAGATAATCCACGGGGATGTGGCATGTTTCTGTATTTGTACAGTTGGAGAAGCTTCCCTAACGCGTTCCATCCTTGCTACCAACTTCCTGGAAAGCGTTCCCCTAATATAAAAATCTGCTACAGCTATCACCACAAACACTGCAGTACTGCTATTGCAAGATGTAGCCTTTAGGATCATTACGCAAATATTTTCTTATAAGGATAGCGAGAGAATTTAACAGGAATTCAGACATTATAAGACAACTCTGCAGGACATCTACAAAGATCAGTAGATACCGATTTCCTACAGAAATGTTTCTGTCTCTGCTACATCTGATTGGAATTGCCATGAGAGCAGACTTTTCGTGCTACTTCACTGTGGCCGCTTCTGTCGCGTAACAGAACCAAAGGCAGCCATGAGGTGAAAACCGAGACAGTTAATGAAGCTGCTGAGTCTCTGAAAAAGGACTGACAAGTTCATCTTGGGTCTTCTTTTAATGGCTCCAAATCACTCATTCTTTGGGTGCATGGGCGTGTGCCCAGTTTAGCACCTGGAAGTCCACAGTGAACTCTCCGACGTGTTCTTCGAGTGCCAGTAGCTTTGCTAGTGCCCTGGACGAGCCAGAAAGCTTGGAAGTGGAGCCAAGGCTGAGGTAATCCAAAGTTTCTACAAGCCAGAAACTTGGCTGGTCACTAATGGAAAAGGAAACAGAGAGAATGAAGCACAAAGTCGCTCCTGGCTGCCAGAGAGCAATGGCACAACATCCTAGTTAGCTCCCCTTCGGCGTCAGACAGGGACGCGAGCCAGGACAGGGCACGAAGCTTGAGTCTAGTCTGTTATTAACTTGCCCATCGCCGCCGCAGGCTTATAGCAACGACACCGTCAAGGAGAATTAGGGCTGGGTTTGTCATTACCGGAGAACAGGAGGAAGGGGCAAGAATCCAATGGTGGACGTAGGCTTTTGCTGCCAGTGTGATGGCATAGGGCCCCACACACCCAAACCCAGCTGGACAGTCCTGTTGCCACTAATACCTCTGCCAGACAGAGGCCTGAGGAGGGGCAGCCCCACGATAGGTGGGGAGACGAATGAAGAGACTCAGGTTGGACCCAGGATCCCCACCCACCCACCCACCGTGGAGTCCTGGGCTAAGTCAGATGATTTAAACACTT
The DNA here is from genome assembly GCA_007922305.1 of Dermatemys mawii. Classification (NCBI taxonomy): domain Eukaryota; kingdom Metazoa; phylum Chordata; order Testudines; family Dermatemydidae; genus Dermatemys; species Dermatemys mawii. The sequence continues at coordinate 8,449,236 of ML677397.1, read as the reverse complement.
CAAGTTAAACAGATGCACATCTGCAGGCAGCCAAGCCCTTAGGTGTTGCTGGGGTAGTGTTAATTCAGTATAAGATACTCTTCCTTGTGACTCGGTACTAACCCCTCTCCCCCAGAATGACGCTAGGGAGTTGCCAGGTGACGGATGACAATAGTTCTTTTCATCCGGCTTTCAAAGGTGGGTACATACAATTATCTCCATGTCGCCGCAAGGGAAACAGAGGCCCAGAGGAAGTGACCAGGGTTACGCAGCAAATCAGTTGCAGAGACCAGCGCCCCCCAACTCCCGCTCCACTAATCTATGCCCCGGGCAGCACCGCCATCCATGGTACAAAGCCAAGGCCCTGTCTACCTACAGTCGCTAACTGATCCCACAAGAGCAGGGTCATTCATTCACCCAGGTGTCCTCACCAAAGTCCAGTTGCTCCGCCCTGTGGAATGGTTGCTCCATTCTGCCTTCATGGCAGCCGATCTCCGGCACGGATGCTGCGCGGTGTTTACACTGATGTTTGTAAAATGCCAGGTGCTGAAAGGTGCTCGGGATATTGCAAAGCCTTCACAAAGACGGCCCCGCAATTAGCGCCAAAGCAGGATACCCATTAGAGTAATGAGTCCCAGCCTGCATCTAGTGAGCGAGATTTGCTGATGAGGGTGGGAATTTCTGTTTCTTCCATTTGCGTCTTGACTGACTCATGCGGATGATAGCGATTAAAGGCTGAGAAAAATGTTGTCCTCACCCTAAGTGCGACAACAGGCCGAGAAGCTAGCGGGAAAGTACTGTCCGTCCCATCCCACCCCCACGATCTGAGATGCTATCGGAGAAAGTGGGGATGCTGGTAGAATGTGGCTTTACTTATCAAGACAGCGTTTTATTCGCTCGTTCGCTCGCCACTGAGTTTTAGCTCGGAGATTAAAACTCGTTCTCGCTCAGGAAATGAAGAATGTCTGCCAAGACCTCCGGCTGAGAAAATCCGAACAAGATGCCTTGTGCCTGCTGGTGAACTCCCTGCTAGCATCTTGTAACGAGAGACATGACAGACCCTCCAGTGTCACCGGCAGCTTTTGAACCCCGACTCCCATCCAAGCAGCGCATGAGACGGGGCCAGCAGGTCGCTCCCCGAGAGCGGCTACCGGCTTGTCACTTACCCGGGCTGTGACTCAAACAAGCCAGCCTTTGCTCGGGGCGACTGTAAATCGGGAAGCTGCGAAGGGTCCTAGGAAAACGTGGCCGTGTGGCCTCTGCGCAGTCCTCGTGGAGCTCTGAGTCCGTCAAACTTCTACCAGCTCCTTTGCTCTCTGAGCAGCGCCATGGGCAAGAACCTCTGCAGCCTTTCAGCACAGGCCAGGCCATGGCTTCCTCCATCCCTCTGCATTAACAGAGGTTCAGTGCCAGTATCACCCCCAATCCCCAGGGGGAGGTGCTGCATGGTGGACCACCAGCCTCGAAGGCCTTGGAAGTCTCGGCTGGGTCTCCCTGACTGCACCGCACTGGGTGCACAAACCTCCAAGGTGCCCAGGAGCATGCTAGGGGCACCAGTGTCAGCTGCTGGCCCTGCTCGGATCCCCGTGCTTCAAGGAAAGGGATAGAGAAAGGATCCTTTACTAGGGCTGTCAGGAAAGGGGCAGATCGCAAATACCTAAGGGACAGGGGCTCGAGCAGACAAGGTGAATGAGGAAACCGAGGCACAGAGCAACAAAGTGGTATCTCCAAGGTCACACAGCTATTGGAGGGCACAGACAGACATCGAACCCAGGTGCTCTGACAGCCAGTCCCCTGCCCTACCCAGTAGACCACACTGCCTCTCACTAAAATCAGGACTCCTGTGGGAAATGAGCTCCTGCGACTGCCTCGCCGCCACCAAAGGCAGGATTGTTCTCAGTCACAAATGTTGTAGAGGACGCTAGCAAAGCGACCGTCCTTCTCTGTGATACTAATAGAGCCTTCGCCGGCATTACAGTGGCATCACTTGGGGGGTAACTTTGCAGCGTTCATGCCTCTCGTTTCTTTTATGCCTTTGGCTCCAGCGGCACATTTGGACCAGACGGGTGCCTTGCCCTCTCTGTGTCTCGGTTCCCTGCTCCCTGGTGGTTGCATTTCCCTGGTGATGGCATTTCCAGCCCACCTTTTTAAAAGGGAGAAGGAGGTGACGATTCCTGCCCACAGACAGTGGAGGAAAGAGGCCGAGTCCCCGTACATGACGAGCCAGACCCAGCCACTGCAGGATCCTACAAACCCCGCTTTGCAAAGGCACTGCCCACAGCTCAGCCAGACACTGCTAACCAGTTGCCTGAAAACCCTCCCTTGACTCCCCCTGCTGGATCTTGTTCCTGGGGTCTAAGCCCTGTTTGGTCTGGGACCAAATCCAGGTCAGTGGGAGCTTTGCCATTGACTTCAAGACAGCAGGATTGGTCCTTGGTCTCCTCCTAGGTATATCTCAGCCCATTGTCCATTCCCAGTCCACAGGCGGGAATGGATATGGGGCCCAGCACTGGCCACACGGTCAGCCCTGGGGGGAATGTGCCATGGGTCATTGACGATCAGCCATGCTACCTGCCCCGCTGTGCTTGGAGAGGAGCCGAGGGGCACCTAGAGAAGCCCAACCAGCCCTGGCACCTCTTCTCAGCCACATCCGACACAGGTGGGTGAGAGGTCTAAGGTGGGAGAACAGAAGCATCCTCTGGCACGCTTGCTGTGTAACCATATTGCACGGGCACAGTGTTAGAGGACAGGAGAGTGGATTTGTAGGTTCCAAGGCCAGCAGGAACCACTGTGATCTGCTAGTCTGACCTCCTGGATAGCACAGGCCAGAGACCAGCCCCCAGCTAATTCCTAGAGCAGATCTAGAGGGACACCTGGCTTTGAAGAATCCCACAGACTCCTGATCGTAGCAGCGCGGGAGCAATAGGGCCACGTCGCCGCTGTCCCTGGAATCCCTGGAACGGAGCATTGAGATGTCAGTCCAAGGGTGATGCCTGGGAGCCACATTCTGCGAGGAACAGCTGTGGAGACCTCTGACATCATACGGCCAGCCTGCCGTTCACACTCAAATTGATTCGCCAAGACCCCGCGGGGCCCCTCCTCCACCAGAGGTTCCCTCCATAAATCATTGGGGGGGAGGGGGCATCAGGGGGGGCTGAAAGGCAAGGATCATATTTAGCCCTAAATGAAGACGCCAGGTTGTGGCTGACAGAGCTACTGTGGTCTTCCGTTACATATGCCCTCAAGAACGACGCTGGCCCCACATGCGTTCATCTTCCCATGATGAGCAGATGAAGGTCTGAGCCAGACAGGGAGATGGGAATCTCGAAAGCCTTACCTCGACCACAGGGTTTTCTTTGCTGAGCTCTTGCCAGAGATCCTGACTGTAGCCCACCCCTGTAATCACTCTCCTTTCGGCCAGCCCAGAGGCGTGTCTGGTCCCAGCCCCTGCAAGGGAGCAGCAGATTGCTAGAGCGGCAGGGGTTCCAGTGCTGGGCTCAGTCGAACCCACATTGCTTACAGCACCGGGCCGCGTGCGTGCCTGCACCTTGAAGCTGGCAAGCACTTGTCTCCCCACCTCTTCTGGTAGCCACTCAGGCTTGTCCAGCGGTAACTGACCTGACCCAAAAGCCCAATCAGCAGGAGAGGGGGTAGCAAAGCGGCCAGTTTGGTTTCACGGCAGGAGTACACACAGGTCCGTTCGCCGCCCCACAAGAACTCAGAGCGGGTGGGTGCGGCTCTGGGACAGAGGTCCCCACTTCGATCCTCCACTCTCCCCGCATTGCCCCCCCTCCATCTCCTGCCGGCCCCACTTGGTGACAGGCAGGAATCCGTCCACGGGGCAGCCCAGAGAAAGGTCCCCACCCACTGAACGGAGCCGGGCAGCTGTAGCTATTAAAAAGAACGAGGAGTCCTCGCGGCACTGCAGAGACTAACCAATTTATGTGGGCCTACGCTTTCGTGGGCTAGAACCCACTTCATCAGACTAACACGGCTGCTACTCTGAAACCTGTAGCTATTAAGACGCTGCAGTAACTGGCCGGGGAGACGAGACGGGCAGATCTGGAGGGAGGGGAGTAGGACATTAGCACCGCGCCACCAAAGATGATGCACCTACTAGATCCATGCCGTGGCGTTTCTTACGGGCTAGGTCCCCACTTCCTTAGCTGGTGTCTGTAGCACCAAACTCTCCCCGTGCACGGACGGGAGGGACAGTGCCTGAAAGGAGCGCAGGGGCAGGGAATACAGCAGACTGCATCCTCCAGCATCACACGCAGGCCAGCCGCTAGCCCTGCTTGAGAATGGACTAGGATTACTCCAGGCCCATAAATCAAGCTCTTTAAAGTGGAAAACAGCACCCGCTCGTCCCCGGCGCTTATGTTATTTCATCCTGGAGAATTCCAGCCCTGGCTGCACCTCCCGTCCCAAGCCAGACAGCCGACCTTTTTACCCGAAGGTGAGAAGCCGGGCAGACATCTCCCCGGGCTCCCGGAGATGAGGGGAAGCTTCGGGAGAATAAAAAAATGACGACCGACGTCAGCTGACGATGAGGAATGCACTCTCGGGCGCGATAGCACTGAATCGGGGGCGAGCCGTACGCAGAGCGCCCGAGATGCTGTCGATTCCTCGGCATCGGAGATAAGCCAGAGACAAGCAGGCCTGGTTTAGCACCGCAAGGCCCAGATTGTGGAGCCAAGCACCAGAACTGAGCCATCAGGATTACGTCAGGGAGTAAAGCCCAGCTGGGATGCGTTCGCTGCTCAGCTAGCGGAGCTGAGGGCTCGCGGCTCCCCCAGAGAGTCCAGGGTGTGGGTCCCATAAGGGACCCAGCCCTGGGGAGTTCCTACTGCAGCGACTGCAACTATCCAGCTCAGCTCCGAGGGGTGACAGCTTGGCGGGGCGGCATAGACCTTGGAGAAGGGAGCAGGGGGCAGGAGGAGCGGGATTGGGGCCCGGGAAAGGAGAGCATGGGGACTTGGGAGAGGAGGGGATCGGGGGTTGAGTCCCCAAGCAGCCCAGAATCCCATGGGCATGAAGTTGGCTTATAGCCACGCCCTCCCCTGGGCGGCACCCCCGTGTGCGGGGGCTCCTGGAAGTGCAACGAGCGGTCTCACCCGTCCTGCTGAGCACTTAATAATGGAGTTGCACCTGAGCCGATACATGGGGTCCGAAGAGACGGGGCCACAATCCTGGCTTTGCCCCCAGCTCAGACGTCACCCTCAGAGCAGGCTGGGGCTTCTCCGGGCCAGCGTCTGGTCCAGGCCAAATCCTGCCCCTAGCGCACAACCCCCAGGCCCTGCGGGGGTGGCAATCTTCGCCCCCGTAGTTCTGAAGTTCAGGGGGAGGAAGGCTCAGAGAAGGGCCCGAGCCTGGCCGGAGGTGCCGGGCCTGCTAGCGCGGCTGGGCGAGCAATCTTATTTCAATTACCCTTCGGCGAGGGAGAGGGTTTATTTACTGTGAAATCCCTCAACGTGTCTTTCCAGCAACGCTGCCAAGAAAGAAACAAAACAAAAAGGCCAAAGCAGTGCTCCGTAGCCGAGGGGGTGCCCACGCTCGCCCCTCGCTCTGTTTATTTGACCTTCACTCAGCGCGCCACAGTTGGGTTACCCACAGCTTACACAGTGCAACCAGCATGACCGGGGGGGGGGGGGGGGGTCGCCCCTCCCCAGCCTCACCCGCAGCCCACCCCAGCCAGAGGGCCGGCTAAAGTGAAGGCTGCACAGTAGCAAGAGCCTGTTTCAGGCCCGCTGGTAATGTAAACAGAGCAGTCGATTAAACTCACTCTCGGATCAGAGGTGTGGCGGTGATTTGGGAGGCCTAGCGAGGGGCGTTTCCCTGCAGGCTGGAGCCCCATTAGTCATGACAGCCTTCACCTCGGGGGCTGTCAATAGAGACTTTCCCTCCCACACCTGTGTCGCATATCTAGAGCGCACAGATGCTGCCTGGATGGGATCTAGCTAAGGGCGAGCTCAGCGCTGCCCAGCACCCCCCCACACTTTAAACTCATGAGTCAGGATTTTAAACCATCATAAAAGTGGGTCCATTTATTGGCCACCTGGTGTCTCAGTCTTTTCCCAGCCCCCAGGCCTGGACACTGTTTTTTTTAAATGACAGCTGAGAGTTTCGTCTCATCACAGGACTCCGGGAGGTGGGGATTTAATAAAACACCACAAATGTCGCCAGACTCATTGACGACTCCCCGAGAGCTGGCAGCCCTGCGCTGTGTCTCTAGCCACCCATGAATGAGCCAGCCAAGTCGTTGGGAGCTTCTGTCGCACCGAACAAGCCACACGTTTTCCTGCTCGCGGCCCATTAGCCGAGACCTCGGCGCTCCCGTTGGTTGACAACGGGGCCGGAATTGGCTCTGGAATGCGAAATGGCTCCAGGAATTCATCCGTAGCAAACTCTTCTCTTTTAGTGCTAATGAGAGGCTGTAACGCTGGCCAAGGCCATGCAAATCCTTCCTGTTATCTCACAGTGCCCCCCCCCCACACACCCCTCCACAACAGACCATGAAACTCCTGCCGTGAGCCTTAATCTCTGGTTCTGCTGGATGCCTGATGGGATCCGGAGCAGAACGTGCCACTGGAACAGTATTAGGGCTTTGGCCCTGATTCTGCTCTCACAGATAGCAAAAGCAGAATTCCCAGGGGGGTAGTAGTGGGCCAAATTCACCCCAGCTGTGACTCCCTTGAACACAGTGGGTGAACTAGAAGTACTGGAATGGGTCACCTAGGGAGGTGGTGGAATCTCTTTCCTTAGAGGTTTTCAAGGCCCGGCTTGACAAAGCCCTGGCTGGGATGATTTAGTTGGGGATTGATTCTGCTTTGAGCAGGGGGTTGGACTAGATACCTCCTGAGGTCCCTTCCAACCCTGATATTCTATGATTCTATGATCTATATCTCGGTGTGGCATTTGGCCCAGAGAAACCTCACTGCTTCTCTGAATCAAATCTGTTTTGACTGAACTCCTTGGGCCCGCAAGAAATAGGCTGCAAACCCTACCACAGCTGGGATCCGCAGCACCCCGTGGCATCAAGAAGCTGGTCTGTAGGCTGCAAAATTCAGCTCCAGGCCCTCGGCGCCTCGGAGCACATAGGCGCATGGATCTGGGGCTTGCGGGGTGGCCCCGTTCCTGTTAACAAGTAACTCAAACGCTCTGTGCTCTTGAGGTTCCCAGGCACAGAGGAGATAAACAAGGGCCCAATCCTGCCCCCACGGAGGTGGAGGATCAGGTCTTCGGTTGTTTGATCCTGAAAATGGAGCGGAGTGTTATGGTTGGTGCCTGACTGTCTGGATGCTTAACTGAACCAACTGGTACCAAACACACACTACCAAAGGAGACATCAGCTCATCCCTCTATAGCAGTCTCCTTCCTAACACCGGCTGTTTTACTGTCCCTCCACAAACTCTCATCACTACCAGTGCCTTCTCCTCGGCATTTCCTACTGTCTCTGACTTTTCCTTCTTGTCTTTTCCTCTTAATTCTTCTCCTATTGCTACTGTTTCTCTCTGGCCTGGTCTACCCGTGGTTTGTGAACCAGTAGAACTATTTTGAATAGTGATTTTATATTTTTTTAGCCACTGTAGTTAAGCCTTTAACAAGAACATCTCGCTTTTACATAGCACTTTTCATGAGTAGATCTCAACCGGCTTGACAAAGGAGGGTTAGTATCATGAGCCCCATTGTATAGATAGGGAAACCGAGGCCCAGAGCAAGGCAGTGACGTGCCCAAGGTCGTCCAGCAGACCAGTGGCAGAGCTGGGATTGGAACCCAGGTGTGCTAAATCCCAAGTGTGAGGGGGAATAAAGGCTATATACCTGCCTTCACCCTAAGAGGTTGGACCCTTTCAAACTCAAACTGGGTAAGTGGCATGGAAACAGTGCCCCAAGGGACTATTACAACATGCTTTGGGGATGCTGTTTGGATGCAAGGGGCTGTACAAACTATAACTAGCTGGCTCGAGTTTATAAGAGAGTTATAAATGGCAGGACACACAGATTTCTTAGAGCAGCTGTTTGGAGTGATAAAAAGGGACAAAGTCCCACACGTTCAGGCCAGTGACTTAGAAATCATGTGCGTCTTCTCCCCTCTCCGCCTCCCCCAGTGATTTTATTGGTGTTTGATCTTTAAGGGGCTCTCTCCCAGCCTGTGGGAGCGCCCACTCTTGGAAGGCAGGGTTTGCAACGGGGCTGCTGGCTGGGCTAACCCCGACTTGCTCTGCAGCCCATCACCTGCTCTCAGCCTGCAGCCTGTCACTGCCAGCCGCAATCGCCCGCAGGGGCTGGCCTTTCTTCGGCCCTAAATGTGCCCTTCCAGCTGCTGCCTCCTCTCATCAGCTCCAGAAGCGGCTTCTGTTTTCAATGCCCAGGGCCGCCAGCCCGGGCTCTCCCTTCTGCTGTGAGAACAGCTTTTGTTTGTTCTGAAAGTAGCTGCTCTTTCCCTGCCACTGACAACCGTCCGGCACTTCAGGCAGATGTCAGAGGTCCCTAATTCAGCTATTCTTCATCTCCAGCGCTGCTGGCTCCCTAAGAATAGCCGACTTTCAGGCTGCTTTCATCCCAATGAGGTCGCCGTTGGCTCCTGGAGCTTGGTCTTACAAAACAGCCCTGCCTGGAGAGCTTAAAAAGCCAAACTGGGGTGAATTAAACAGCCCTAAGAGCCAGGTCGTGTTAAACAGTTAAACACTGCTCAAGCAATTGCGCCAAACCCTCGCAGGGAAGGAAGAAATGAACGCGGGGGGCGGGGGAGGGAATTGAGAACTTGCCCCTTTCCCTTTTAGCTCAAGCCACGCTAGACAGAGTACAAGTTTCCCACTGACTCCTTCTGCTTGCACGTCACTCGCCAGAAATACACCAGTTCGGCACGAAGAGTGAATTCGACCAAATACCACTTGGCCTGCGGTCTGGTTGCAGTTTACAAAAGCCACAGGGACCAGCCCTTAGACGGGCAGCCTCACGCCAAACCCACTGTCACAGGGAGTGGAGTTGGCGAAGTCCCCCCGGTGCCAGTCTCTTTGGCCGCGGCCATGCTCCACCCCAGAAGAGGCTGCATTTCAGTGATGCGCCACGTGCTTCTGAGACAGCGTTTGTCCAGCCAGCTGGAATCCTTTGAGATGAAAGGAGCGACATAAACCTAAACGAGCACCCAGAGCCTTTGCATGTGACTGGCACAAAGCCTGTGATATCGCCCAGGATGGGAGGAAAGGGACAAGCAGAAACAATGATGCAGTTGCTTCAAGAACCTGATTGGTCGGCTGTGCGTTTGGAAGCTCCTAGCAGGATTGAGAGTAGCAAGGGAAATCATGGGATAGTCCTGGCACCCCTCTTGATCATCCCGCCTACACACACCCCTTCTGAGCCTAAAGCCTCGGTCTCCCTTGGCATAATTAACTGGCAGAACTTTCTGCCTTCAGTGCTGGCAAGTCTAAGGTAGCCAGGGCCTGTGGGCCTGCACTTTTATAGTGTTCCATTGGGAGCTGCGGGATTCTGAATAACGCAGTTCCTTACACACTGGGAATGAGCTGCAAAATTCCCCTTAAAACCCCAATATCCCCTTCTCCCAGCCAGCTTTGCTTATCCCATCTCCGCTCTGCAGCATCCACAAGGAGCGTGGTTTGGCTGCAGCCATCAAAGGGGAATAAATCCCAGTTGTTAGGCACCAGTTTCCAAGGCCTACAGGTGCCTTCAGGCCATCACCCCCTAAATTAAGGAGCCCTGCCCTTTGCCAGTCCTTCTAATGTCACTCGTGAGCTTGTGAATCAGACTCAGCCGGCCTCCCTGGGGTGTTGTTAAGTTTCCTCGGTTCCCTTTTGTGGCCTTACCGGGCTCCTGGCAACCAGAAGTCAAAAGGTTGGAGGAAAAGGCCTTTTACATTTTGTAATGGAGTTTGAATGTGATTTCTCCCCTTGAGCCAACCTGCTTAACGCCCGAGAGATTTCGGCCGAAGCTGCGAATCTGGGGGCTCGTGAATTAAAGGAAAAGCTTCCCGCAATATTTTGCTCTCATCTGAATTATCTTCCCTGCTTCCCCGGCTGTTGGCTGCTGGGCAGGATTTATTGAGAAATGGCCGACCAGATCCCTAGATGGAGCCAGACTTTGGTCTCAATCTACCCCAGGGCTGGCGTGAATCAGCATATGTCCATTGACCTGCTGCACAGGGAGCTCAGTGGCACTACACTGGTTTCCACCAGCTGGCCCTGTGTGTTCGTGATGACTCAGGGCCTAGGAAAAGCACGTTCACAGCTAGTAAATGAGGCAAGGCGCGCCAGTAGTTAATGAAAACAATGCAGGCACCAGAGCCTGGGTGATTGGGCATTGTGGTTGTGGGGGTTGCTCTGTCCTTCACTGGGACTTCTTCAGCCACTTGTAGAAGCCAGTATCACCGGACTGGGATGCCTTGAACTTGAAAACTCTTCCTGCCTCAGCAGTTCCTCTTAGACAAAATTGATGCTGATTTTCTCTGGAGCCCCCATCTCTGGCTTCCAATGGCATCAAGGATGTGAAGATTTCAACGGTGTAGTCAAAATGTAAGCAAATCCAGGACCAGCCCCTCGGCTGGTGGAAATCAGCGTAACTCCATTGCAGTAAATGGAAGTTTACACCTCGTGAGGATCTAGCTCAGTGTTTAATGGGGGTGAGGAGAGTGGGCAGTTGGTCACACGATTTCCCAACCATAGATCACTGGCCAGCTGAAAAGTATTGAACGTTGGTTATCCAGAGAGGTGTTGAGTGAATAGACCATTACTGGAATGACATTCAGATCTGGGAATCCTAACATCCCTTAAAGGGTGCAAGGACCGAGGACTGTACGTCAGGACTCCTGGGTTCCATCCCCTGCTCTGCCACTGATTTGCTGTGTGGCCTCGGGTGAGTAGCTGCCTTTCCTTGTGCTTCACTTTCCCTGTCCCCAGAGTGGGGATAATAATACGAGCCTGTTCTCCTGCAGGGCACCAGGAGGACTGATATATGTGGCCTACTTTGCAAGTGCAAAGTGTGGCAATAAAGGTTTGTATCCAAATCCACATGACACTCAGGTCTTGACGAAACCACAGGAGTTTTTGTCAAACTTCACGGGGCCCGTGACACTTCTGCCCAAACCTGATGTGAAACTCACAGCCATCTCTAGAGAGACACAGACTTTCCCAGTCCCAGCTTCGGGGAAGATTTTTCCAATGGACATGCAGTGCTTCCAATGCCCTCTAGCGGTGTTTGGGATTAAATCACCCCTTTGTGTGGGGAAGGCCTGTGGGACTTGCTACCCAAAGTCCTCAGCAGGAAGCTGGGTGTGTGTGTTGGACAGTGGACAGATAGAGCAGCACAGTGGATTATTAGCAGTGTCTCCCGGGCCTTCCTTAGTAAACAAATAAATGATTAAACCCATTATGTGTATAAGCAACTGCACTTGGAGCATCAGTGGGGACAGGAACCTTCAGCCCTGCCAGGACAAACCTCTGTCACTTGAGCTAAAAGGTTAGCTCCTGTGCAGCCCCATTAGCTCCTTCTGTGGACCAGCTATAAAAACAGGACAAAAGTTCATGTTCTCCTAGTGGGGATCACATGTGCGCTCTATACCTCTGGTTGCATAAGAAACCACAATGGATCTTTTGCATAAAACGAACACTCCTAAAATACATCGTTCCCAGACCTTACCAAACCTCGCCAGATCCCTTCTGAATGTCACCGTCACTGTACCGGGTTCAAATGATGCCAGACCTGACAGGGACATTCAAAGAGGTATGAGACGGCCTGACTGGAGTCCCACCAGCCTGGGGTATCGCTCACACTGTGATGCTGATGTTGAGCTACACGTCTCTGACAGGATGTCACTCACACAGACATGCGCGCAGACGTCGTTAGCGTGAAGTGGAGTAGCAAGTTCTAGCTTGCTAGGAACTTATTCCGGCCTCCGGCCGTGCAGTATCTGGAGGTAGGGAAGTATCAGCATTCCCGTTTACATGCTGGGAACTGACCCACAGAGGTCTCAATGACTTTCCTGGGGTCGCCCAGCATGTCTGTAGCAGAGCCAGGACCTGAACGGCCATCTCCCGAGTGCCAATCCAAAACCGAAGCCACAAACCCTTCCGGGCCTGTTTCCCTTGTAAGAGCCCAGCTGTTTGGGGCGAAGGGCTCTCCCGTGGCCTTCGGCAAGGAATCCCGCTGCCTTCCTGCAGCTGCTTTTATTGGCACCATCATCTGCTGTCCTTTTCCCTTCCCAGCCGCCCGGTTGGGTGCATTCTCCACACAGAACCAAGGATGATCAAGCCAAGCAAAAATGTGAGTCTGTCATGTGATACCTGGAGACTAGTGGAGAGGAGGCTTGTCGTGAGCAGGGTGCTGCCACCTACAGGCCACACGGGGATTTAACACACAGACACCTCTGGGCACTATTCGTATGTGGTAGAGAGTGGCTGGCGAGCAAATATGTGTGGGGATTTGTGTGTGACTTCAGTGCCACTGTGAAGCCAGAGATATGTTCACACTGCCTACAGTCAATCCGGCATCCTTGACCGTTGTGTGGATGTACCCTAGGGGCCCCAGAACCGCTCACTGCAGTGCTAAGATCTTGTAGCACTTTGCAAACGCACTATGTCAGGCATTTACTTATGAGTAGAGACTGAGGGAACTGGGATTGTTTAGTCTGCAGAAGAGAAGAATATGGGGGGATTTGATAGAAGCCTTCAACTACCTGAAGGGGGATCCTAAGAGGATGGATCTAGATTGTTCGCAGTGGTGGCAGATGACAGAACAAGGAGTAATGGTCTCAAGGTGCAGTGGGGGAGGTTTAGTTGGATAGTAGGAAACCCTTTTTCACGAGGAGGATGGTCAAGCACTGGAATGGGTTACCTAGGGAGGTGGTAGAATCTCCTTCCTTAGGGGTTTTTAAGGTCAGACTTGACAAAGCCCTGGCTGGGATGATTTAGTTGGGAATTAGCCCTGCTTTGAGCAGGGGGTTGGACTAGATGATCTCCTGAGGTCCCTTCCAACCCTGATACTCTATGATTTCACTACTGAGGCATTGGATTGAATTTCTATGCATAGCAAATAAATCCTGGAATGTAGCTGGTAGGAAGAGACATGGGCATAATAAGGCAGATCCAGCAGTTAGTGGCTTTCCAATAGCAGTGCTCCTATTGCTCAGACTCACCCCATATTTTCCAGGGATGCTATTTAGTGTTTGGAAATTGCAAATAGGGTGACTAGATGTCCCGATATTATATGGACAGTCCTGATTTTTGAGTGTTTTTCTTATATGGGCTCCTATTACCTCCTCCCCCCCACACACACACACATATACCCCACCCCATCCCGATTTTTCACACTTGCTGTCTGGTCACCCTAAGCAGAGCACGACCTGGAATAATTTTCACTTTCCCCCAGTATCAGACAGCTGTCCCGTCCCCTCCTCGCACACACACACACACTCATACTTGGAATAATACTCTCAGCTATTAAGCATCTGTGGCCATGTTCGCTATGAAGCTCACATCAACTCTGGGCCAGTTTAAGATTACTAGGTGACCTTAGGAGACACCTAAGTTTAGTGATCACTGTTGAATGGTAGTTGGTTTTGTTCTCATCCATTTAACTCAAATGCCTGATAAGCAGTTGGGAGGGAAAATGTCTTTGTTAAAATAAACAAATACATTATAGAGCCAGCACTCCCAACCTTTCAAGTAAGGGCGAGAAAGTGTTACCTCCAGTTCTCTTCTCTCTACCCCCCAGGGTGAGCACCAAGAAAGGCAGAGAAGCCGATTCACACCCCTTGTGGTCTCCTTTACAGGTCACCATTGAGGCCGGCAATGGCTGTTGTCGACCGACAGCAGCACATTCTCCACATCATCTCCCCTGGCCCAATTGCTCCAACTCTGCTGAACTGAGAGCGGTTTACAAATTAAAAAAAACATCATGGGCCAAATTACATCCCCCTGGCTCAGCCTGACCCCTTGTGCCGCAGCGGTGCTGGGGGAGGTATTCCAGCTGCTACCCTCACTCTGGGATCCCTTCCTTCCACTGGAGCAAATGGGTGCTGACCCCTGCCCTCTGCCCTCTAACCCCGACCTGTCTCTCAGCAGAACTCCTGTGGCTTGCCCCTTTAGTGAATCAGCACAAGGCCAGCTGCCTTTACCATACCCCATTCCTGGCCAGCACTCCCCAACATGGGGGCTTATCCCTGACTGGATGTGATCTCCAGCACAGGGCAGGCTCTGGCTGATTCTCAGCACCCAAGGCTGCTTTAGGGAGTTGTTATTTGTCAGAATCCAGCCTCCTTCCCTCTGGCTTGCACAGCTCTTCACAATCATCCTTCTCGCTTTGCATCCACTTCAAGGAAAGTATCACAATCCCCATGTTTAAACCGGGCAAAGGGACGTGATCCGCAACAAGTCGGGGCAGAATTAGGACTAGAACCCCGTGCCCCTGGCCGACGCCCCACCCACCAGGCCACACTGCCTCTTCCTGATCTCCTTCACTGACGTAATGGAGCCTGCCGGCTTCTTTTGCCTTTCACTCATTGTGGACAAGGAAAATAGACCGGTCAGTTTCAATTTGAGTTCTTGTCAATTTCACGTTCAAGTTCTCATGTGCTGGTTCCCTGGCAGAGGCTGTAGGGATGGAGAAAATCCCAAGCAAAGCTGGTTTGACTCTGGAACGAACAATAAAAACAAAACCACAAACTGATCCTAGGTTCAGGGAAACACCAACCTTAAATGCAGAGCCTAAACTGACCCAACAATGTCCCCCGGACCCATTTTCCTGGGAGCAAGCGCTTATATTGTTCTCACTTAGGCAGCTACACTGGGTATATTATGTTTCAAGAGGGTGGGGGGCGGGGAATATATTGCAACTTCGGAGTCCCCTGGGGATTGTCAGCCCTGTGTCTAATCCCTAAAGGATGAAGTGGGCTGTACAATGGCTGGCAAAGCCGGCTGGCTGCACCGTACCAAGTCCATAAACACCCCCACAAAAGGAGCCACCTTCAGGGGTCGTCCCTCTGAAAGGCCGAGGTTGCGGTGAAGAATTTCTTTTTTCATGTAGATTCGCTGCTCTCTCTCACACGCAAACACACCCAGGCATATTCGGCGGCTGTGGCTGTCGGCCTGTGCCCCCCGCCTGGCCAAAACTAAAGGGAGCGGGGAGACACCCCACCCCACCCCCACCAGCCCACAGCCCTCCAGACACAAACAAGAGGATTATTCATGTGGGCAGGCTGCAGGCTTGTGATGATTTCAAGATAAACACATTTCCCTCTGCCACCGGGCCACAATTAAGAGCCATTTGTTTACTAATGAGGCAGGCATCGTGAAACAGGGGCAGGCAGAGACGCAGTCGCTTTAAGGGGATGTGGGGAGATGGGGAGAGTCACTGGGGCTCCCTCGTTCAGCGTGAGGGGCCGGGCCGGCCCTGAAACCCAGCTGGGTCTCTCTGCCCCCTGCAGTCAGTGTTTGGCTTCTGTGCAGGGTTATACAGGAGGGGAAGGGCAGAGGGAACTTTCCTCCTCTCTGGGACTGAGCGGGGTTCAGATCACAGACCACACCCCATGAGCACCCCATGATGAGCTAGGCCCCTGCACCCAACAGGGCGCTGGCAGAGCCATAGTGGCTCCAACGAGGGCCTGTGTCTTAATGGCGCAACCTGGAACGGACAAGCCTGGAGCTCAGACCGGTCCTTCACCTGCCCTGGAGAAGTTCACAGCCAGTTCTGTTCAGTAATAGCAGCCGTTCTCCCTCCTCAATGCTCCCAGCTTGGAGAAAGTCAGGGCTCACACTTCAACGTCACTTTTCTGCCCTAGAGGTTTCTGTTTCTTGTATGCAAGGTACTTCATAAATTAATCACAGTGGCATGCAAAAGATTTCCCGCCTGCCAGCTTTTAAAGAGAGCATGTGCTCTTTCCTGACTATCAGCAACGGCAAAGTAACCTAGGGTTTCATTGGATTATTCCCAGCAAAAAAAACAGTCTGCCTAAGCAAGTCTGCTTTGCTTCCCCTCTCAGAGACAGCCTACAGTGTAATTTCCCAGTGGAGTTCTGGGAATTTCTAAGTTCTAAGCAAGCATATTATATTCTTAAGGTAAAAGCACTACAGAGAACACATTACAAGCAATGAGAACCAACATGTACACATGAACCAACAAGCTGACCAGAGATCCCTCCTCCCCCAGTGGCTCAGGCCTTCCCACGCTTCCCTAAGGATTGGGGGCCTTTAGGAACCAGAGGTCCTGTCTGTTTGGTGGATCAGAACGAAGGCCCCGAGTTAGCTTAAACTCGGGCTATGTTTTCAAAACTCCTTTCTCTGTTCGTTCCTAGAGACTCCAGTCTGAACCTTGACAGAGACTATGAACAGGGTAATCAGCCAGACAATGGTCCCTTCCCCAAGGTGAAACTTTAAAGGACTGATAAGCGGAGGAATTACATTATCAAACAAGACCCTTCCAGAGAGGCTGCATACAGTCGCACCATAACACGGAAACAATTGCTGTTTAATGCAATGCCCCCCGAAGATGTAGAGAACTTAATTCAACAAGGTTTGTCCAGGAAATGGCCATCTCTCACTGTGACACACTGTGATCCATATTCAGGTGGAGTGGTATGGGGTGGACAAGGGTAGGGAAGCGATGAAAAGGTTAATTTGCCAAGGGCAGCTGCTCTCAGAAGTAACCCAGTGTCCTCCCTGGAAGATCTGGTTAGCCGATGGAGAGCTGTGCTCGTGAGAAGTTGTATGAACCATGAGCTATTCTTTTGGTGCGAGAGCTCCTTCTAATGGCAGCAACGTTGTTAGGAAACTCAACTGCTGTATAAAAGGCAGCCCAATCCGACCTGGCTGCCCCACGAATGGAAAAGATATCAGGGTAAGATGAAAACTCGGACAAAACAGGAAAAATTAGCATTCCTATGAAACCCTGCAGAGTCATCGGGGAAATACAGACTTGCCTAGAGTCATGCAGGAAGCCTAGAGCTGTGTGTGGAATTGAACTCTGGTCTCCCACGTTCCTGGCTCTAACCACTAGACCATCCTCCCTCTCCACCCAAGAAGCAACTCTCTAATGTGGAAGGAATAAGGACCAGGCTGGGGAGGGCTAAATCCTTCAGCTTCTGGCCTCTCCCCTGGCCTGAGCAGAGTTTCAGGTACATGAATAACCTTTCCCATATGGGAGGCATTGGAAGTCCAGCACGCTAGAACTGCTTCCCAGGGAGGACGCAGAGATGTTAAGAGGAACAGCTGGGGCTACCAATTCCCTTGATGGAGAAGGGCCAGAGCAGAACAGACCATTGGACTCTGCAAAGTCTCTCCACGCCCTGGTATGAGAGGGCAACATATAACGAGGGAAAACACAGCACAGGAGCACTAGGGCTGAAAGTTGCTCTTCCCAACAGGTTAGTACAAAGGGAGCTAAAACCCCCGGCAGGGTCCCCACTGGGACGTCCCCCATGGGGGGATCCACCCCCCCGCCCCAACTCTGCTGCTAAGAATCCAGCTCAAAAAGTTTATGAGATCCTTTGTGAAGAGGGTGGTAAAGAATTAAACCTGATCATCCAAAGAGATGAGATTCAAGTGCCCCCTACTAGCCACAGACCCACGGCCAACCTGCTACCTTTCAGCAGAGCCCACGGTAAGGGGACTCAGGGGGAAGAAAACTCAGTGAGGGAACATGTCTGCATTACATAAAACTCAACCACGGTGTTAACAAAACAAAAGCAATGTAGGTCCTACCCAGAAACAGATCCCTGTGTGTGCTGCTATTAGGTAGTACAAATATACAATTCTGTTTGTTATTTATATGACAACAGTGATATGTTATTGTAGGGGCCTCTGTGGTCCCTAGCCATTGTGCAAGGGGCTGGCCAGCCAACCCCTGCCCCAGATAGTTCACGTACGAAGTCGACTGGTGGGGAGAAGAAACAGAGGTGAAGTGACTTGACTCGGGTCGCCCAGCAGTAGTTACAGAACCAGGACTGTCCTAGCTTAGGACCCGATCTCAGGGTTGGAAGGGACCTCAGAAGATCAACTAGTCCAACCCCCTACTCAAAGCAGGACCAATCCCCGACTAAATCATCCTCAGAGTCCCCCTGCCACTCAGTGGCACTGTCTGCATATACCGGATCATCATTCAGCCCTGGCGCTTGCACGAAGAAGCCGATTTATAACCCTCCTGCTTCCACGTGGGGCCTGAAGGCTGCGAGGCCGTCCCATAAAACAGAAGAAGCCATACAGCACCTACTGGGCTTCTCAAGAGCCTGGGTCTCTGGACTGCTTTCGGGCCCTGGCTGCGTGCCCTCGGCTGCAGGACACACGGGCCGCTGGCCCGGTCCAGGGTTCAGCGCCTCCATGGAACCAACCTGTTTTTCCCTCCCTTGCTCGGGTCGCAACAGGCAGCATTCGGAGGAATAGCGGAAAGCAATTGGGTTTCTTCATGCCACTGCCGGCCGTGGGGCTCCGCTTTGCCGGGAGCGGGGGAAATAATGAGGCAATTAGAGCAGCCAAAGAACTGTTCCAGATGTGCCGTTTTATTGCTGAGATAATGCCCATATAACTCTAATAAACAAGCCTTTCAGTGGGAAAGCTGGAAGCCGGCTCCTGCAGCTGTCAGGAGCTTTCACTGCGGCCCTGTCAAACTTCTGCCGTTACTCTCCAGGATGGCTTTAGCAAGTGGCCGGAGCGGGTCTCGCGTGAACCAGGACGGGGGCTCAGAAATAGAGGCTCATGGGATTCCTGTGGCGTTCCTAGTCTGGGCGTCGCAGTTCGAGGGGAACGTTAAGCTGAACCTATCTCTGCTGCTGGGCTAGGGGAAGGAGAGGACGACCCCAGGACTGAGAGCCAATGTCAGCCCCATGCTGGGTGGGGAAGGAAACTCCCCTCTGGTTGCACTCTTAGTACAGGAGGGCTGCAGGTTGGATTGTCTCTTCTGTGTTTGTACTAAACCTAGCACAGCTCAGACAGGCTCTACCCACAAAGAGCTTCAAAAATTCTTCTTGCCCAGAGCAAGTAGTTTTTTTTCTGGGCAAGTGTTTTTTTCCCTCTGCCAGTCACAGTGGCAGGGACCAGCGAGAGGACTTTGGGCAGGGGGGGACGCGTCCTTCCCATGGCAATTTTGCAAGTGTGAGATCATTGCCTTTTCGTCTTCAGGGCACCCGGCCGGGCTGTGGCCCCAATTCTCTGGTGCAGCCATGACTGGGCAGGGCCCACACCTGGTGAGTGGCTGGAAATTTTCATTCCCAAAAAAGCCACCTGCCTGGCAGGTGGATTAACTCTGCTGTTTTCAGTGCCGTTTACAATCTGCCTAGGTAGCACTTCCTCATCTCTGGGAAACAGGGAACCAGGAAGGGCTGGAGGGGCAGACTGCTGATGGTCACTGCAGCACATGCTGGCCAGTGGGTGAGTGGTAAATTGGATGATAAGTTATGCTACCAGCCTGTCAGATGCTTGAGCTGGGGGTCTTGGACCTTCCTAAATTACTGAATTCACAAGGTCCTATTCAGCATCTATCCCAAATCATTATTTCTGTAAAAAAATATGTATCTATGGCCATCTACAAATATCATAGTAGTCATTGTGCTGAAGCATAGGCCCCCAAGGCCTGAGCTGAATGAGAATCATCATTCATTGTTAGCCATATAGGGCTTATGATACCCAGTTGAGCAATACTGATTCCCTCCACTAGAGGATGAAGCTACTAACGAGCTCTTTTCCACTATTGCTGGGCACTTTCTGATAGGGAACTAGCACCCCTTCCTGGTCGCTACTATCTGGTGCCCCCTGGATCTCTGTTTTCATGTAAAAAAATAAACTTTTAGCCCTTATGGCTGCAAAATGTGACTCCAAAGTAAACTTGTGCAGTGATGTCTGCCTGAGTCTGCAGACAGCCTGAAATAGTGGCTCTGAGGGAAGTGTGAACCGGCTGCTTCATTTCAGTGGTGGTTAATCCTCAGCCATACTGATCATTTCAATGTCAGCATTGGCACTGCTCAAAGCGTGCAAGAAAGAAGAGGGATGATTTATGCAGATCTACATGGCCTCCTGTGAGTGGCAGCTCATTTCGCCATCATGAGAGGTAGAGCTTGGGAAATCCTGTCACTTAATTTTTCATCTGACCACTGCCTCATCCCTGTCCTCTATGGATGATCTCGTAGACAGAGGAATTAACCCAAACTCAGACACACACCCCATCTGAGATCAATATTATTATACACTGGTGAGGAAACTGAAACCAAGTGATGTTAAGGGATTGGTCTAAGCTCCTAGTGCAAGTCAGCAACAGAACCCAGGAGTCCTGCTTCCCTGCGCCCTGTTCTAACCTGCACCCCTATTGAGATTCTGATGGGATTTCAAAGATGCCTACCACCTTGGTATCTGATGATTATTATTAGTTGCATTACAGTAGCAGCTCTAGGGCCAGGCCCAGGTCAGGGCTCCATCATCCTAGGTGCCTTACAAACACAGACTAAATAGAAAAGGAGCATTATCAATCCATGACCCGTTATGACATCCACTGGAGAACCAAGGCGGCAAGGTTAAATGACTTGCTCGGGTCACTCAGGAGGTCTGTGGCAGAGCAAGGAATTAAAACCAGACTTTTTGAGCTCCACTGTATTGTCTTTGTCTTCCTATAGGGCATCCGCCCTACAGAACTGTGAGCCTGGCCTTTTGCTGCACCTATTATCCTAGCTCGTGTCTCTTCTGTTTCACCGCATACAAACTGAGACATTAGCTAAAGACATAAAATACTCTGGCTGGGAGGTGGCAGTGTAACAACATTATTTCATAGGATTCAGAAGGGTAACAGCCAAGAACCCAAAACAGAGAGAGACAAAGCAGGCTGCTCCCTAAAAAACAGAGAGGCACAAGTCACCTTCCTTTAGGTGACTGTTTCCAAACGGATGCTGCTAGCAGATTGCACACGTTCCTACAGAGTCCCCTGGCCTGCAAGCAGGAACAAGAAGCCCCCCCAAAGCATTTAAAGTGACAGATC
The DNA here is from genome assembly GCA_007922305.1 of Dermatemys mawii. Lineage (NCBI taxonomy): Eukaryota > Metazoa > Chordata > Testudines > Dermatemydidae > Dermatemys > Dermatemys mawii. Next base: position 8,428,293 of record ML677397.1, on the reverse strand, counting down.
ATAATTTAATAGCGTTTTCGATGCACCGCAAAACACACAGGCCTGCCTGCTAGGAGCAGCAAATCCATGTGCTTAACTCCCCTTGGCAAAGTGCTGCCTAATAAGGAATTGTGCAGGTGTCACACACGGCCGTTCGGCCGAACAACTGCCCTGTCAGGAGGGAACAACGCCTGCAAAATTTCACTTTAAATAATGGTGTGGCCCGTCCGTAACACGAGCCCGTGATAATCACTCCAGAGACAGATTGTTGGTTTCCTCCCTTCATTGGCGCTTGCACACGGAAAGGCAGCCAGAGCAATGTTTTGAGATATTAAGGATTTAAGGAAAATAAAGCAGCTTCCTTGGCTGGGACTTCTGAAACCCCGGAGCGAGGTGTTTACACTTCCCACAGCACCACTGGCAGGCCCGGGGCTAGAGCAAACCGGAGTATCCTCCATCGGCCAGCACGGGCTGCAGAGATGCGGAGCAGTCTGTTTTCTCAGCTCATCTCCGGTCCAGGCTCCCTAGAGCTGGGATTTTATTGGAGGGGAACAAGAAGAGGAGAAGCAGCAAAAGGAGAGTTTCCAGGAGCCAGCACCATGCTCTTCCGCAGCAGTCTGCGCCGAGCTGTGCGCGAAATGGCTGCCTGCCGCAGCGCCCACGAACCACAAGATGGCTCCTGCCTGCATGTACCAGCCGGTGACCACCACCACCAGCAGCGTGGCTTTGCCCCTCTGGCCTTCAGTGGAACCAGGGTGCCTCATTATCAGATCTGGGGCATCTGAAGCCCAACCGTGCCCCCAATGAAAAGGGAAGGGAGGTGCTAAAAGGCCAGTTCCCAAACCCACAGCCCAGGGGCCCACCACACACAGGGAGGCCCAGGGCACAGGTAGCCCAGATCAGGTGGGTCTGGGTGCAGTGATGTGGGAGGGAAGCTCTGGGGAGGACGAGGGGAAGGAGAGATGGAGAGTAGCAGGGCCCACAAGGGTAACCTTGCTGCCCTGCCCCCCAAATCCACCCTGAGCAGCACAGCTGTCTCCCTCGGCGGTCCCACTGCCACAGGAGAGGGTCGGTTGCCCTGCTGGGTGAGGGGGAGATCAGGCAGCGAGTTACCCTGCTCATCCAGTCTAGGGCAGACACAGCCTTTTCCCAAGCCCAAGGCTCCTAATCTTCTCTCTCTCTCTGCTCCCAGGTGGCTCTGAGAAGCCACCTCAAGAGGCCGGCTCGGCCGCTGACTCCTTGGCCTCATCTCTGTGATGCTGCCGATAGGGCCGTGCTGACAGCTCTTGTCATGGCCCCGGGGTTCATAACAGCCTCATTAGCTTCCCCAGCGGGCGGGAGCTGCGGACAAGTTAATTCGCTGGCCGAAGGAATTAATCTGGGGGGAGCCGACGTGAAATGTTTACTCAGCTGGCGATGGGCAGGGGCCACGCGTGGCAACCATCCTGGGCCAAAGGCTAGCGGGACCCTGGGCACTTACTTGGGGTGATTGCCCCCAAGCAGGTGGTGATCTCCCCGCTGAGGGCCAGGGAGGGGGTCAGGAACAAAGCCGCCTGTGTATTGTCCTGGCACCCGCCTGGCTTCTGCTTCGAGCCCTGACCTCTTCGCTGTGCCTCTGAGCGACACGCAGAACATGATGGCAGCTAAATTGCTCCGGGATGAGTGATGCAAAGCTGGGAAGAGCCTTCCCCACCGAGAGTGATGACATGTAATCCCCAGGCCCTGCTCCCTCAGGGCTGCTGGGTGGGGCAGCTATTCAGGGCGGGGGGCAGGAAGGCCTGCAAGAGACTCTGGGCTGGCCCCTGCTCTCCGCTCCACCAGGAAATCCAGAGGCACTTGCCACAGAGGTCAGGGGAGTTACTCTGGATTTACACCACGCCGCTGAGATCACAGCCTGGCCCACCCTCCCTGCGTTGGGGGATATTTAGCACGTGCTCGCTTGGCCTGGGTGGGGAAGGCCAGCAGTATTGACTTTCTCCCAGCGACCCTGCTTCTAGTCCCATCTGCAGCCAGGAGACCAAGAGGGGGCCAGTTCTGGCTTCGCTGTCAGTCTGGGGTGAAGCTTTGGGCCAGTTATTGTTCCCCCTGGCCCCAGGGATCTCTGAAGTCAATGGCAAGCTGCAGGTAACTCGCTCCGACGTGGCAGGAGCGATCGCCCGTAGCAGCTCCACACCTGGTACCTTCAGCAACCCTGGGCCCTCTCCTTCCTCTCGGAAAGGATCAGGCTCCACTCTGCGCCTCGTAGCCCGGGCGCGGGGGGGAGGGATTGAAAACAACCATCCCGCAGCTGCGGCGGCCCGTCAGGCATGAGAACAATTAACAGCTGCGGACAGACACCGGGCCATGCCTGGTCCACCCTCCCGTGCCCCAGTAATGCCTCCCCCGACACAGCCTAACAAACCTCCTCTGTCCTTTCTCTGTCAAAGGCAGCCCCTGTAGTCCTGGCTGTCCCAGGCCCTGCCCCGCGCGCCTGGTCTCCAGCTGCAGCAGAGAGGAGCAGGCTGCAGATCTGGAAAGAGATTGGGAGCAAGGCCAGGATGTTCCTGGGTGCACTAGCTGTTCCCAGCTGCTAAGCAAGCTGACCGGGTAGAGACAGCCAGGCATAAGGGAGGGGGCAGTCCCAGGCCAGCCCTAGGATAGGAGAGGCAGAAACATGGGAGCGAAGCACCTTCACTCCGTCCCCTGGGTCCATCCACTGAGCTCCGTTCAGGCCTGAATTAGCCCCAGGTCACTAGGTGGGTCTGTGTAACAGATGGTGCCAACCCACCGGCTGCTGGGCAACCTGGAGCCTGCATCCAGCAGAACTTCGGTGTGTACGTTTAAATCCTGCCGACTCCAACGGGCCTCGCGCTGGAGTGCTTTGAAGAACAGGGACAGGCCTAGCAAAACCAGCCCAGCCCTGGCCCCGTTCTCCTAGTCCGACTCCCCAGGAGCAGCTCCCAGCAGGCGTCGCTAATCGTTGGGTGCGCTCCCAGGACACAGGGCAGAGCCTGGGGCACGGACAATGGACTGTGTGATGTGCTGGCCGCTGAGGTAATGCCAGGGCTGCCCTGGGGCCCGTCCTCCCTTGGCACTGCAACCGCTGCCTTCGCGGGACAGGCCATTTCCATTTCCTCTCCCCTCGCTTTCGAATGACCTCATCCCGACCGAGGAGCGCTGGGGGGACCAGACAGCAAATGTGAAAAATCTGGACAAGGGGTGGTGGGGGGCGGTAATAGGAGCCTCTGTAAGAAAAAGACCCAAAAATCGGGACTGTTCCTATAAAATCGGCACATCTGGTCACCCTGGAGGAGCCCAGAGAAAGCCGCCGGGTCCATTTCTTCCGGGGGACACACACACACCACACACACACCACACACACCGTGGGGCTAATACAAGGGAAAATGCTCATTGTCTGCGAAAGGAAACTCCACACAGCCCCTCCAGCGTGCATGGAGAAGAGACACCGGCTTTGCTTTTCCATTGCTCGAGGGGCGGGGGGAATCTGGGTTATAAGCGGGGGGGAGAAAAACCTTCTGGAAAGTTCCATCATTTCAGACAGGAAAAAGGCCAGACTCCGAGCTGCACTGACTTGGCACCAGTTCAGCAGTGAGTTCAGAGGGGTCCTGTTGCTTAAGTGGGAAGAATGCAGCTCTCTGGTCCATGCCAGGGAGCGGGGGTGGGAAGGGGAAAATCTCACCCCATCTCCAGACGGGGGGCGTTTGCTCCCTTCGCTTATTGGAGCTAGTGAGTGGGTTGTTACACAAATGACCTAAGCTCCAGCTGGCACTAAAATCAGCTGCAGCAGCAAAGGTGCGATACAGCCCACCTCCCCCACGCCCGTGCTAGGGAGCTGCATTTCTTGGTGCCCGCGTCCCACAGTGGCTGGCACGCAGCAGCTCGCCAGGCAGAGTTCCCTGCACACAGCCGCTGGTCTCCAACCATCACGTTTCCGGGGATTAGAAATAGGGTCTGTCATTATTCTGGGCGAGGGGCCGCAGGGCTCACGGCATTAACACCTCGAAGGTCGGGAGCACTTTGCTGGAGGTGGCCCGTGGGCTCCTCCACTTCCAAAATAGCCGTGAGGTTTCAGCTTGCTCTTGTGGGCTGTCGTTCGCAAAGCCGGCCGCAGACATAACCCGAGAAGCAGCAAGGGCCAGTGGCTGAATCCAGGAGGCAGGAGAGCCGAGGTCTTTGCCTAGCTCTGCTACTGACATGGAATAAACCTTGGGCAGCTCTCTTAACTTCTGTTGAGGTCAGTGACCCTGGCCCAGATGCTTTGGCTGACAGGAGCTCCGTGCAGCCCTGGGTGTAGACAAGAGAGCCGGGCGTGCAGCACTGGAGCATCTCCTGGTGCCTGGAGGAAGCCAGGGCCTGGGTTTTCCCAAAGGCCTGTCTGCCCTGCCGTCGGGAGGTGTGACTGCAGCTATCTTGGGTAACCATAGAGGTGAAGCCGTAGCGGCTGTTCCAGCCTGTACTCTGGGTCCCAGGTGGGCAAGGCTAGCCCATGCCCCCACCGCGGCTGCCTGCAGCTTCAGAGCAGCTGTTCTTGGCGATGGCTAGATCAGAGCTAGCTCCGGTATGTCTCCCTGTGCTGCAAGCACGCCTCCCGCCCACAGCGCAGACAGAGCCCAACGCGCTGTGCTTGCAATGACTTTCTCCACAGCCAGGAGACAGCATCCACAAACACTCGTACTGAGTTCCTGGCCCTTCCGCCCTTCTGTGCATTAGCATGAGTATTCCCAGAAAACGCCTTCTCGGATGGGGACGCTTTGCAGCCAGACCCAGGATGATGTTCTCTCGGCTCTAGCTTTGTTCCGTCTCTTTCTATCCCGATGCCATAGAGGGAGTGAGGATTCCTCCCTGAGTTGATCCTTTTTCATTGAAGGACAACAGAGCCAGACTATTTTTCCCCATGGCCTCTTCCCAAGCCTCTCACACTGGGTTGCATTAAAAAGGAATTGAAAACGAAAACAAACCAGAGTCACACCCGATGCTCGTCCTCTGGAGTCATCTCCTCTACCCTGCTGGGACACACGCACAGTCCAGATTGGCACTCCCTCTGCCTCCCAGGGATGTCCCAAATTCCCCTCTACCCCACCCTGCTGCACATGGATGTAAATGGATAGAAATCCATTGAAGTCAATGGGGTTGCCCCCATTTCCTCCCAGGGAGTATCTGGCCCTGTGACTGCAAGTTTCTTGCCATCAGAAGTGTTGACTCAGGGCAGTGAGGTTATGGAAAACTTGACCCAAGTCAGACAAACAAGCCCCACCTCATCCTCAGCTCTCCCTAGCCGTGCTCTGGCTTCAGACGAGTCCCCTGCCCCACCTCAGGGGAGCAGCAAGGACGAGTTCAGCTTAGACGTCACCAGATAAAATCTGGCAGCCACTGAGCTGGGCTCCCCCGAATGAAACCTCTTTCCAAGAACACGCTGCTCTCCCTTCCGAGCTCTGTTTTCCATTGATTTAGCTCCCCCTCCCAGCCATCGATAAAAGGGCCTGGGAACAAGGATCAGGGCACAGTGCGCTTCACGTCCATCGCGGTTAGGAACTAGCCCACAGCCATGAGTGATGCTGACCAACTGGAGCTGAAATCCACCCAAGAGCACGCCAACTATGGTGATGTTTCCCCATTACAATGTGCTCGAGGCTTGGATTTTTCTCTCTCGGCAAGGCAGTGTAAACAGAGAGGGGGACTCGGGTCAGCTGCTAGCCATTGTCTAGTGCCAGGCTTCACTTGCTGATGCTGGTAATGGCCACAGGTCCTGAGCATCCGCCATCAATAAGAGGCGATCTGACCCCCTGGGACCAAAGCGTTCATAAATTTCCCCAGCAGGCTCCTGGCGTGAGCAGTGCGACGCTGAGAAATATGGTTTTAATTCCCCACCCCCTCCGTCAGATCTGGAACAAGCAGCGCACGGCGATCGCCCGTCTTATTCTGATAAACACGTCTGTTTCTCGAGCCAGGAGTCATTCTTTTTAGCTCTAGTCCCTTTGGCCCTTTCGGACCTCTTCTGAAAACACATCCTTCCCTCTTGTCTGTTGCTCTTCAGTTCCTTCATGGATTGCTCTGTATTAACGAACTCGGTGAAGCAGCGTGCGACCCACTTCCCGTCTCCACAGCAGATAAAGCCAGAGTCGATGTGACTCAGGAGGGAAAGGAACTCCTTTGGCCCAGCACACACCTGGATTCTGTTCCTGACTCTGCTACTGAGGCAACCTTGGGCAAATCACTTAGAATCCCAGAATCTCCGGGTTGGAAGGGATCTCAGGAGAACATCTAGTCCAACCCGCTGCTCAAAGCAGGACCAATCCCCAACTAAAGCACACTGGATGGTCTCTTGCTTTGAAGAATACTTCATGGCCCAGCCTGGTTCTGCCCTGGGAGAGTCCCCCTGGCCGCTTCGGGAGCTGCCGTGCCAGGCAGGGTTGGGACAGACCCGGCGGCTTTTCAAAGCCATTCAGAGTTTGCCTTATGGCAGGTGGAAGTGCAGGCAGACAAAATAGGGGGTTAGGGGCAGGACGGCCGCTCCCTCAACCTGGAGGAGCAACGGGCACCATTCTCTCAGCGGCACCGCATGGCACTCTTCAGCACAGACCTGTGCAGTCATACACCAGGGCACGGCTCGAGAGCCGGCTGGGGAAGGCCATTGGCAAGAGAGATACATGGAGCCGGGGCGGGTAGGAAGCTGAGCATGGAGACAGCGTGGTCAGTGTCTGGTACCCGGAGCCTCTTCTGTCATCGGGATGATGGACACTGGCTACTTCCCCACCCTCTTGGGGCAGCAGAGCCCTGCTGGAAAGGGGCCAGCGTCGGCTGGAAGAGAGGGGGAGGAAGGAGGAGATAAAGGGGCCCGAGAAGAATACACTGACAGCTAGAGATAGAGCAGAGATTAGCCTGACATTGCTTCCCCACCCCCCGCCTCACGGCTGCTTCTCGCCTGACCTCGGCGATTTTAGATCAAAGCGGGGAACCCAGCCCCTCCCTCGGCGCATCTCACAGCGCACGGGGGCCCTGCTGACGGACAAATGAGGCCAAATCACCCCGAGTGATGAAACGTGACACAGGCCTTGGGGCTGGGGGAGGAATTCCCCCCGCCGCTGAGGCGAGCGGGGAGAGCCCCACTTAGAGGGGAGAGCTCCTAACCTGCCCAGGGCGGGGGTGGGGGGGTGATTCTCTCCCTTCCACAGGCTTGCACCTTTCATCCCTCCTCTGAATACGCGTCGCCCCGTCCCCTTGGCACGGCGGGTCAGGGAATAGCCCAGTGCTTGCGGCTCCCAGGCCGAGCCACGGCTGGGCCCTCTCCGTAGAGTCCAATTTCTTCCAGCCCCGCCCCTGTGGACCCCACCGACCCCGGGGCAGAAGAGCCCGCGGGTTGCCATCAACTGGGATTGTGCTTAGGGAGTCGGTGCTGCTCACGGCTGCCGAACCCTCCAAACCCGCTTGCTGCTTTGGGGGAGAACAGGGGAGAACCGGGCTTCACCCAGAGCAGCCGGTCCCTGTCCTCTGAGTCCTCTCAGCCACATTTCTCTTCTGCAGGGCCTTTCAAAGGCCATTTCCCGGCCTACTGTCTAACCAAGTGGTGTCTCTGCCGGCCTGTCCCTGGACAAGGGCACATCCAGTGTGGAACGGGGCAGCGGTGCCCCAAATCATGGTGCCCAGCCTGGAAGGTTCAAGACTGCAACCCAGCACTGAACCAGGAAGCAAAGAGGAGCCCGGTATCCATCGGGGGGAATTCAGGGAGAGAGGACACAGTCCCCAAGTATCCCATTCCCCTGCGGGCAATCACACCGCCGGATCTGTCAGATACATGAATGGGGGCAGCCCTGCCTCACGCCCATTGCTAACGTGGCCGTGTTTAGTAATGTCTCTGTGGCACGCCCAGCCGCGATGGAGAATCTCGCAAGGCACCTTGACTCAGGTCCTTCCCACCAGGGAAGTTTTGCCAGTGATTGCCGTGGTGTAGGATCGGGCTTCGAGTCCACGAGGGGCTCCCCACCCCCGCAGGATGGGGCCAGGCACAGAGGTTGCTTTCACACTGCCTGGAAGGGGCTGGGGCCGCAGCAATCAACAATCTCGATCTCCCTCGGCCTCATGCTCATTTAATAGCAAACAGACCGGGGGAGCACTGAACCGCGGATCCACCTTGGACGCCGTCCGGCAAGCTGGCTGCCGGTCGGCTCTTTGCGCTCTGCTCCAAGCACGCAACCCCCGCGCCCGGTTTCCCAGGTCACCGGCACACAAATATCTCCCCTCGGCGGGCAGTCCCCCGGCACCACGGCGTCGAAGCGGGGTGTGACCCCATGTCCGACGGCCAAGTCGGAGCATTTCCAGAGTGCGAGGGGGCTGGGAGATGAGGGGATGGGAGGGAGGGAGGATTCATGTTTCCAAACACTGCCGTTCCCATGGCCTGTCTTCGTGGCAATACCCTCGCTCTTTGGAGAAGAAAAGACCCTCTGGTAGGGAATCTTTATAGAAAAGCATCAAAAGTGGAGAGTGGGGTGGGGGGGAGGGTTTGTGCAAACCCCTGGGGCGGGGGGTGCAAAGAGAAAAGCTCTAAAGTGCGCCGGCCTCCTTTCTGGTTCAGTGTCTTCTGGCTGATTCCGCATTTCACTGGTGGCAAAGAGCAGGAGTAGACAGGATGGTTTGCAGCAGACTGTCGCCATGCATATGTTCTACATCGGGGTGGGCAAACTACAGCCCGGGGTGGGCAAACTATGGCCCTCCAGATGCTTTAATCCAGCCCTTGAGCTCCCGCGGGGTTGGGGGCTTGCCCTATTCCACACAGCTCCCGAAGCAGCAGCATGTCCCCCCTCCAGCTCCTATGCAGCCAGGGGGCTCTGCACACTTCCCCCATCCCAAGCGCTGCCCCCACAGCTTGCAGAGCCGCCTGGCCACGCCTCTGCATAGGAGCCGGAGAAGGGACATGCCACTGCTTCCTGGAGCTGCACTCTCTGCCCAGCCTGCCATAGCAGAGAAGGGGCTTCCCTCTCAGAGGTAAAGGCCTCCACAAAGTAATTTTCAAACAATCTTCATCTCTCTGTCTCAATGGGAGTTTCGAGGGGAAAACATTGGGCTCGGTGCTAGATGTTTGGGTGCTTCCAAGGTCAATCTTGGATCAAGTGCGCCATCTGCTGGTGAGAAAGAGCTAGCTCCTTGCTGGAATGGTTCCCTGTATCATTCCTGAGGCCTGAAACTGGGTAATGACTAAAACCCACATGAAAGCCCTAAAAATAATATTTAGGATTGTGATCACAGTCCTGCCCCCAGGCCCTAACATCGCATTCAGTTGGGTTCCCCTTTCGCAAGAGATAATAAAAACCTCATTGGTATTATCTCCAGTAAGAAATCTTCCGAAAAGCTTGCAGCTGGAAATCCGAGCATTGGATCGCCCAGGTCTTTGAAGTCTAAAGCAGCAGAGAGAAGAAATGAGCTTCATTATAGAATGTTAAGGGACGCTGGGGTTCTGGAACAAAAGCGGCCTGAATGGAGAAGCTGGGCACCGTGATGTGTCGCATAAACCTCTCAGGAGATCGGCCCCTCATTCCACTCATCAAGAGAGGACTGTCCCTTGGAAAGGACTCGCTTTCCGATTTGATCCCAAGCCTGATCTTGTGTTATTGCAGCTCTGCATCTGTTTTCTCTGAGGCTTCTGGCTCGCCACGTGGCCACAACTTCCCAAAAGAGCCCAGTGGGTCACTACCTGAGGATTTCTCTCTCTTTTGGGGAGGGATAGCTCAGGGGTTTGAGCATTGGTCTACTAAACTGAGGGATGCGAGTTCAAACCTTGAAGGGGCCATTTAAGGATGGGGGCAAAAGTCTGCTGGATGATTTAATTGGGGATTGGTCCTGCTTTAAGCAGAGGGATGGACTAGATGATCTCCTGAGGTCCCTTCCAACGCTGATATTGTATGATTCTACCTGGCTGTGAGGAAGGGGCTGCACCATGGGGAGGAGGCTGATGTGAGTTTTATTCCCCGGCTTAGCAAATCCATCACAAGAGTCCGAGAGAAGGGCCTAGAGCAGATCACAAGGCTCCAGCGTGAACCTGCCAAATTGCCTCTGTGGGACAGACCTTGTCCATGCATGATGACCCCTGAAACCTGCCAATAGGACCGAGCCCCTCACACAGGGAGTAAAGAACCACAACCCCCAACCTCTGCCCTGCCCACGCTCAGCTCTCTGCACCAGGAGACGGAACACGGCGCTCCGGGTCCACCCACCCGCACCCGGCTGGAAGAGACACAGCAGGGGGGATGTGCTGGGAACGTGGGTGACAGCAGGTGGGTGTACGTTGAGCCCTGCAGCAGGAACAGCCGGAGCCGATCCGTTCAGAGATCGAGACTGCGGCTTGGCACGGGCTAATCACGTCGAAGCATCGATGCTCTAAAGCGCGGAGCGGAGCCGACAGCGGGAAAGGAATTGGACGGGTCCTGCGTGTGCCGCTGACGCGCCAAACCCGCCCACATGAGCCTTTCAAATCCTTCAGTGTGCACCCATCACATCAACAGCTGTGCCTGTCCCCCAGTCCCCTGCCGGCACAGAGCCCCTACAGCCCACCCTAGCACAAGCTCTCAGTGCCAACCTCGGCAACGTCGCTGCTTGCCGGGGCATGTGCCCAGTTAGGGGTGGGGATGGTGAAAGGTACAACGGGGGGAGCAGAACATCAGCCTCTCAGATCAGAACGACAAGCACTGGAATCCCCTCGGCCATGTCGGCCATTACGCGCTGCAAAGGGAATCTAAGGGCCCGTTCCAGGCAGGCCGGCACCGCGTTACATGGCGTCTGCAGCGCCACCCAAGTGCGGATCACAGTGTCCGTTCTCTGCGTGACGCCCATGCGGGCATCTCTGCCTAACTAGAGACCCTCCCTGCTTATACCAGCTTAGCTTTCCAGATTTAAGGGGAGCCTGCTGCCCACTCACTGTTCAAGGGTCCCCCGTTAGCTGGGGTTGTGTGTTCGGTACAGGAGTTCTGGATTCCCCACTGAGGACTTTGCTCTCTCTGTGGTATGCGGCCTCTGTTTATTGCACCCGTAAAGCGGAGGTGCCCAGAGCCGGACTCTCAGAAACCAGAGCTGCCAACTGGGCAGTCATTTTGGCTCTCTGCGACTCAGTTCCCTGCCCCACAAAATGGAGCTAGGAGCTCTGTGCTAGTTCACAGGGGGACACCCAGGATCAGTACATTAAAACTGGTTGGGGGGGCATGTGCACCCAGATGAGAACTACCCAGGGAAGGAGCGTCGTGAAAGTGAGGACTTGCTCTTACACATTGTGTGAGCCTGCGAATAGTATCTGGGCAACATCATCCTGGCATCTTCCTTCCTGAAGGCCCTATGCACCATCGAGTTAGGGGGTACCCTCTCTGGCTCTTCTCCACGTCCAGCTGTAATGTAAGGGGCTGCAATTTCTTTCTTCCTAACTCCCATAAAAATCCCTTGGGTACAGGGCACGGCTCTGTGCTTGCGGATGAGTGAGGGGGCTGGTGAAGCCAAACGCCTCATGGATGCAGAGGGTTGTGAGCCTGTAAGCGCACGGCTTTGGGAAGACATTTGTTAGCGGCACAGAATCACACACGCACACACAAATAGAACACACACACACACAACCAGTTTTGGTAACGCATTTGTTAGCGGCACAGAATCACACACACACACACACACACACAACCAAAAGGCCACCTGAGAGCTCCACAGTGGCAAAGGAACAGGTCTCACCCCTCATGCCCAGCAGCCCGGGGCATTTTGCCACTTCCCTCCCGCTTGTGGCTTTGAGGGAGGCAGGGCTGGGGAGCCGCCCGCCAGAGCCGCTCACCTGGGCAGGGAACGTTCTGCTCTTAGCTGCGCGGTGACCATTAGATTGTAATTAGTCATTACCCCGGCCCCCGGGGGTATAAAGCCGGCTCTGTCCTGCCCTGGGAGCCAGTGCACCGGGTCTGCAGCCCCCTGCTCCGCTCCTCACTCACCTGACTCGACCACACAGTCCCCCCTTGGCTCTGCAGAGAGGAAACCAAAGATGAACGAGATCCTGGCTCTGGGTTTGCCGGCCCTGCTCTGCTTAGCAACGGGTAAGTCCCAAAAGAAAGCCCAGCTGAGGCCTGGCCCGTGTTCTTTAGCGCAGGCAATTCGGTTACCACCGAGTATTCTAGCTAAAGGGCAGCCCGTGCTCTGGCGGAGGGACAGAGCTGCCCCTGAAGAGCCAGGCTGGCCCAGCGGTGACCTGCCCATGCAGGGATGAAAGGAACCAGAGCAGGACAGCAGTGAGGGTTGGATGCTTCCAGGAGACTGGGAAATGGCCAGTCGCCGAGCCTGGCCGATCCGTGGCTGCGTCCAGTTGCCGCTCATTGCCTACTCTGTTTTCCCGCCTCTTCACAGCAGATCCTCTCCAGTGCCACGGCTGTTTCAAGCTTTCCCAGGACGGCAGGTGTCACATCGGCCAACACACCTGCACCGCAGATCCGGGCGAATCCTGCTTCACCCGCAAAATCGTCGCTGGTGCGTGAGAGGGACCTAGGGCACGTCGAGGCCGGGGCTGGAGGGGAAACGTCCAGCTCGAGGAGACAGACCCATAGCCCTGCTCCAGCTAGCCCACTGACGTGGAGCCAGAGCGAGCGGCGGGAGGGGCCAGCTGCCCCCCTCCGATCCTGCCCACGGCACTAGACACAAATTCCCTGCATTTCTGTGCGGCCCAGGGAGCAAAAGATGCCCCATCTCCCGGGCGGTTAGTGCCGGGAGGGGAGAAACAATCGCCTTACCCTAGAGCGACCTCTTGCGGCCACGCCGGCCTTGGCACTGGTGAACCTGCCCTACGAGCGGGTGGGGTTGGGGGGAGACCGTCGCAGCTCGGGGGAACACGCCCCCACGCTAGCTCTGACTGACCATGCCCAGGGTAGCCGCAGTAGCGTGAGGGGCTAGTCCCCACCAGGTCTATATGCCCAGCATCTTGGATGTAGGGTGACCAGATGTCCCGATTTTATAGGGACAGTCCCGATATTTGGGTCTTTTTCTTATCTAGGCTCCTATTACCCCCCACCCTGAGAGTCGACAGAGGGGAGGACAGTTCAGTTGGTGGTTTCCCCTGGCCCTGGGAAGAGGGGCCTCTCCCTGGCACCCAGCCCTGGGGGCTCAGATCTCTTTCCCTCTGCAGAGGGCCAGATCCTGAGGGTGGAGCGGGGCTGCACGGCAATCTGCGACGACCTGCTGCTCAACTACTACGACTACAAGGAGACCACCCAGTGCTGCCAGGACAGATCCTTCTGCAACGTCCACAACCCCTGGCCCCAGAGTCCCAAGGAGGAGTAAGGGGAGGGCGGGGTTCTGGGGCGGCAGGAAAGCCATGTGAACCTGTTGTCCCAGGCCTGGCCCTGGGTTATTCCCCAACTCTCCTCAGGTAAAACGCGGCAGGACCCAAGACCGTCCCCTGGCGTCACCCTCGGTCTCGCGCTCCTGCCATCAATTAACTGTAATTAAATTAGGCAGTGAACTCCCCGCACTGGCCCCGCCCTGCCTCCCCCTGACCCCCCCCCGCCCCCCGCCTGGCTGCCCTCCTCCCATCTTGCTGCCCAGGGCTCAGCGCCCAAATTCTTGTGCTTTGCTGCTGTTCCAGAATTGAAGGCATAGGCGCCAACTTTCCCCAGCGCCGGTGAGGGCTTATGCCCCCCTTAACCCAATTCCACCCCCTACCCCAAAGTCCCCACCCCAACTCCTCCCCCTCTCTGCCCCTATTGGACCCCTTCCCTAAATCCCCACCCAGGCCCCGCCTCCTACCCTGAGCATGTCGCGTTCCTTCTCCTCCCCCCGCCCTCCCGGCCCACCCAGGGTTGGTGCCCAGTTCCATTTCCCGATGTCAGTACTTTTCAGTTATTCTTAACATTAAAGAGTTTCTATACACTTAGAGCAAACTAATTTTTTTATTTGCTTATATAGGACATGAATAAATACAGATCGTCACGTGCCGATTTATCGTCTTCTACGATAGATCATGCAAGCAAATCGTGCACCAACATCATGAAATGAGCAGCAAACGCAATAAAAAATAAGAGATTCAAAAGGGAAGGGAGCGCTGAGGAGGTTCTTCGCCTTGGGTGCCATTTGGTCTAGGGCCCTGTTAAGAGAGGCCCCTGTCCCCAGACATCACTCTACGCGGGGTGGGCAGTTTGCCAGCTTCGGAGGCTACAGGGCAGAGGGGCACCTAGCCTGCCAACCGGTGGGACCTTCTCAATTCCCCCTTCATCCTCCAAGCTTCCTTGTACACTGGGCCCCGGCTAGGGTGACCAGATAGCAAGTGTAAAAAATCGGGTCGGGGTTGGGGGTAATAGGTACCTATATAAGAAAAAGCCCCCAAAATCGGGACTGTCCCTATAAAATGGGGACATCTGGTTACCTTACCCCTAGCAACATCCCGAGTCAGGTGTCTGCTCGGGAACAGACGCCTGAAAACTGTAGTCAAGACCTAAGACGGACACCCAGTCCAAGTGAGACACACAGAGACAGAGAGAGCATGTTGCCAGCAGGACAGCCTTCTTCTAGCCACCAGAGGAGAGGGATAGCTGGGCTAATGGGAGCTTACAAATGACTGCAAAGAGCGAGGGACTCTGGTGGTTACAAACAAGCTTTCGAGCTACACAGTGTTCTTCAGGTCTGGGAAAGGCACACAGAACATCCCAGCTAAATACAAGGTGGGACAGATTGTTAACATATTCTAAGGGACCATTCATGGTGAAGTGACCCATTAACACCCCTGCAATCACAAGACAAAAGATGGAGTTATTAGATTACAGATAGTTGTAGTAAGTCTTATATACAGATATATCACTGGACAAATGAGCCATGAAACCAATGGTATACCTGAGACGACACATGATATTTCCATCCTCTGGACAGATGACCTAAACGTCCTCATATATGTCCACTACATCTTCAACCACCACCACTCATCCATCAAACTCTCTCTAGAGCTCTCCTGCATCAGTATCAGCTTCCTGGATTCTATTGTTCAAAAAGATTGTGGTGTTCTACAGACACAATTATGTACAAGAAACCCACAGATCACCACAAATACTTTCACAAACCCAATAATCACCCCAAACACAGTAAGAAATCTATTATCTACCACCAGGCACTTATATACCACAGAATATGGTAGAAAGGAGGAGAAAGTCCAGGATACACACTAAAAACTGCCTTTGCCAAACAAGGACCCGCCAGTGCAGTCAGGGCCAAAGCTCAGAGCAGGGGCAAACCTGAGGTTGGAAGTAGTAGAGTAGTTCACAGTCAGGTTCCAGGCCAGGATCAGTTCAAGTCAGGAGGCAAAATCCAAACCGAGCTGAGGTCAAAACTTCAATTTCAGGAGCAAAGAGCAGGAACAACCATGACAGCTATAGGATAGCCCCTTTATATAGAGTAGACAGCCAATCAGGTGCCTTGAGGGTGCTGTCTGTCAAACCCTTGAGGTGGAATGTCCCATGGGCTGTGCCCATGGCAGATCATGGGAAGTGGAGAGCAAACTAGCTAGGGCTACTACTGGGTGGTAGTGCAGGGTGGCTACTAACCTATTATCTCTACAGACCTGGGTTCTAGACTGTAGGGGAGGCTTATATAATGAATAGAAAACCTGATCCTCTGGCATGAACTCCACTTATACTTTCTTCCATCTTTGTTTCTAATGGTCCATGAGGTTGTGAAGCCACGCAATGAAATACTGTATGTATGAACAAAGCAGAAACCACCACAATGTTGCACGTTCTTCTATTACTTCAGGTACATTGGTCTGTACCAATTCAAGCTCATAAAGTTTCTGTGTCCTTCTCCAATTGCATCTTCTTGCTTAACTGTAAGCAGCGGCCTGGAAAAGAACTGGTTATCTGTGATACGTGCGTGCTTCACCCCATGCTTTTATTGTTGTAATAACTGACCTGACTTTTTTCTTCATAAAATAGAACTCAACAGGCCAACCAATAGCTCCACAGTGACACGGGAACGGGCCTCGCCCCTCATTCCCAGCTGTTGTGGCATTTTGCCACGTCCCTCCCGCTTGTGCCTTTGGCGAAATGCCCCTGTGGGCGAGGCAGGGCTGGGGAGCCGCCCGCCAGAGCCGCTCACCTGGGCAGGGAACGTTCTGCTCTTGGCTGCACGGTGACCATTAGATTGTAATTAGTCATTACCCGGGCCTCCGGGGGTATAAAGCCGGCTCTGTCCTGCCCGAGGACCCAGTACACTGGGTCTGCAGCCCCCTGCTCCGCTCCTCACTCACCTGACACGACCACACAGTTCCCCCACCCTTGGATCAAGCAGAGCGAAAACTAAAGATGAACGAGATCCTGGCTCTGGATTTTTCCAGCCCTGCTCTACTTAGCAATGGGTAAAGTCCTAAAGTGACTAGATGTCCTGATTTTATAGGGACAGTCCCAATTTTGGGGTCTTTTTCTTCTATAGGCTCCTATTACCCCCCACCCCCATCCCGATTTTTCACATTTGCTGTCTGGTCACCCTAGTAAGCCCTGAAACAAAGCCCAACGAGGGGAGATTTCCACCCC
Organism: Dermatemys mawii; assembly: GCA_007922305.1. NCBI lineage: Eukaryota > Metazoa > Chordata > Testudines > Dermatemydidae > Dermatemys > Dermatemys mawii. Next base: position 8,411,800 of record ML677397.1, on the reverse strand, counting down.
TGACAAGGCAGAACCTCAGATGGTGCCAGTCCAGGCAGCTGAGGTCTAGGCCGTGTTCTTTAGCGAGGGCAATTCAATTACAACCAAGTATTCTAGCTAAAGGGCAGCCCGTGCTCTGGCGGAGGGACTGAGTCGCCCCCCCAAAGAGCCAGGGAGGGGAACGGCTGGTTTCCTGCAGCTGGGAAGCTGTTTTGGTGGCTGTGTCTGGTCACCAGTCTGGGGCTGGTTGCTTGTCGCCTATTCCTCCTTCTCTCTCCTCTCCCACAGCTGCAGCTCTCCGGTGCCATGGCTGTTTCATGCTGTTTCAGGATGGCACCTGTACGCTGGGCAAACACACCTGCACAGCAGCTCGGGGGGAGTCCTGCTTTACCCGTAAAATCACGACAGGTGAGTCCGGGTGGCCGAGGGCCTCTCAAAAGGCAATTTGGGAGTGGCCGGGGGGTGAGGGCAGAACGCCTGCCTCTAGAGCGACCGCTTGTGGCCAAGCTGGCCGCGGTACTGAGGAGGAACGCTGGGGAGGGCCTCCCAGCCCTGCCACGGAGCAGCTACATGGCAATTTTTAGTGTCACAGTGCAAGGCCCACGAGTCTGTCGACTCAGCTCCAAGATTTGCTGCTGCTCGCTAGGCGGGTGCCGCATTCGTCCCTTAGTCAAGGGGATGGTGACAAAGCGATGTGAGGTATGACTGAAACATTGTAGACAGGCCAGCACTAGCGGGGATCTAGCTAACAGGGAAGAGGTAGTGTCAGGGGGGGACAGCACGGCTAGCCACGGGCGTATGCACACAGAGTCCCGGGCAGGCTCGTACGCTGTCCCGTCTACACAGCTACTGTTACTGGAGCTAGCTAGATCCCCGCTAGCCCCGGCCCATCTCCAGCGCTTCAGTCATGGCTCCGACTGCAGTGTAGACAGACCCTGTGACGCCGGGAAGGGCAGGGCTGGGTGTCCCCTGAGAACAGAGAGAGGGACCAGCAGGAGCAGTGGGTAGGGAGTGGCAGGGGGAGACAGAAGAGCCCGGGACAGAGGGGAGGGCAGCTTAGCTGGGAGGAGGGGCTCATCCTGGAGCCTGGCTCTGGTCTGTCTTTCCCCCTGCAGCGGGCTTTATCAGTCATGTGGAGCAGGGGCTGCACGTCCATCTGTGAGAATACAGAGATCCCTGAGGACTACTACAAGGACACCACCCACTGTTGCACAGACGCGGACTCCTGCAACATCCACGACCCCTTCCTCAAATTCTCCGATTATGCCTAGGGGATATTATGCCTAGGCTGGTGTTCGGGACCGGCAGGAATATCACGTTCGCCCTTCACCCCATCCCTGGCTCTGGGTCAGTCCCTCACGCCCCTCGCCTCATGCAAAACCCAGCAGGACCCAAGACCATCCCCTGGTGTCCTGCTCAGGCACGTGTTCCCGTCGGCTACAAACGATATTTAAATTAGGAAATGAGCTCCACCCTCTGGCCCCGCCCCACTCCCCCTGGCCACGTCCCGCTATCCCCTGGCCTCTCCCCTTGCCTGGCTGCCCTAACTCCATCTTGCTGTCCCAGGCCCAGCACCCAAACTCAGGTGCTCTGCTGCTGTTTTGTAGTTGAAGGTGCCCGTATCAGGGTGACACACCCTCCCCCACAGCTGTTGTTTCAGAGTCGCCGCTGCCCCGTGAGAATATTAAGCCCCTACCTTTTCCCAGGCATCACTCTGTGCAGGGTGGGCAATTCACCAGCTGGGGAGGCTACAGTGCAGAGGGGGCACCTTGCATGCCAACCAGTGGGACCCACTCAATTCTCCTCCATGCTTCCCTGTACACTGGGCTCCAGTGATGCCCAGAGCCTGGTGTCTGCTCAGGGCCGGCACCTCAAACAGAGCGAACACACCATAACCTGCAGCTCCCTGTTCCAGATGGGGTATAAGAGGGTCACTACCCGGTTCTCCCCCCAGGCAACTGGCTGGGAGATCCATGCCCGGGGCAAGAACCTGGATGGCGGGGCGCTCAGGGATTTCCTCCTCTGCAGCACTCTCGGCTCCCTGCCTGGCTGATTCCCCCCCCCCCCCGCAGAATGCCCCCTGCCCTCAGAAATGAGCCCTGCCCAGCTCCCTGCTGTGATCCAAACCCCCCCACCCTGTGCCTAGGGCAGTCCTTGAATGATCCTGGAATGGGGGGTCCCTCTGTACAGATCACACCCCACCACTCCGGTGTAACTGTTACGGTGTCTCTGAGACGCGGCTGTGCCCAGGGACAGGGGTGCCCCTGGCTTGCTGTATTTGCAGCTGAGATTTCGCTGATGGAAACAACCGCATTTATCTCCCTCTTTGGCACCTTTTCCTCTTTTGCTCCCTTGTGCAATAAACCCTCCACTTGTCGCCGAGCTTTCAGGGCTTTTGTTTCTTCAGCCGTGGTCAGGAGACAATGTATTTTCAGACCCTCATTTGGCTTCTACCCTCCACCCCTACGCATCCAAAGATGGCAGAGGTTCTGCTGGCACATCTCCCTCAGCGGGTAAAGCAGTGTCCCTGGCCCTGTGGCATTACCTCCAATTATCACTGGGAGAGCAGGTCTGAGTGTAATCCGTAGGCCCCAGTGTTGGCAGCCAAAGGGCTGGGTTCAATAGTCTCGGGGCGCCTTCTTTAGCTGACACCAACTTGATCCCTCCCCAGAAACCAAGGAAACTATGTACCCCGCCCTGAGTACCCTCGGTGGGCAATTCTTCCCCACGAACCAGGACTGAGTCCGGAGGTTGAAACAAGGAGAACTTTAATAGGGGAGGGGCGAACAACAGAATGAATTTGGGGAAATCAGTAATTAACATATTCGAAGGAGGTAAGACGCCCGCCCCACAAAGTATCTTAACAGCAATCGCAGCCTCAGACCTCCTGGCTGTTGGGAATGGTGGACGATATGTTGGCCCCGGCTGGGCCGTTGGCAGGGGGGTCCGAACCTGGTACTGCTGGGTCATAACGCACGAGCCGGGACTGCCTCAGTGGACAGGCCCAGTCCGCTCCGTTAGCCACGGCGGTGGCACGCTCCTCAGCCTGTGTCTGACGCCCAGCCACAGCCAGAGGGACACCGAGCACTGCCCTGATGGGGGTTGGGTTACACAGGCCTCAGGGCTGGCCCCGGGCATTCGGGAAAGCCTGGTGGATGGAGGTGGATTGAGCGGGGCTGTCTGGTTGGCAGGCACAGTGCTCCCATCCTTCAAATACCAAGAGAGGGCCTTGGAGCCTTCCCCGCTGGCAACCTGCCCAGCCTGTTCAGAGCGCTGCCAGGGGAGAGGGGCCCCTTAATGTTCTTGGAAGGGGGGACTCTGAATAACAGCTTGGGGAGTAGGGGTCACCTTAACCCCCGGCACCACAGCAAACACAATATCCAAGGGAGATAGTGCGGGACTGGGACAGCAAGACACGGGCAGGGGGCAGGCAGGGAAGGGGTAAAAGGGGCAGGGGCCATGATAAGGGGAGGGGGCCAGAGGACAGCCATGAGGCGCAGCAGGTCTTGGATTCTGACCGGGTTTTAATCAGCCTGGGGAAACCAGGAGGGATGGGGAGACTGTGGACTTCCTCCAGAAGGGCAGCTGCCCCGATCTGAGTGGGAAGTTAAGGGGGCGGCTGTAGTCTCCTCCCTAGGCATTGCAGAAGTCTTTGGTGCAGCAGCTGAAGAAGTGCTGGATGTACAGGCCCACAAAGTAGTCCCGGCAGTTCTTGATGCAGCCCACCTCTGCAGAGACGGCGGTGTTCGCTGGAGAGAGAGAGAGAGAGAGGCTGGGCGGCGGGGACAGACGCCTCCTCCCTGGGGCCGGGCCAGAGGAATCCAGTGTCCGGTCCAGTCCCACAGCCAGAGCATCACAAGCTAAGCGGCCCTCCCCTCTGTCGACGCTCAGGAACCGGGGCCCCATTGTCAGCCCCTGCCCTTCCTTTCCCATTGCTCCAGGGGAAGACACCTGCCGGTCCCCAACATCTGTCCCCAAGGGACTCCCCCCCCCCCCAAACCCCGCCTCCTCCTGCTCTTCCCTACGGCCCACGTCGCAGCCGCCTTTCTGAACTAAGGGATGAACATGGCTTCCTTTAGAGTTCCCCGGGGCCCAGTTTGGCAACCAGGGCTCTCTCTAGACCCAGCAGAGACTGTCCTAGTTCTCACCCTGCCAGGGGGCAGCAGCGTGACCCCCAGGGAGGGCGGCATCGTGTGGGGACTGGAACTAGCAGGAATGTGAGGGAGGTGCATGCGTGCCCGAAAATTGCCAGGTGCGCCTACCTACGAAGAGTTTGCGGGTGTAGCAGGATTCCCCCTCTTTCGCCTCGCACATATTCCATTGCATGCACTTCGTGTCCGGCTGCTGTACGATGCACTTGTTACACATGAGGGCTCCCGCTGCACAACAGGAGAGAGGAGAGACTGACGCAGCTCTCCAGGCGCCGAGGGCCCCAGGAGATGGGCAGGGAAACAGTCACCCATCTGATTGGGAGTGCGGCTGTGCGACAGGGAGCATGACACAACTCGCCAGGCGCCGAGGGCCCCAGGAGATGGGCAGGGAAAGAGAGGCACCTGTCTGATCGGGAACGTGGCTGGGCGACAGGGAGCCACTTCCCGGCGGCATAAGAAAGGCTGAGTGTGAATCAGCCTGGGGAGTTGGCCTAGTGAAGCCCATGAAATAGAATCTCGTCAGGATACGCACACTGGGTCTGCCCCTGAAACTGACTAAACAGAGGGCCGTGAAATGCTAACAAAGTAAATTGGGGAGTGTGTGTGGGGGAAATGGGAAAAATACCTCTCTCTCTCTCTCTCATCCTTTCAGTTTACAATGAGCTTTTAGTCTATTAGTTAAAAATATTTCAGAAACTGTGATTTCTATGTGGAGTGGGGTGACCAGAGAGCAAGTGTGAAAAATCAGAATGTGGTGGAGTGTAATAGGAGCCTGGATAAGAAAAAGAACCAAACATTGCGACTGTCCCTATAAAATCGGGACATCTGGTCACCATAAGGTGGAGGGTGAATCAAATCAATCTGAAGACCCATTCCAGTTTTTCTGGATGGCTTATGAAAGTCCGTGAATATTTTTAAGTGAGTGGGGGGGAAACAACACCACGCAGCTCGTCAGCCGCCAGTCAGATCTCTCTATTCCACTATCCCCGTGGCATCATACAACTTTTCCTGCCTCTGTCATTTTATGAAGAATTTAAAAGAATGTGAAAAAATCACAACGTGACCCGCGTACATGATTGGCGCTGGTCGCCGCTCCCCATTTTGCAATACACGTCGTACAGTTCTTTGTCTTGAAGACAAGTACTGGCAATATTCACTGCACGGGTCAGCGCGAAATCCCCCTCACTAGTTACACAGAGGGGCTAAGTCTCTCTCTGCCCTGGACTTCGGGACTGCCAGAGATGCTTCGAACAAGCTCGTGGCCCTGCTGCATTTGGCCCAGTTTGGGAGACAGGTCGCCGGTTTGCAGAACTCGGCAGCCCTGTCTCGGTCTTGCAAATGCCTCCATTTCCCTGTACTGATTTTAGAGCACTGCTGACGTGATCTGCCCCTACGCAGGCCCTACGCTTTGCCAAGGCGTCCGTCGCTAATACAGCGCACAGGCTGCTCTTACACTACAGGGTGTGAATCTCTCTCCCTAACCAACAAAAGTCAGCTCCTCTGCTGGTGTACATCATCCTAGCTAGCTCCACTGACGTCGATGAACCATCTCCTCGATGGAGCTGAGGATGTGGCCAATTTGGGAGCGAATAGGTCGGTTTCGTTTGGGGACTTACCCGTTGCAAAGTACAGCAGGGCTGTGAAAAGAGGAATCAGCATCTTATTCATCCTTCGTTTTCTTTCCTTCCAGCAGATGGGGAAGCGGCACCGTGTGCTGGGCGAGTGAGAGCCTGGGCAGCGGGTGAAGTACGGCACACCTCAAGCACCAGCCCCATTTATATTATCCCCGGTGGAGAACGGGCAGCAGTCAATCAAGGCTCCTCCTGCGGGAAACGCCCAGGTTTTTTAATTAATAGCCATGCCCCCAGATTGGATCGAATGGTCGGTCCAGGAGCAGAACAATTCCCGCTCAGGTGACCAGCTCTGGGGGGGCATCTGCCCACCTTCCCCAAAGGCTGGAGTTGGACCGGCCTGGTGCCCGTCGCCCAGGGCTCCCATCGGGTCCCTTCCAACGCCCACAGAACATAAATGGTCCTTTCTAAGAATTACAATTCTTGCCCCATGATTGTGAATAAAAACTTCTCACTGGGCCCGATACAGAACTGGTCAACGAGTCTGCGTGGCTGAGACCCCCCAACAGGAAGGGGGCTGCAATAGAGGAGGCCACATCAGACTGGCAGCCCCTTGAAAGTCCTGCTGCTGTGACATAGAGGGGAGCAGACAGAGAACGCCCTGGCCACAGGCAGGCCCCACCAGCTATTATGGAGAAAGAGGCAGCGTGTCCCCCCCACAGTTACCAGCAGGGCAATTGGGAGCAGGGATGGGGGATCGGAACTATGGTGGGATAGTGGGTGTGGGCAAACAGGATGGGAGGCTCACAATCAAACCTGCAGAACTCACTGGCAGAGCCTGGGTTTGCCTCTTTACTCAGCCCCCCAGTGGCTGTGGGAGTGGGGAGCTGCAGCATCCCCCACTCCGCTCAGGGAAAGGTGCAAACTCCCCCAACTGCTGCCCAGCTCTGCTGGGCCCCCTTGCCCCCGGGGAACAGAACCCCGTGACCTGGGATCCGCCCACCTGAACCTGTTCATGCGAAGGACAGAGCGGGAACATGCTGGGACCGTGGGCGGCAGATTTCCATCGGTATTTTTAGCCCAGGAGCGGGGGCAGCGCAAGATCAGAGGGATCCCATTTGTTTCGGGACAGAGTCTGCAGCTCGGCCTGTCCCGGGGTCACTCTAAGCCCAGCACAGCGGGATGTCCCTTAATGGGGTAGTTTGGACTGTCTCGGCCACCCACCGCCATGATATCGCAGGAGCTGCTCAGCCAGGGCTGCATTGGCTCCAATCAGCCTTGTGCCGCAGAACTCAGCATGGCGGTGGGTAACGGGACCTCTCCAAGGGCCCCGTTATGGTTCCCACAAGAGTCCCTCCAATCCCTGTTTCTCCTCAATGGCTGGGAGAGAGGGCGAGATGCCACGGGCCTAGCTGACAGTATGGGGCCTCTGACAAACCTGATCCTGCAAAGCTCTGCAAGGGTTCGGGCCCCTGCGGTGTCCTGCCAAATAGGGGGGTTGGGGGGGGGACAGGCCGCATGAGTGGGTCCCATAGAGCCCAATCCTGGCAGATGCTCCATGCTCTACTGGTAGCTCTCCCCAACTAAGCTGGCTCTGAATATCTTGTTCTTCTCCATAACACTCCTCCCCCGCCCAAGGGGCCTCCACAAAGGCATGGTGTGTCCCTGTCCCACACAGATGGGGGCCGGTAATGGGAACCCTGCTCTGATGCCCTGTGTGTAATAAACAGCCTTAAAATAGACCAGCTTCACCTCCATGGGCCAGTTGCTGAACCCTGGGACACCAGGGTCAAGGGGGAGGGATTCTGGGCTCACAGGGGTGTACCTGAGCTCAGGATCGGGCCCACCGAGTAACTTGGGATCAGCTCCCACATTATCTCCTCTGCCCCAGTTACACCAGCCTGTCCTGACAGGCATCAGTGTCCGCCCCTAGTACCCTTCCCCCAGGACTGCAGGGCCCTTCAGTCAGTTTGCCGCCTCCATCCCTCTGCCCTTCAGCCAAATTTATTCTGTGATTAGCACATTTACGGAGAGGGAGCCGCTCATCTGGGCAGGGAGTGTCTTGCCCCCGGTCTGCGATGTGAGACGAGTGCAGTGAGTAAGATCCCGGGGGCACATGTTGGTTTCTCCCAGGAGCGGCCCTTGCCCTGGAGGGTATAAATCCAGTTCTGCCCTGCCCAGCCGCCACTGAGCGTGGTTTGCTGTCGCCGGGTCCCCAGGCACCCGACACAACTGTGGTTTTACAGAAACCAAGCTAAAGATGAACAAGCTCTTGGCTCTGGGCTTCTCTGCCCTGCTCTTGTGGGTCATGGGTAAGTCCTTGAAACAAAACGGGGAGACAACTTGTGACTGGTGGGAGGCAGAACACGCTGGGCAATTTTGCTCTCTCCAGGCTGAATCAACCCACAACGTCCCTGCCAGTGGGACCAGCCCTTTACGCTTTCCAAGGCCGTTCTGCGGCCCTGGGGCATAAAATCTCTCTGATTTAGGGTTTACTCCAAACTCCTTGCAAATTAACACAAAGTTCCCCACCACTCCTCCAGGAGTGACTTTCCAGACCAATCCTCAACAGCAGCAAGGGCCTGGATTCACCAGGCCCACAGAATAGGGGTAACTGGGTGAAATTATCTGGCCCAGCAGTAGGCAACCTCTGGTACGGGTGAGCTGATTTTCAGTGGCACTCACACTGCCTGAGTCCCGGCCACCGGTCCAGAGGGCTCCGTGTTTCAATTTAATTTTAAATAAAGATTCGCAAACATTTTAAAAAACTTTCCCTCCAACAATAGTTTAGCTCTATATTACAGACGTATAGAAAGAGCTCTTCTAAAAATGTTAAAATGTATTACTGGCATGCGAAACCTTTAATTAGCGTGAATAAATGAAGACTCGGCCCATCACTTCTGAAAGCCCAATCTGGCTTGCTTCTCCAAAGGCCTCTTCTTTGGCTCCATCTGCATCCAACACGCTCTTTGCGGGCTGTCTGCGTTGTCCCATGGCACTCTCTCCAGGGCTGGTGCATGGGGAACTCTGTGGTCTTCGCCCTTAACTGATTCCTGTGTGGCTCTTGGTGGGTTTTGCCTCCTTTTTCCTGCAGCTGAAGCCCTTCGGTGCACCATTTGCGAAAAGAAGATTCCCGTCTTTGGCTGCATCAAAGGATCGGGCATCTGCCACCCTCCACCAGGGCTGCCCTGCAAACTCATCAGAGTCTATACTGGTATGTATGTCTCAAAACAGGCACTCACCGGGGGGGTGGTTTACAGCCACTCAGTCTGCCTCTCTGTTGGCCCCCCAAATGAGACAGTGACAGGTAGCAAAGGCATGTGTACCCCTTAGTGCCCCCTCGTGGCCAAGGAATGAGAGGAGTCTAGCCTTCCGGCCGGGTGTCAGACAAGGGCTGTTGGAGCTACCTGTGCATTTTAATTTAACCCCTGCTTGCAGAGTTGTAGGGTGAAGAGCTTGGAGTGATAGTCATGGGCTGTGAAGAGCTACTTCCCTCTCCCCAAGAAGGGTCCATCCTAGGGCCAAGATGGGAAGAGTGCTGGCTTTGGAAAGATGGCTTAACTGCATGTACACAGGGCCAGGAGGGTCAATGGAGACACTGAACCCATGGCCAAAGGGGGTCTTATTCACGAATCCCAGCCCAGCTGCAGACCAAAGCAGGGCCACAGTGGGTGTGCTACACCGGCAAACAAGGGGAGCTGCCTGGGCAGAGGACAGACGAGTACTGGGCACTTCATTAGAGCCTAAATCAAGCTCTAGTCTGCCACAGCGGAAGTTAGCCATTTTCCCCAGCGCAGAGTTATGTGAATAACTCCTGGATCCTGACCTTTAATGATCCCTATGTGTCCACGCAATAGAGTGGGGCAGCATGAGTTCTTTACCTCCATGTTCTTTTGAGGGCCAGCACTCTGTCGTCTCTCTCTTGGCCCATGTGTCTTGGCCTAAATGTTAGCTCTAACCCTAAGAGCAGAGCGAGGGGAAATGAGTGCACAAATCCTTTGTGCTCACCACCGAGTTGGACCGAGCAGGCACTTGTGAGAATCTTGGAAAGTGTCCTTGTTCCTGGGTGCGTTGTCCTGATGCGTTTTCCCTCCCTACACAGCCGGCATCCAGTTTTCTTCGCAGGCAGACTGTGCTGTACAAGGCGACCAATGCAACATCACGGAGCCAACAAAGTCTGGCCACCGCCAAATTTCCTGCTGCAACACTGACTTCTGCAACAACTAGAACTACCAGCTGCACCAGTGTGGATCTCCAGCTTCTGGAATAGCAGAGTGTGCATCCTCCATGCTATAGGGATCCCAAGCTCTTCTCTCCCCATCCCCACCCAATACGGAAGCCATGAAAAGACTCCCTACCTTCCTACTGAACTAGAACTGGAAAGGGGCACTCCTGGATGCTGGGAGGGAGAGCAGCTGGAAGGTGGTGGTGTGAGAATGAGACACTGGCTTTATCTGGATTCTTTGATTTGTTAATATGGTGAGATCCCTAAAAAGTGCAAACTCTTCTGAAACGGAATTCTGTCCAGAACACCCCAAAGCAGCCATCTGCTTTCTTTTAAATTGAGATTATACTTTATTTTGTAAAAATTTACAAAAATCTTTACACAGATCGTGTTTATCTTCACATCATTGTACATTTGACTGTAAGTGGTCCTTGTTAATACAAATAAACTATGTACCATTAAAAGAAATAACTGCCTAACTAAGTGAATTTTAGGTACCAAGAAAGGAGTAAGAGAAAGGGACATTTCTTATTTCTATGAGACCCTGCTACCTTCCAGCAAATTCCCCAATATAAGCTGTTGTATATAATAGGTTTGACTTTACCTTCCAATGTAGAGAAAACTACAAAACATTGAACAAGGGGAAAAGATAGCTAAAAACAAGATAAATGGTACATAAAATGTTAATACAGTATCTATTTGCTGCAGACCTCTTAGCCTGCAATGTGTAAAACTACAGGTAAACACCACACTAGTGCTTTGGGCCCAACCAATAAAAGGAAAGGCCAAAACAGTCTAATAAATTTAACAAAATTACATGACCAAGACCCACATTGTCTAAGCCTCTGCATCCCATGTCATCAAATTTTAAATGAAAGGGTAACAGACAAATTATAGCTCAAATAGATTTTAAAAAAACAAGATACAGCAATGCAGTAAGGGGGCTGAAACAATGTTTTATTAGACAGAAGCTCTTACCCTCTCGTGCCCACCCCCACAAAACCCCTAAGTCTTCATCAGTTTTTGGCTGCAACAGCTGTGGGGCAGGTGGCAAACCCTCTGTAAGTCAGTGGAGCAGTCAGGCTGGCTTCCAGAGAAGCACAAAGCGTCCCAATGACAGGGTTTGCTGACTGAGCAGAAGAAAAAAACAACCTCATGCCAGTAGCTAGAAATAGGAAGGCATGCCACCAGCTAACTTACTACAGTGAAGAACACTTTCATGATCACAATCCCAAATTCACCTGGGAGGCTCTGGAAATATATTTACCAAGCCTGTCCTCTACGGAAATGTCCGGTGTCAAGACAGATCCCTAAACAAATGGGCTTCCATTGCAAGTGACTCTCAGATACTGGCACCCACAAGTACTTCCTGATGCGGAATAAAAATAAAAATTAGATTAGTGTACCAGCATCCATCCAATTCGCTCCATCTCCCAATGGCAGCTGGATCACGTGACAGGAAGCCACACTTTCTGGGAGCTGACAATATCATTCAGTTTCCCCTTAATCTTCAGGAAGTGCCTCTTGAACTCCAATCCATCGCCCTAGGTAATAAAAACAAACCCATTCTGGGGACTGCATGCATGTGCAAATAGACAGACAAGAAAGGAATATGAATGCTGTAACGCCTGCCTATCTGAAGGACACTTGGACCGACTCTAGAAATTTTATGTTTTCCTTTACTAGTCTTATGTTTATTGTTTATAATTATTTCTCAAGAAATGCTGCTGCCTCCTCTATTGTTATATGCATGGTTTTACTTTTATAACCTTTTACAAAAGATGTCTATTCTATTTGCCACTTTGAGACAGTAGTTGTGGATTTTCTCCACTTAGGGTGCAGCAGAAATTCCCCTGAACCCATGTTTAAAGTCTTTAAAATATTTTAAATTGTATTTATCTTTCAAGAAGGGAAACATAAGACACGGCAGGAAGAGTTCTCACCTCTATTATTATGCTCTTAACAGCTTGGCCCAATCATGACCTAATCCATTTCATAGATTTATTTTTCATGCTCACATTTATAATAGACTCTCCCTCCAAATGCATTGAGAAGTGTTTTCTATAGAAACAAAACTATCACGGATTTTTAAAACAGCAAGCAAATCAACCTATTACTGTTAATTGTCATTGGCAGAGGCAGAAGCTGGAGGTCTCAGTGCAGAATAGTCTGCTGCATGTGAGACAATCTGCCTAGATATGAAGAGCACCTTAAATATTAGGTTAGGCCCCCATTTCACAGCATTATAGATGTGTAGAACTGGAGTGATCTCAAGAGGTCATCTAGACCAGTCCCCTGCACTCAAGACAGAATGCTTAACCTTTCCCCAGAAAGCTATTATGACCCATTATATTTAGCTCTCTCTTACTTTGATACCATGGGCCAAATTTATGGCAGCCCCTGCATATTACGCTAGGGAAAAAAGACACATGGGGCCAAATTTATGGCAGCCCCTGCATACTACGCTAGGGAAAAAAGACACATGGAGTCCCATGCACATCAACAGCCATAATACAGTTGCAGTGTTGGCAGATAGTCCACCTAGTGCCTGCCAAGCTCCCAGAGAGGTTGTCTGAATATGGGCATGCTCTCTCCCCACCACCACAGTAGGTATCAGCAGAGCTGACTGGGGAGAGGGAATAAGGCTAACTACATCTTTAAGGGCTTGATCCTGCTTCCATTGAGTTCATAACTCTATTTCCCCACTGATTTCCATGAAAGCAACATCAGGCCAGGCCAGGCCAGCCCAGCAGGCTTCCCTAGTCTCCCGAAAGTCATTATGCTTTAGACAATTACAACACCTTCTCCTATAGCACTTGGGTACTCAAACACTCTCTCACTAGCTCCCTGGAAATCTGAAGGATTTCCAGACAGTGAGCAAAAACAACAAGGAGTCCTTGTGGCACCTTAGAGACTAACAACTGTATTCGGGCATAAGCTTTTGTGGGTTCAAACCCATGTCATCAGATGCCACAAGGATTCCTCACTGTTTTTGCTGATACAGACTAGCACAGCCACCACTCTGAAACCAGACAGTGAGCTTTAACGGCTATTGCACTGCATGGGGCATTCAGTACCACAGCCCTGGTTTCGAGCACCAATGAAAACGTAATGCTGCTAACTCCCATTTTGTAGATTCTCTCTTTGGTTAGACACAAACTGCCCATGCAAAAACCCCTTCTCCCCAGGCTTGTCATCTTATCCCACATATACATGTAGCTTTATCATATGGAAGCTGGTCCGGTTTGCTTCTAACACCTACCCATCTCTCTAATGCTAAAGTCTGTTATTTTGCATACCTTAGACAGGCGGAAATCCACCAAAATCTTGTCCTCCATTTCTACCAGGTTCACCTTGAAAATCAGTTTATTATTCCTTCTGTCAGTAGTTGATATGGTGACCTTGAAGGCAAATGGGAGAATGTATTTATGAGAAGGACAGATTTCACACGCTACAAGCGCTATAATCACAGTAAGTGTGACTGACTAGGGATTTCATTTACAGGTCTTGTGCTGGTGCAGAAAATGCTACATCTGACTAAAAGATATTTTTATAGGATTTGCCAAATGGAATCAGAAGCATTAATTTGTTTAATTCCATGGAGCGTACCTGGTTTGTGCAGCTCTTCTTCCAGACATAGCCCATCTTCTCACAAACCTCCTTCAAACTATTATAGGAGCGGTCAGCATCCAGCTTTGTAAAGAAACGGGTCATTCTCCTCACCAAGCGTTGCCACGGGTTCTGCAGATTAGAGATATGGATTCCACAGATAACCAACTACTTTTCAGGGCTGAAAGTTTGGATTGCCCTCCACGCCCCTCCAATTTCCTTGCCTTTAAAATTATTACGATGTATCTGAATTGGCACAAACGATATCTTTACAGTCTAGGAGCCAAAGAACAAATTGCCAAGCTGCTGGGAACAAAGATGAATGACTATAGCATCCCCAAACATTACCTGTGATGAGCCTGGGGTGCCAAGTAACTGACTGTTAACTAGCATGTGCTCAGTGCATGCTGGCTGGGAGAAGCTGATCCCTTGCACTAGTTTGTTGATATTGGTTGGACTGCTGTCCCACAAGGAAATGCCAGTGCGAGGTTCTGGCTGAGAAGTGGAGTAGCTCACTTTTTCCTCACTGAAACATGAAAACACAATTAGTTACGTTAATAATAAAGCGCATCATAGTAATGTTACATTTCTCTGATGACTTTTACAGACTACATTATTTACATTCTTGTGTAAATTCTTTGGATTCTTTGGTTGCAATATTGTTGTCTGGGGTCACAGGAAAATCTCAAAATTGCGGTGTCTTAATGGGTGTGGACAGATCTGAATACTGAGTATGTTTGTGCTAATTCATGGAACATTCATCAGGTGGAAACTATTAAGGCTCCTTCTCCCTGCAATATTTTAATATTCTCATGGAATTTGGGGGAAGTTCTACGGGCTGTGTTATACAGGAGATTAGACAAAGGCCCTTCTGACCTTGGAATCTATAAATCTACGAATACAGAGTATGGGGAGACGAGCCGTCAGATTACTATCCTATTTTCACATAAGAGGGAAATTTGGATAAAATACATCAGGAAGGGTGCAATTTTGAAGCCAACTTAACTAAGCTATAGGTTTTCAAGTAAAAGCTTTCCAGTAAAGAAGTGTGTGGGGTTAGAAAGTGAGGCGATAATAATCTTTTAAGGCATGGCAGGAAAGGGAACCCTAAATCACATGTAGCAGAGAATAATGTAATTGTATATATCCTGTTCTGAATAGCACTGTGGTGTAAAACACAGGCATCTAGAAACAAAAGGTGATATCAGGCTGGAGTCCGTTAGTGTTAGTCACTGAAAACAACAAAAAAGCATATAGCATTCTGACCTGTGTGCACTCTTCATTGGCGAAAAGTCCATATCGGACCGAATGTGCTTAGAAAAGCCACCTGGTGAGTCTGAAAGGCCCCCTGAGGAGACACGAGCCCGCTTTACACCTAACAGAAGAAGATAAATCACACAATCAGAGGTCAGAAAAGTCATCCTGAGGGTCACCAGGGGGTTTAAAGCATTTGGAATTAGGCTGAGTTCTTGAATAGGCTGGTCTTTGAATTGTCTCACAGATCATCTTCTTTGTTTATTTTTTCCATTTGCATTTCAGAACCTGCAATGTTTGAGACTATGATGGCAAACCTCCCTGAGCAGCAATCTCAATAGCTGAATAACTAGCATAGCCACAAGGGTAAAAATCCTTAATACATTGATGTTTTTGAAAATGATACTTAAGGGGCAGAAAAATCCTGCCCCTATAGAAATACCATGAGAAAAATGAGAAATTATAATTAGTTTTTTCATCCAAAACTGTAACATCTCACTAGAAAAGACAGGAACTATAATGCCTTAAGCCTATGCTGTTTGTGCTGATCCTTCTCTCTTTATGCTTGTGTCCACAGGGGGAAAAAATGCTTTGCAAATTCCCGAGATCTCATCCTGAATACAACTGTTCCTCACTCTTCATTAAGGACAGACCCCCCCCTTCCATGGGGTGCTGATAATACTCAGCCCCGTCTCCCATGAAAATGTGTGACAACCAATTATAAAAGCATCATTAGACAGAGCTAACATGCCCACATATATCCAGAGGATGAATTAAAGTAGCCTGCACACTTTCGCTGTGAATTTCCAGGATTTAAATTGTTTAAGTTTCTTGTAAGTTTAACCTTAACTCTGAATTTCTTGCCTTTAGAGTAGTTTCTACTAACTAGAGCATTCCAAGGTTTTCACCCCAACATATACTCTCAACCTTCACTTAAGCTATTTGTTTATGTTGTACAAAGCACTTATAGGCATTTACCTTTTTTCATAGGTTTGTTGTACCATCTGTCCTTTTTAATGTCTGCAATGGTAACCCTTGCCGTGGGGCTCTCGGTTAGTATTTTGTGGAGCAAAGCTAGAGAGAAACATTACATTCATAGGAAGAAACAACAATGAATTAACTACCATATAGCCTGATTCCTTGCTACTGACAGCCTACCCAGCGGGTAGCTGAAGGATTGGCTAGACCAACATGTCTGACGTGTTGTGATCGGTGCTCACTCTGATGGACCGATCGATCAAGGTGATCAAGGATATCCTGATTCCTAAATCTGTATATATCATGTTTTCCACATGTCATTATATTTCAAAATGACACTTCAATTCCATCCCCAAATCCTAAAGTTTATCAATCCTAGCCAGATCAAATCCACATTTTGATCACTCATAAATTAACATCAAGTTAAGGTAAACTCATAGCTGGGAGGCTAAACTAAGACCCAAATATAGATTTGTGACTGAGCGTGTACCAAACTCCACTGTGTTCACATGGGCTGTAGCTAAGATAACCAGACAGCAAATGTGAAAAATCACGATGGGGGTGGGGGGCAATGGGAGTCCATATAAGAAAAACACCCCAAAAATCAGGACTGTCCCTATAAAATTCCTAATCACTCTAGCTGCAGCCAGTGTACAGAGCTTTTGAAATAAGGAACTTGCTATAGCTGATGTCAAATCCACCTTTGTTAAGGCTTTCTAGCAGACTTCTTTAGGCCTGTTTACTTACAAGAATCATCTTGGGCAAGAGGGTAGGAGACTACAACACCAAACGAATCTAGTATCCTGGGTTTTGGGTCACTCAGCAAAGAAAGAGATATTAGCAACACCTCAGCTCTCAGACTTTCCAGAATCAGGAAGAAGTGTAGTGACCAAAGAGTAGGGGTTGGGTGTTAAATCTGATAGGCCCGGACCTACCAAGTGACCTCAAAATTGATAAAACAGCCTAGTTGTACATGTCTTCATCAACAGGACTTTTGCCTGTTCCCTTGGGAAATTATTTCCATCTAACAGATCTCAGGCCCCAATTCTTATTAGCTTGTGAAGTCATTACAGCTATACAAAGATGGTGTGAAATAACGCCAGATCGGAATGACAGATCTTTACATCTGCTTTGCACAGCTAAGTGACTGCACAAGCAATGGGGAGGCAGGTCTCATAGTTCTAGAAGTCTGTCTGAATAGTCTCTCTCTGTTGCCATTTCTGCTATGTCAACCAAGTGTCTCCTACCAATCTCGCTTAAGAACACCACCTCCCATTTTCAGGTAGCTCCCCCAAAATGTTTTACAAGTGACAGATCATGTGACACCAATCATGTGTGACAAGTGACAGATCATGTGTGACAAATCATGTGACACCATGAGTCCATGGCAGAATGCAGCTTTTAGACAGAATGATTTTCAAAAACAGACATGCATAACTCCCAGCACTTTATTCCCCTAGACACATCACTGTCCTACTCAAATACATAAAAAAAATCAGTCATTCCACTGACAACTTACCTAATGGTGCAGAATCAATCTTCTTCCAAGGTGGAAGGTATGTTTTCTTTTCCTTCCAGTCACAGTATTCTTGACAACTGTCGCTAGGCTGGTCCCATGGCAATTCTGCAAGTAAAAAACCCAGGCACACAAGTTTAAGGATTCCAAATTTAGCATGGCTAGAGAAAGAAAGACAGACATGTAAAGAGCACTGCCATTGAACTAAATGGATTTCAATATGTGGAAAAGGGAAAAAAATGCTCCATCCTGATTGTGGTTACAAGTTATAGGAGTGCCAGGTTTTATTAAAAAGTCATTGCATTGCTCCAAACTAGTTACGTATGTCATTACATCATCTGTTTAAAAAATATCCTGACCTCAAACTGGTGAGTCAGTGACCCTACAGCGAACAGAGAATCTCTGAGCAACACCAAGTCTTGGTAAATTCTTCTCTAACAGCACGGTTAATGAGAAGGCAGACTTGGATAACAGCACTAATCCTGTACAATGTGCATTAGTAAAGCATGGCAAGATTCAACATCATGATTGGATATTTCTACATCCCTTGTCAGAAAAGCAGTTTAATAAATTGTATTTGCTTTGAACTGTATGTAATGATCAGTGGGTCAGGGAAGCATCCAGAGCAGAGAGAGCACCCCGGAGCAACATATGCAGCCCACAATGTAAATCGTAAATGCCATATACTATAGCTGCAACAGAGTAAGATGGTCCATGGCAGATGATCCCTAAGATAATCTATTAAAAAGCTGATCACAATACGAAAGTTTGAGAAAATATTTAACACACACCATTCACTATTCCCACCAAGACCACTTCCATGAATCTAGGTACGTTATGAGCATTTGTACTGCAATCTTAAGTCACCGTGAAGCTGCAGTAAATATGCATGTTATAAAATAGTTTGCGTAGTCAGAAGAAATTGAACAAGTCCTACCTCCTGCCAACATAGCAGTAAGTACTATCCCACATGACCAAACGTCAACTGGCTCAGCATGGAATTCTTTTCTCTTTAACAGTTCTGGGGCAACATATGGGAGAGTGCCACACATCTTGTTTAACAGTCGTTCACGACCATTGTGTTTAAACACAGTTGCTAAGCCAAAGTCAGAGATTTTGAGATTATCTAAGCAAACAAAAGAAAAAAGTCATTAAGTATATTGTGTAAGATATTTTCATCTTCTCTGCTAGAAAACTATTATATTATATTAAAGCTAGATAAAACCAGAGATGAGCACAGTTACACTTACTCTGAGGTCCCCTTTACATTGCCAGGGCAGTACAAAGGGGCCTTAAGAAAAGTGAAAATCAGGCCCTTATGACTTTTTTCTTGTTTTAGATCATAGGTATTTATACAATTGGTTTGAAGTTTGGACTTGACTTTGATTCAAAGAGAGATGCATGATACAGAAAAATCTCTAAGACAGTTTGCAGAGACTGTTCTTTAAAGAGAGAATGTCATGTTAGAAATCATTTCAAAAATAAGTTATTACTAATAATGATTTTGATTATTAAACTGACAGTTTAAAAATCTAGATTACTTTTCACCATATCCTGATTATTTAGTGTTTTGGTTTTCCTCTCAGCTTTAACAAAAACACATCAATCCATTTCATTAGTCTGTTTCATATTATGCACTAGTATCATACTGTAATATTTTGCTTGCATTACTACCATGTTGTAATATTTTGGTCCTGAACACTGCCTTGTTTTAGAAAAGTTCCAATCAAAAGTCTGTTCAGCGGTCATGGAAACATTTGTATTGGTCTTTAGATTTTGTAAGAACAAGTTTTAACAAAAACTTAAGTTTTATTCAAGAGTGTTCCTTTAAAAGCCACTGTGCAAAGACCCAGAATAACTTACTCTAGAATAAACTGATTAGTCTATTTACACAGGATAAAAGGAATGAATACAAGCTCTGACTGCACAAATCTGCTTATTGCATTTGATTATTCTTAATGTAGCAGGATGCCACAGAAGCTCTAGGAGTATTTTCAGACTCACTGAGTGATAGTGCTTCTTTTCTCCTCAATTGACCAATAATTTATTAGAAGATGAAGTCAAAAGTTTTTATATTTACCTCTTTCATCTAGCAGTAGATTCTCAGGCTTAATATCCCTATGAGTTATTCCTATACTGTGGAGATATACCTAAACAAATAAATAAAAGATTGTAATACCATGTTCTGTTTAATTTAAGTGGAAAAAAGGAGCTTGAAATAAATGTGTAAAGTATGACACTCACCACACCAGCCATAAGCTGATGGAAAAACTTTTGTGCATCTGGTTCAGGCATTCCTATATCAGGCTCTGTAAGAAATCATTCAGAATCTACATACCAAAATACTTTTCTTCCATCATAAACAAACTATGGAAAGGAGTCTTGGCACTATGTTTTTGTAACTATTTTACAGTTTCCTGGATACTCTGCACAACACTTATTTTTCACCTGTCTTGAAACAGTAACTATCGGCAATGCAAAAGTGTAATGAAAGATTATTAAGTTACATTTGCAGAGTCTGCATCTATTTAATCTAAAACGAAATGCTACTTTTTTTGTATCTTCCCAAAGCACCATGGGGGAAAATGCTAAAGGTTCTCTTTAAATCTTATACCGTCAGAACATTAGGGTCCAGATCCTGAAAGCTGCTCTACACCAACAGAGCCCTTGTGTCCATGTGTAGTCCATTTTCCCCTTTCTAGAGGCAAATTAATTGCCTCAAACTCCAGTCTAGAGCCCTCTAGCGGGACCAGAATCCTGCAGGTCCCACAAGACCTGCTACCATAATAGCAGGAGTGAGAATAAGAATAGTTCCACACAGGGCTCTACTCCAGTAATGCCAATACCTTCTCCACTTAAAATGCTAATAAAATGAGGCTAGTTTAATATTAGGATGCACACTGAAAAAAGAACTAGGAGTTTATGATGTTAGAGAAAAGGCTTCTCTACATAAATACTGAAAATTCCTGTATATTATTGCAGATCATTACTACTGCACAATATGTACTGTTAAAATTTGTATCAGAATGTTCCTTGTACAGCTCTACTTCAGAAGCAGTTTTAATATTCCATTGGGAGGGAAAAAAAACAGATTAAAGATAAATGGCAGATACGTCTTATGTGCCAAACTGCTTTTGTGGTTAGAAATACTGATTAAAACTTCCAGGAGATTGATATCTACTTATGGCCCAGACATTTAGTTTTTAAAAAGCGTCAGAAGGATTTTTGTTGTGCAGATGAATCTATTTGATCAGTGCAATTTGAGTCTCCAACACTCCAGCTTTTCTGCTCTACTGGGTTAGTGATTTACAAGATAAACATTCTCTAAATCATACTTAAAACAGCACATAGTCTCTGAAGTTAAACAATTTGATATATAACAACTTTCCAATTGCATTAAATCCAGAAAACACTGGTTAAAAGATTTATTATCCTTTGCAATAAAAACTCTCACATGACTCATAAGCAAGCGATTTGTACAAAATCAAATGCAAAGAAAAATTATAAGGATTTTGTGCCTTTCGCTGCTCCGTTATGATGTAGAACTATGGTGTTCTAATGAATCTGTGCAGCCACCGTTGGAGTTCCCCTAAGACCCTTCCCTAACCCAAGAATTCTGTACCTATTCGGTCAAAGAGCTCTCCCCCGCTGCAGTACTCGAGGAAGAGGTACTGAATACTGCCTTCTCTACGATGCCCATAGAACTTCACGATGTTCTCATGATTCAACATCTTATTAATGCAGATCTCTTTTCTTACGTTCTCTGGACAGTCCACTGCACGTTTCATGTCAACTATTTTTACTGCAACAGCTTCTTCTGTGCGTCTGTTCACAGCAAGCTGAACTCTGCAGAGAAGGAGGGAAAAGGCAAGGTAACAAGAGATGAAGCAGGTAGTGCACTATGAATCTTGGAATGCAACGCTAAGTTGCATGTTTAACACCTTGACCCATATACTCAATGGAAGTTAGGCACCCAATTCCTACTTAAACCAATGGGAATTAGGCACCTAACATATTTAATGACCAGGGTTTGAGACACTATGGTGATGAGTGTTAGAGAGAAATCCCCAAATAGATATGTAGTGGTCTAGCCTGAAGCTTAAGGTACCCCATCCTTTATTTACATAAGAGTTTCGCCTTAGTCCCTGTCAAGGCATAGGGAGCAGAGGCAGCTTTATCACTCAGGTGTTAGTGTGAGGTCTACCCTCCAGTCTGAGTTTACATACCCCATCTCAATATGTTGTTTAAAAATAGCCTGACAGGTGAAAAGTGCCAAAAACCAGGCTCAACAGACCCACAGACATGTCCATGTTCCTAGACAATTAATTACATGCCTAGACACACAGAAGGCTTACAGCTCTACAAGTTGTAAAAATTCTGATAAGCATTTAAAGTTTGTGGCCTCCATAAATTGTATGGGAGAAATTCTAGCTCTCGTGTATATGGATGCAACCATACCGAGTTCAGTAGAGTAGCATTTGCTTACATCTATGAGTGTCACCAAAGTGTTATGCCTGAGCTTTAAAAATATCCATATACAGCTAGTTTTGAAATTGCCAATGACCACAAAAGTCACGATATTTAAATTAATTCTGGCATTTGTTTAAGAAGCTGCAGTATATCCCTAATTAGAACTTACATAAAGGAAGAGAAAACAAGATTAGTAGTGACATAAATTAACTCGGGTTGCATCATAAACATATTGTACGACACAGTACATGGACTATACAATATACAGTTCATACGCAGAATGGTAATATCAGAATATAATACAGTGTCACAAGATGCCTTGCGAGTTAAGTTGCAGGAGGATGTATCCTTACCATCACAACATGTCCTGACAGAGTAATACCACCCTCAAACTGCTATGATATTTTAAACAGTCAAAGCATTTCACAGACCAAAAAAATAATAACACCAGATTAAGTGACTTGCCCAGAGTTAGAAAGGGGCTCCCAGTCCTTTGGTTAAACCACCTCTCTGTACAGGGAAGCACAAGTTGACCTGATGTGATGGACCTGACATGAAAGACAACTGTGGGTTACCGCTGCTGAGCGCAAAATAGTTTGGAAGGTCAGTTCTACCTCCGAGACTCCCAACAGGGACAGGACACCGGACATTACTCCGAAGCGTCCGGACGCCTGGTTATAATTTTTGGCGGATGCTACGTGGAGAGGTCTGCACGACGCCTGCCGCTCGGTCGTTCGTCCCTGCTGATCGCTACAGGTTACATCTGAAATCAAGGTAAGGTCCCGTACAAATGTCAGCGCTCACCAGGGTGACCCGACGTCCTGATTTGACAGGGACCATCCTGATATTGGGGGCTTTTTCGTACGGAGGGTCCTATTACCCCCCACCCCCTGTCCTGATTTTTCACACTTGCTGTCAGATCAGCCTCACTCTCCCCGAGGCTGTAACCTGGCACCGCTGGGCCAGCACCAGAGCTTCAGCTGGGGCTAGCCCCGGGGGGGGAGGTAACTGTACCCCCCCCCGCCGTGCTGCTGACAGGAGGAGGGGCAGGGCCCGGCTCGCTCGCCCCCGCCCCGGGCCCAGCCGTACTCACTCTCCGTAGGCGCCTTCGCCCAGGGTCTGCACCAGGTCCCAGTCCTCCACGAAGGGCACGGCCATGGCGGTCCGCGGGCCCTGCGGCCGGGAGAGAGCGGGGTTAGCGGGCGGGGGCCCGGGCGCGGCGCTGGGGAGCCCGGCCGGGCCCCGGGGGGGCGGGGAGGGGGGGGGTCGGGACGTGACGTGACCCAGCCCGAGGCGCTCACCTGCTGCCGGCCCCGCTCCTCAGCCTCGCAGACTTTCCCGCCCAGCGCCGCGCCGCGCCCCGCCCCCTCCCGCGCGCGCGCGCGGCGTGGGCCGGGCTACCGGCAGGGGCGGGGCCTAGGAGCCGCTCTCCCCGCCCCTCCTTCGCAGGGACTCCGCCCCTTCACGTCACCGCCTGGGGGGAGGGGGGTTTCCCCATCGGCCTGCAGCGTGACCCTAGGACGAGAGCGGAGGTCGTGGGCAGGACTCCTGGGTTCTTTCCCAGCCAGGGGAGCCTGGCCTGGGGGTTGGGGGCAGGACTCCTGGGTTCTTTCCCAGCCAGGCCTGGGGGTTGGGGACAGGACTCCTGGGTTCTTTCCTAGTCAGGGGAGTATGGCCTAGGGGTTAGAGGCAGGACTCCTGGGTTCTTTCCTAGTCAGGGGAGTGTGCTCTGGGGGTTCGGGACAGGACTCTTGGGTTCTCTCCCAGCCAGGGGAGCATGGCCTGGGGGTAGGACTATTTGAATGGAAACTGTGATTTTCACTGAAAGCAGTAAACAAATTTTGAGAAAGCTTCTTATGTTGCACAATCCCAGGTTTCAGCCCCACCACATCATGTCTTTTGGATTTACTAGGGGGTCAGTTAGAAACCACCCTGCTGCATTTATTCGCTTCCCTTGGGTCCTGTCTAATTTTGTTACATTAATTTGACAGATACAGGATAGCACCAATTATTGAGAGATTCATTCTACTGCCTGATTTTAAAGGGGGCCTGTGATGAAAGAATTTTTCTTGAGTCATTTGTCTTCATTAGCCTCCTTCTTACAACAGTTCCTCTTTAAAAGGCATTGGACAGATGAAAATGCAAATCAATCTTACATTCTTCCAGCTGTGTCTTTGTAAAGAGTATTCTGAAATTAGTGCCTTGCATACACTGTTTTATCTGTTGTCTCATAAATATATTAGAGGCCCTAAACACAACAGAGTGGTGGTATGGTAGAGGTTGGGATCATTACTGTAAAGGGTTTGGTTTTTTTTTTTATTAATAGAGATTACTTACGATTAGAAACCCATTTTAATTCTCAAACTTCTGAAGAGTGCCGTAGGCAGCTCAGAGGGCCAGTAAGTTGGGCCACCTCTATTTGACTATAATCAAGTCACCTCTTAACTTTGCCTCTTTTTAACTTAACAAAGAGAAAGAGCTGAGTTACTAGAATGCATCCTTTCTAATCCTTTAATCATTCTTGTGGCTGTTCTCTGAACCCTCTTCAATTTATCATCAAGTCTTCCTGAACTATGGACCACAGAACTGATCACCAGCAGCAGTCCCACCAGTGCCGTGTATAGAGATAAAATACCCTCCCCTACTTGAGATTTCTGTTTATGGATCCCAGCATCATAGTAGCACTTTTGACCATAGCATCACAGTAGGAATTTATCCACCATGACCTCCAAATCTGTTTCAAAGTCACTGCTTCCCAGCATAGAGTCCCCCCATCCTATGAGCACAGCCTATGTCCTTTGTTCCTAGCTGCATACCCTTTAGGCATATTAAAACACATAGTGCGTACTTGTGCCCAGGTGAACCCGATCACTCAATCACCTGTCCTCCGCATTGTTTACCACCAATCTGCATAAGCTGCAAACTCCTGAGAATTTTTTTTTTTTTTGTCGATCATTGATACAAATACTACACAGCATAGGGCCAAGAATAGATACCTAGGGAACCTTACCGGAAACACACCTACCTGATAACTGTTCCCCATTTAGGGTTTCATTCTGAGACTTAGCAGTTCCCCAGTTTTTAACCTATTTAATATGTGCCATATTAATTTTATATCAGTCTAGCTTTTTAATCAAAATGTCACATGGTACCAAGTCAATCACCTTTTGGGTGATGCATCTGTTTTGTTTTTTCCATTGCTAATGAGGCGTATGGACTGACCGTTGCCAGGAGAAAGTAAACTGAAGTGTTCAATTTGAGGCTGTTAACACTGAACTATACCACTGATGCATGAGAGCACGAAGTCTGGAACAAGGTGGCTCAGTCAGCTAGAGGCTGGCAGGGAGAGGCTTAGTTTTATATGTCAGGGAAGCAGGTGCTGCCATTACATATTAGGGAATATGTTCAGTGCCCTCCAGTATAGGAAACCACAAGGAAGTTTACTGCTTGTTTGGGTAGAAGGAGAGATTTCATAGATTTGATCTGCAATTCTAAATGTACAAAGACTACTGTTATAGACTGCTGAGTATTGATAAACAGAAGCCAAGATCCCTTTCCGGTTTATCAGGGGAAGTGTAGACATCTGGATTGCTGCATCTGGCACCATCAGTGGAAGGGAAAAAAGAAACACACCCGTTTTCATTCCTCCTTTAATCAACCCACTGTAAAGCCATTATTTCTGATTTGGTAACCGGTTCATATTTATAAAAAAATCATTCCATCGAATACAGACTGAACGCGTGAGGACGGGACTTCACAGGCAGTTAAATCCAACTCCTTTCTGCACTTACAAACTGTATAAAAAAATTCTGCTTCACAGGCAAAGGCTCGGTCAGTGCAGTTTGCGTTAAAGCTGAAGGCAAATTTATGTTCTTGACAATCCACGATTATCCAAGTCCTTTACCTGCAAGACACAAATAATCTTTGCAGCTTTCTATAGTTCCATTAACACAGGAAACTGCTCTTCTGGGTATTTTCCCCTAAACATGTGCTGGGATCATCATAAATTATTAGTACTGCTCTATCCACTTGGCAACTCAACATTCAAAGTTACATTCTTTTTACTCCTGTTCATAAGTACTTTGCACTCTGTAGCTCAAGCACTTCTAAACAAAGGGCAAGTCATTTCACTTATACTGTTTCTCTACCTTTTCACAAGCTACCCAACTAAGCGAGGGAAGAAACAACTTCTTCTAGGATCATTTCACTTGTCTGTAACATTTTATTCCATACGCAAGCTCCACTGGTTCCAATTCCTAGTTGAAGTAGCTACAGGATAATTTTAATGGAAAGAGCAAACACAATATTTCCTCTTTCAGGGAAGGTATGATGTGATCACATATAAAGACCAAACAAATGGCACCAGTACAGGGGAACTGAAGACCTGTGCCACTGTCCGCATTCATTGTTTGTTACTTTAGTAACAAATAAGATCTGTGATTTAATCTATGCAGCTTCACCTTCAAGGCCATCTGGTGGCCTACCCTTCCCAATTCCTCTGCAGCACAGCTGACAAAAAAATACATCCTCTCTGGCATTTGTTTGGGCATGCAAGGAATGTTCAAGGATCCTAATCAAAATGGGGCATTTCCTGTATAACAATATAGAAACTGCCAACCTTAAAAAAAACAAAGAGCCCCGAAGGAAAGGCAGTATCAGCCCTGGTTTAAAGCTTGAGTCCTTTCAAAAGTTAGCAGTCCAGTTATTATGGCATTCCTGGCAGCTTCCCAGGACTTGTAGCCCATATGAGTAGTGTAAACTTGCCTAGAAAGCTAGACTCCATCCTCTGCATAAAAGAAAAAAGTCCCCCAAAGTCTCACTTTCCAGAAAGACTGTCAGACAGGGTCATATCCCAGCAAAGGAAAATCCCAGATACCCATACTGTTCCCAATTACCCCCCGCTTCCCTGCTACCCGCTTACTTTGTATATTCGGACTAGCCAGTGCTCTGTGGTATATGCCTCCTCCAGCACATCGAGTTCAAAGTCTTTGTTTCCAATCTCCGCGTTTCTCACTCTGTCATAACCAGGGGGGCGCTCTAGAAAGAATAGGGGGGCGGGGAGAAATGACCAATGACTTCAGAGTCCACATTTCTCTCAGAAATCACTAATACAGGTCCCTCCAACTCAAATGTAAACCCTTTCCCAAGGCCTCTCAAAACCCAGTGGGCAATGCATTCAAAACACGGAGCTGGGCAGACTATTCTCTTTCCCCAGGTGACTCAATTCTGAATGGACAGCCTACTGTGAGTTCTAAGAGTCTGTGTCCCCTATATAACATCAGATTTTCATCTCTTTATGTTCGAAAGGGGTGCAGTACAAGCCTCCTCAGGGCAAGCCAGAGCAGGGAAACAAGGTAAGCGTAGGTGTTATTTTTTGCATTCCTTTCCAACTTTTGGATGGCAGGTATCAAGATGTTCTCATGAAAGGCGGTCATGCGCCAACATCAGCATGGCAGCTCAGAAAGCCCAAAGCCTGGGAACGCATTTTATATTCAAAAACAGAACTTTGCACTGGGGTGCGGTGCTGGAATGACAGCCCTGCCAATAGAAGCCCTCCTTCCTCACCCCCAGGAGGCAGAGCAACACCTTCTCCATTTACAGAGTAGAGAAGAAAAAGGAAGAGATTTGCTCAAGTTAGCATCAGAGTTGGGAACAGAACCTCAGGATCTGGGTACCCATGTTCCCTGCTCCAACACCTAGACAGTATTCCTGATACTCTACCGCAATACCAACATAAGGACCATTACTACATACTGGCTTCTGTGTAGACCTGCCCGAAACGGTAGTAGCACATCTTATACATAAGGCAGTTGAGCAATACAGGGGAACCCTCCCTGTCCACACGGAACTCTCCTGTCGACGTGTAGTAATCGTGCTCCTTTATGTGCTTCCCAGTGTCTGTGCTTCCACCAATTCGCACCATCCACAGAAACTTGTTTATATCTAAAGAAGGTAGGAGAGAGAGAGAGGTCAAAGTGTTTTACACATCACACATACTTCAAGCAAGCAGTCAAAGCAGCTAAGCACAGCACTCAACAGGATCATCTTTGAGACTTCAAGCCTCCACCAGTTAGTTGACCCATGTGAAGGACCACACCCAGGGCATGTGGTTATTGAGACAACTGCTCATCTGGAGGCACAAGGCCGAAAGGCAGGTGCCCTCAGTCCCTACATTCAGAAATGTCAGTAGCAGCTGGACCTCCTGGAGAGCCCCACTGAAACTATAAGTGGATCTGAGTGAAGAAAGGAGGTACATGAAGCTGTTTTGAACTCTGTAATCTCCCCTAATCCTACATGCTAGGACCTTAGATAGCAAATAGGTGCCATCTAAGTTCTTCTCAAGTGTCAACCTGAACTCATTAAACCTCAATACCCACCAGGAGGCAGGGAATTATCTCCAGTTTACTGATAGGGAAATGAAGGCAGAGAGTGTAAGTGACTTTGCCCAGGAACACAGAACACACACTCCACCTGCTACCCAAACTGCATCCTTCTCTCAAAGATGCACAGCACATCTATAATCAGGAGGCATTTAATCACTACCTCTATAATAAGTCTCACAGTAACAATTTTTTTCCCAAAAGACTGCATAACATGCTATTGTAAGCTCCAGAGGGTACTTACAATTGAATTGCAGGATTGTCCTTGTTCCTGACAGAGAATTGGGTTTGTGTTTCTCTAATAGCCGGCGCGAAGGCTCAGGGGATAACATCCAATTCGACTAGCAAGCCCTCTAGACACCCTTTGATCACACAGTATTGTACAAACAAATCCAGGCATTTGCCAGCAAGATGGAGCAGCTGCATGAATCATTCTGGCCTTGCCATGCACCTGCTCATTCCTACGCTGATTATCCATCCCAGAAGCCCAGCAGAACCTCCAGCCTACAAGTCCATTCTAGTCTGTGTGTTGGGATTAATTTACATTAGATTAAAAAAATATATCAGTAACAACCCCTTCCAATTTAAGAGTAACCAGGGGGCAGGTCTGTCCTTCCCCTGCTCCTTGAGTAGAGTATACTCAGCACTGTAGTAGCTCCAGCCAGCTCTTCAGTGGTCACACGATGCAGCAGCTGAATGCACAACCCGCTACTGTGCATTGTGCAGGCAGGAGATGGGAGCATCACAGCACAGAAACAAGCTTATTCATGCAACTAGGGAGTGTGGGCAATTGGGCGACAGGAATGAGGTAGCATGCAGGAGTTTACACTGCAGAGCTGCAAGAAAAGGGTTTTAGAGTGACATATGTTACCATCTGAGGAATATCCAGTGAGGCCTCCGAATATGACCAGCACATAACTGACATCCAGCTCCCTCATAATCTCATAGGCCTTCTCTTCGGTGGATGCCATTGCCTTGGAGAAAAACAAAGTCAGAGTCAAGCGACAGCCATGAAATCCACAATAACCCCATCACACGGGAGTACAAGCTGCATCATGGAATTGTCTCCATCATTAAATAAGAGCATGGGTCACTCAAATGAGAGCTAGAACCTGCACCTTCAGTGCACGACCCAAGAAGAATTAATCTTCATCCACAGGAGGTTTTTCTGGTATAATAAGAAGAGAGGTCCTGCGTTCAAGAAGTCACCGCACCTACCTGACCAACTCGGGAGATGTGTGTGTTATTCCAAGTATTGTTGTCTACAAGAATCGTCCGATTTGCCATGGCTGTTATCTGATACCCATAGTCCCACCAGGACATAACCTTTGCATCCTGCATTCAAATACAAAAGAACCAATTAGTACGCCTGCTTTCAACCAACATTCAGAAAGGGCATTACTACAACACACTTCAGTCGCAGGCCTGAGTGACCTGCCCTGAAAGGCTTAAACATTTGTGTTAGGTTCCCAGAGTCCTATGGCTCTAGGGTTGCTTAGGAATAAACATTATTATACAACACTACAGTGTTCACTGAAGTTGAACTAGTTTGTGATGGAAAAAAGTTGGGCAGCTATACAGCTACATATGCCAAAGGTTCAGAGACAAAGCAGGGGGAAAAAAAGGCGTTAAAAACTTGCTCAAACAGCTGAGCTCTGCAGAAAACTGGGCCATCTCTGCAAATAAAGACATCCGTACTCCCCAGTGCCAGTGCAAAGGGACATAATGGTAAAGTTAGTTAACAACTGACCCACACTTTCATAATCTACCACAAATGAAACAAATGTGTCAAAGCTGTTTGCTTCCCACAAGTCTAGGCCAGCAGCCCAACACTCCTGAACAGTAGATCCGTGTGACAGTGAAACTCTACAGAAAACAAACCAGCTGATGTGCAAGACAGTATGGCAAAGAACCTTCATTTCCCCAAGAAATTAACAGTGTAAAAGCAAGTCATTCCGCAAGTGATGAAGGGCATTCCATCAGGGCCCTTCCTGTATGGAAACACTCTTACATTTCCACAGTTTTCCATTGTAACTTACATTTCCATTTCCATGTACATTTACATGTAACTTACATTTCCACGTAACCTACATTTCCACAGTTTTCCATTAATGTGTGATGCCATCATGCTGAATATTAGTATCTTGCAAATAGGGCAGTGTGGCCCCTGCTAGGAAGCTTGGGACTTAGGGATGGGTTAAAAATGTAACCCCATGCTTACCCTCAGTGTAATAATATTCACTCATGTAGTGCCTTTCATACCAGGCTAATAATTAATTCCTTAGGCCTCTTCACTCTCCTAGAAGGGAGTTATGCAACTATTATCTCCATTTTACAGAAGGAATAGTTGAGGCACATATTGGATAAGTGACCTTCCACTGTCACACACCATGGGGAATTAGACCCAAGAGTCCAGACTCCTGGTCACTCATTGTAAGTAGCGGAACATGGTTGTGCACTGTGGACAGGTACAGCAATAGAGAAAATAAACATAAAACCCTGCTCATCAGAAACAGATTTATTCTGTTTGCAGTATTGATTTAGCACATTTAAATAAAAAAAAACTGATCAGTGCCTCCTCTTTGAGCCTTATGAGTAATAAATCTAATTTAGCCAAATATTCTGGCATTTTAGCCCATATTGTTGCTATTGTCTCCCCAGGTGACAAAAAGTGCAATAGCCCTGTAAGGTGTCAGGATTCAAGTCTCCCTGCTCCACCTGAAACCAAGCCCTAGGATCACTTTGTGCAGAGGCCCTGTGGCAGTTTACCTCTGGCGTATTGTGACGCAGCCAGTAATACGCCTCTCTGAAGTCATCAAAGATGATCCTACTGCCATCCCCGCCACGAGCAGACAGCACTATGGAGGGGGAGGAGTAGGCCTCACTGGTTACCCAAGTTGAATGAAAAGTGTAGGTGATCAAGAAGAAAGCCATGACCAGGATCATGCCACTGGCGACCTAGGGAAGCAAAAAACAGTATCAAGAACACATCAGAACGTTCACTCATTTTTAAAGAGAGCTCAACCTCATATTAAAGAGCTGTGCTCAACCCAAGGGCAGAGATCACAAGCACCGACTATGCTTAGACAAGAGACTCTCCCACTGATCCTCTCTGCGCTACTCAAGAGGACGGCTAGAGAACAACCCCATGTCACTCCCCTCACAATCTCCTTCCCCCACCTCCTTTAATTACATTCCCTCATAGAGGTTTGGGGCACTTCCCCCAGATCAGTCCCCACATGGCTTCCCCGTGAGGCCTGGATTGTAATAATGCATGAAAACTCACTTCATTTTTAATAGGGTAGGTAGAGTCCTGTTGCTTTTTAGTTTTCTTGTCTGGTCGGCTGATATCCAGGTTCTTCATGTAAGTGGAGAGCACCTGAGAAACCCCAATACCAGACAGAATGCACATAACTGGGGCCAGAACCAGCATGAGACGCACCTGTTAAGACAGCAGGATGCAGAATGATGAGCTCCTAACAAAATGCACAATGAGCACGGAAATGAAATACAGACTGTGGGTGCATACAACTCCTCCCTACCAACACAGTGACTGTACAGGCAAGCAGCTATTCTGTACTTTGCAATAACCATCCCATCCTGGGACATAAGACTGTTTTCCAGTGGGGCAGTCATTATGATGAACACATTGTTGTTACCATCTTGTCTAGTACCATGGGGTCTTTGAATTTCTCTGGGATGGCCACCAGTCATGTGCAGGAGGGATCTTAATTGAGCATCACTTCTAGAACCTCTAATAGTGTTGTACTATAACCAAGAATTAACGGATGCTTCCATGCACAGAGGTCAAGTCTCATCTGGGGCACAATGTGCTACAGCAAAATCCTAAACTAACAACTCACAATCAGCCACTCAGCTTTAATAATGAAATCCAGAGCCTAGCACCGGGGGAGCTTGATGGGCTTTACAACTCAGCTGTGAAAAAGTAGAAAGAACATTCACTAACCCCTCCCGAAAATCTACTCACCCACAGCTATGGC
The DNA here is from genome assembly GCA_007922305.1 of Dermatemys mawii. Taxonomy (NCBI): domain Eukaryota; kingdom Metazoa; phylum Chordata; order Testudines; family Dermatemydidae; genus Dermatemys; species Dermatemys mawii. Next base: position 8,379,666 of record ML677397.1, on the reverse strand, counting down.
AATGAAGATACTAATGATATTTCATTGCCGCTTCAAAAATCTCGCAAGGCTGCATTCCCCAGCAAAACCTCACAACAACGTGTGATTGAAAAGCAGAAGAATGTCATGACTGTTTCAACCAACTCTGTGGGTAAGTAACATTAGCCCCATCTGACAATTGAGAAAGTTCAGACACAGGGCGGAGAAATTACTCTAAGGCCACTAGTGGGCTAGTAGCAGATTCACCAGGAGCCATCCTAGTTCTCCACTTTATCCATTTCCTCCTTCTACCCATTTTTTCATCCCCAAGATGGTCAATCCCGTGACTTCGCACATTCCATCCTCAGCACGCGGCATCTCTCACCATGACAGCAGAGAAATACATGCTGGTCACGCCGTACATGATGATAAAAATGCGGGCGTCCGACAGATTACTGAAACAGTAATACAGACCAACTGTAAGAGAGGGAGAGAGAGGTCAGCAGCCAGCTTGGCAATTTCCTTCCAGGCCAAGAGTTAAAATGCATTGTATTAAACAAGCGCAGGACCAAACCAGAATGTTATGAGTCACCTGATTTTAGAATGCATCATCTGATGCCAACAACGAGATCAGTTACAGACAGCATTAGGCTGTCCAAGGGGAATACAAGGCTACAATGCATTAAATACCAGGGATGGCGCAGTGCTGATCAGGTATTGGAAGGCTGTCTTGTGATGAATTAGTCTGTCAGCACAGGGATGAGGGTTAGAAGACTGAGCAAATGACGGGCTTATATAAGGACACCCATGAGCATGCGGTGTGCTACAGCATTAAGATACAATGAGAAGGACATTTTATTGGCACAGCAACGAATGCTTCAGCTGATTTAGTGGGTTTTTGTGTACGAAGCATGCTAGGCTGTAGTACCCTCACGAGCCAATGCTCTGCAGACTGCACTGGCTTCTTATTCATATCTAGCTGTAATTCAAAATACTAGTACCAATTAACTCCAAATGCTCACAGGTCTAAAGACTGAAGGCAAAAGCCCCTGGGGTAATCTCAACAGTGACAACAGTTCATGGTGGGGATAGGCTGTCTCTCCAGTGGTAATATCATCCTGCACCTATTGTGTGTATAGCTTTCCATCCACAGATCTCAAAGTATTTTACAAGGCAATTTAAGCATTATCAACCCATTTTACAGAGAATGGAATGACTGGCTCAGGATCACACTATAACAGAGATGGCAACAGAACCCAGAAGTCCTAATTCCCATTCCACTGTTCTTGTTAGACTACTAGACACTGCTAGACAACGCTCTTGCTTGGCAGTTGGGACCCAAGCCACATAGGCCAAGCCATAAGGTCAACGCCCTGTAATGTATCCAGAACTAGAAGTGCAGGTTTCAGAGTGGATATATTATGAACCACATGGCTGACAATGCTAAGCTGGGGTCAGCTCCATGGTGCACTAGCTGAAGCTTTTAAATGGCCCTAAAATTTAGACCTAACCAGGTGCACAGTGCAATGCAATTTCCCACTGATATTTTGTAGGACAAGGTTTTGGGCTTTTGGTATAAAGCTCCTTCACTCAAGGGCTTTTGCCCAGTTGGTGCGGGCAGGGGCCTGTCAGAATTTCTGCAGCAGTTTTTTTCTTCATCCAAATATGATTGGTTTGAGCACAATCCATAAACACATGCACTGAACTCACCTGGAAACATGAAAACAAGAAGCTGCAGGTCAAAGTAATACGAGGACCAAGTGGTGGGCTGGTGTTCAGAGACTGAAGCAATGATGGGAATGTTATTCTTTGCATAGGAAGGATCCAGCAGGGAGTAGAAACGGCCAGTCCAAGGAGAGATTTTCCCTGGCAGAGAGGAGAGAAATCCACATTTATGTACTGAAGTCACAGGTCAGTTTACACCAGAAAGTTTTTCTACAGAGGACAAATATGTAAAGCTGTAATTTTCATCTCACAAATATTGATCACATGCAACACTATTAATATACTGAATTTATTACTCCTCGGAATTGCTAGGTTTTAAAATAGCTGTAAAGTTCAGCTCTCCTCTGATAGTCTCTCCTTCACCCCGGACCAAACCTGTTCAGATTCCAAGTCAAGCGACGGTTGTGTAACTTCTAGCTCAGCAAACTCAGGAGGGATCTGAGCATCCTTTCTGACACATCTATCACCAAACTTACAGATCCTACCACTGGAGATTAGTTAACTGTTCTGTATATGAAGCATGAACCAGAAGATACCCCAGCTCCAGCTCCCAGAGTTGTGCTGGCTCTGCTGGGCTAACAAAAATACTAAAAGCTTGCTTTTAGTGAGTAACATAAAAAGATTATAACTCTGAACATACACACAGGGGATCAGGTTTGAGGAAGAAGGAGCTATTTCTACTTTTCAGAGAAGAACTATATTTTGCATGCAGATTTTGGTACAAGAGCTAGTACAGTTTCTCAGCCAAGGTAAGGGTACTTTCCTGTTTCATTAAAGGAATGAATTATAATTAACCATTAGGCCACTTTTCAAAGCAATGGCAAGGAAGTGAAGCAGAGAATTCATGTGTTCCATTCACCACCACGAGCACAGTTTTTGTCACGTCTCAATCTACCTGTCAGCATCAGCACGGCTCCTATCGTAAGAAGGACAAATCCAACCAGAGAGATCACGCTTCTGAAGAGAATTTCAAATTGCTGGGGGTTCAGCTTGCTGCGCAGGTAATCCACAAAGGCATGGATCTGACACAGGCCAAAGACCCCCAAGGCAGCCATGTGCTCAGATGACAGGACAGGCTGTGAGGAGAAAGAGCGGAGGAGAACGACAGCAGAGACATTTCAGTGTGCCCTCCGGCAACACTCTCACTGAGTCACACGAAGACTTCCCCCCTTTGCAAAGCGTGCACTACTCAGCCAACAGGAGTCCCTTTCTCACACAAATTATAGCTCTTGGGAAGCCACAAGGAATATTAAATCCAGGAACCACAATGAGAGCCCTGATCATACCAATCCCCTTTTCAATATTCTCTCTCTCCCCAAGAACTTGTTAAAACAAAGATGCTGACCTGAACTGATACCGTAACATTTAGCGTACGGCAGGGGCTCAGATTAAGTCTCCTGAGTATTTAAGCAGGAGCCCAGAAAGATCATGTCGCTGCGGCTACAGCCAGTTTCAGCTGGATCATTCGTTTATGAGAAACTAGGGGGATTTTAATAAAAGGCAACACAAAGATGCAGTGAATAATCTAGTACCAGCCTACTGCTGTAGACGTCGCCCAGGCTAAGGAGTTAACATGTAACATTTTACAAAGGCTGTAAAGCAGCTTTCTCCCCACTGCACAGAGCTGGAAACAGAGGCACAGTGTGGTTAAGTGACTTGCCCAAGGCCACAGAAAGTCAGTATGGCAGAGCTGGAAGTAGAACCCACCCCCACCGGACAACCCCGCCTTCCATAATTAGCACTAGAACTAGCAAAACCCATAGGAAATAATTACTTTAATCACAATGGCACTGAGCAAGTCCATGAAGACCGACTGGTTTTAAGAACAGGCAAACCCAAGCGATTCGGAACTTACAGCTATTTTTAATAATGGATTGCATAACAACTTAAAATATCCAGAACACTGCAGGTCAGGATATTTGCTAGCACTGATAACAGTCTGCAGCCCTTTGAGGAACAGTGCAAAGAGCTTTACCGAAGTTTATGAAACGCTGCACACTTCTGGGAGGAAATTCAGTCCTATCATCCCTCTGTTACAGATGAACTGAGGGACAGAGAGGTGAAACATCTCCCTGAGAGTCACACAGTAAGTTAATGGCACAGCCAGGAACAGAACTCAGACATCAAGCTGTAGTTCCCCTGCTCTAACCGCAAGCCCATACTCCATCTCATTGCTTCAGTTGATTCCCTTACCTGGAAGCCAACAAAGGAAATCTGCATAGACAAGATGGTTCCTAAGCAGTACACTGTGCAGTAGGCTACATAGATCCTGTGGGAGAAGCGTCCTGTCAGCATCAGCACAAGGACGTGCAAGGGGATCAGGTTAATCAGAAACACGTAGCCACCCCACGAGGAGACCTGAGTAAGAAGAGAAAAGAACAAGTGTATGCTCAGAATGAGTTGCACGATGGGGATGGGAAAGAGTTTAATATTCTACAGGCCATTCCCTTACTCCTTTTGACAGGGAGACAACTGGGCCCAGAATACTACAATGCTGAAAAGCCATTCTCCCTTTAATACAAATCATGGCTAATGCGACTGGGAGAGTGCAGATTGGATGAAAGACTGCGTACTCAGCGAATATGTCAGGGAAGCCACAAACATGCAGCAGATCAAACACCATCAATAATTAAGTAAAATGTATTAAGGAAGACAAGTTAAGGTGAGCTGTGCATCTTTCACTAAAGGGCATCCAAACTCTATCCAACACAGGCTCCCCTCACAAAAATTCACCAGTGGACAAAACAGTCTCTCACTCACTGCTGAAAAAAAGTGGCAGAGGCCAGATAAAAAATCATGCCACAGCACAGATCTGAAAAATGTAAGCTAAACGCCTGAAGACAGAAGCATCTGATCCAAGATATCATAAGTTCCGTCTTCTCTGATTGAGCTGCTTGCCAACATCACAGAAATGTGTGGTATGCTCGTAGGTTGCATCAGATAGACTACAGCTACCCTTATCTGCGATGTAGGCCACACAGGATAACTGGTCCAATCTTACGAAGTGTCATGGGCTTTTGCTCAAAAACAGGACCATTTTAATTCACGAATGGTCTGATTCTTATGCAAACTAATACTTTCAAAATTCCCTTTAAAAGGAAACAAATTCCCATCAAAACCCATGTGAAAACTAGAATTTCTCACAGTACCCAATGCCACACACGTGGGACTCGAAATCACACTCCAGTGGTTTTTAACAGTTACCAGTTCAAAATGTGCTTCAGAAGGAACTCTGTCCATATATAGCAGCCTTCTTGTGATGCCTTCAAACAATGCAGAGTTAACGTCCCTCTTTGGCTTTTCTAACACTTACTTCCCTGTTCCTCTCAGCAGAGTTGGGAAAACGTTACTGTTGTTTGTACATTTAGCACATCCCATTAAAGGTCATGGTGCTGCCCCAATTCCAAATATCTTTCCTTTTAAGTAAGTGACTTTTCTTTAAAGATATGCCTTTCCTCTGCTAGTTTAGATGAGCTCTCCAGCACTGACCTGACGGAAAATGCGCCCAAAGGAGGAGAATTGTCTTTGTAACCAAATGGAAGAATTTCAAGATGGCTCATCTAAGATCTTGCATTATCTGCTGTATTATGATATAGTCTGAGGTGATGCTTACCCAGACTCTCCAACGCTACTACTATGCACAAACAATATGGCATGTAACACTGGGAATCATTAGGAGTTAATCTGACGCAGTATTCATAAAAAAAGCAACAGAAAATAGCATCTGAAAATATATGGCGACCACTGGGTCTTAATAACAGCATCCAGGCAGGCTTAGATCACTGGACAAAATGAAACTCACTACACAGGAAACAGGAGGAGTAAAAGCTTTGCCCCTCACTTCATTTCAACAGATCAGGATGAATGTTCCGCAGGAGAGGGAAAAATATGTCCTGGCTTTGAAATCAAATTCTAGTTTTGTACACCTCAGATAAATGCTCTTTACACTGGAGTTGCTAACAGAGCATCTCTGCTGGGCTGCTCTGGAGTCCTGGGACGCCAGACGCCATGCTAGGCAACTCCGCTTACTATCTGCTTTGAATCTACACTAGGAAAAGAGGTGAAGGCCAGCACACGTTAAAATCCTACTGTAGGCAAAGCAAGTTATAGTTTTAACATGTCAGCCTGTCAATGGAAACCCTAGGCTTTCCTTTGATCAGCTAATGAGTTAAAATACAAGGCTCTTGACACTTGGATTCTGTAACATCACCCCCTATAATAAAAAGATTTAATGGTTAATAAAGCTCAATCAGCAAGGAGCCAATCTAAGGGCTCCAAACCACAGGCCCCATTAGCAATCTGGTAGGAACTAGGCACACCCATGTAACTGGCATAAAATGATACAAAATGCAGTCACTCTCAAATTCAATGCCCAGGCATGCCGCAGGGAAGTTACAACCTGCATAAAGGAATCACCAAGGAACACAGGATGGAAGACTGCATGCTGAAATAGACAGACAGCTGCCTGACACATTTGATACCCAGGCTGTATTTTGGTTACTTCTGGTCAACTCCCCAATCTGAAGTGGTCACTGGATTGTTGGAGATTCCTCAACATCGTGAGCAGAAACAGACACTTACCATGTAGAAGTAGGCAAGGGCACACATGGCTGCCCAGTAGATGGAGCCAGTCTTCACGGCTTTGATCCACATGTAGTAAGTTAGCAACATACAGAATATTGCAATACCTGAGCAAAAGAATGTAGAGAAATCAGCCTGGAAAGACTATGGACACGAAAACAAACATCGGCCCCGAAGGGCCCAGGACAACCTTCCCTTTAATTCAACTGGGATTAGGTGCCTAATTTGCTTAGGCGCCTCTGTAAATCTCACTAGACAACATCTGCATCTTTAGGCACCTAAAAGCTTTGGTAAACCTGACCCTAGGTGCACTGTGTTGTCCAAGGACAAAATTTCCTCACAGTAGTAATAGCCATTGCATCATTGGCAACGGGATCTCCTATGAAAGTTACTGCCCTATGTCAAAATGTCCTTTCCTCAAAGTTCAGCAAGTCCAGGTCCTGACAACCCCCACTGGTTTGGGAACCACATGTGCAGTGGAAGCGCCTACCTAGATTTTAATATATTACAAGCTGTGTGCGTCCTTCAGAGGGAATGCCAGAAATCCTTATCCCAAGGAGCAGAGGTCTACAAAATTACTGTCTGCTACATGGACAACTTAATATGTCATGGTCTATGTTGCCTGGGGCCTCTGGAAGAAACATCTACCCCATATGTGAATTTAAATGTAAATTAAATTACAATTTAAAGCGCTGATAAAGGTTTAAAAATAGTAAAAATGGCCCCTTCTGACTCTACACAATTGCTTCTGGTTCCTCTCCAAGTCACATCTGCTAACTTTACCGACAAGTGGATTCTTGGTAGCCCCAGTATTACCAATACAGCTACAGAAGAGCAAGCTGGACTCTACTCTATTTAAGGTATCAAGAGCAAACTTGTCTCCTTCTAAGTTGCAGAACAGTTGTTACTGGCAGTGAGGTAAGGAGCAGAAGAAACACGGCAAGAGTAGTAGAGTTTATGGAGCTGGTAGAATCACTTGGTGACTTGAAACTGACAATACTCCTATCAGAGTATGATTAGCATGCTCATTTCTGTACAAAAGAGAAAAGATGGTCAGCTGCCTCAACCAGAGAGGCAAAACATGCTGGACGGGCAGGAGAAAAGCCACATCTCAATGCAGTGAAGATTCTGACTGGTAGATCATTGATTCGGAATTACCCGACTCTGTGTCTCTGGGAGCAAATACAGGAGGAATCCCACTCTGCTATTTTACAGTCAGTTTTCAGCAGGTAATGTTTCTTTAGGGGTTACGCTCTGCCTCTCCAGAACCCCGTTTTGGAGTCCCACCAATCTCACCTTCGTTGTCATAGGAGCCAGCCACAGAACGAGAGATGTAACCAGGCACCACGGCAATCATGGCAGCAGCTAGGAGACCTGCCCCTGCATCCTGGGAACCACATATGGGCAGAGGGAAAGAGATTCAACTTCAGTCTTTAAAGAGAGCTTTACAAACAAGCATGGCTGGCAAAAGCAAGCTAATCCAAGGCAGAGTTCCTGCTTAGTGACTTGGTAGAATAATCAATTCTCTCAGCCCCAGGGGCCCTAAGGAAGATTCGCCATACCCCTCTCCCTCTGAGACCTGTGTCAAAGCCTGCCTTCAGCTGAGGAGAGCTGGAGGAGGATGCCTCCTGGGAGCCCATAAGAGGGGCTCGTCTGCTGGAGGGGGATCAGTACAGAGACTGAAACACAGACCAGAGAGTCAACCCTGATTACTGCATGTACTACCCTGGCAGAAGAAACTCACAGAGCTGTATCTAAACAAGATCCTCAAACTACCTTCCTTATGGCTACAAAATGCTGACAGTAAGGCTGAAACTCCCAGCTGGGTTGGGTGGCACGGGGAACACAAACATATGAAACTAAATGCGGAAGGATCTCTGGGCAGTAGCCCAAACTCCAATGTCAAGGTCACCCTCTCCAGCTCAAATACCCTTTTAAAAGCCAGCAGACAGAACTAAGTGTAAAGTCATTCACGTTTGCTATCATTGTGCAAAGCAGCTCTGGTGGGAAAATAAAAACCAGGCACTTGGGACCGAGCTGCATTGCTTGTGTTGGTGAACACGACACGGAGATAGCTCTGGACACACATTGCTGTAGAATTACAAGCCTTGCAGGTCATTCAAAAGGCATCTCCCGGCAGCCAAGAATTTTAAAGGGCACAAAATAAACTGTGGCCCAGATGCCTCAAACAATCAGAGATCCTGAATCAACTCACAGAGCTGCCTTTGGGTCAAGCTGAGGCAATACATTAAACCCCAATGAGCATACAGGTACACCAGACAGCAAATCTCATGCCCCCTACGGAAAGCCACAGAACTCAGAAGCTATGCACAGATCTGCTCCTTACCTTGAGTTCTTTGGTGAGGTGATAAGTTACTATGGTGGTGAAGGAAGAGAAGAGGGGCGCCAGGAATACACACACATTTCGGATGTCAATGGTAATGTGGAAGAAGTGCAAAACATGATAAATTGCTGCTGATGTGATCATCAAACCTGAGTGACGGAGATAATCTCGTTAGCAAGAGGTCATTGATTCACCAGCAATACATGGGCTATACTTCATTTAGCACAGAAGGCAACTGAGATGCTGTGTTAAGTTAAGAAAGGGATAATTTAGCTGCTGTAAAAATAACTTAGAGGGACACAGTCAGATTAAAGCATTTAAACTAATTCCTTACGTACATCATGAATATCTAGATACTTATATTGCCCTTAACACTATATTATCTGAAGGTCTCAGGGACCCCAAAACATTCCTAAAATTAGGGGTCTGGTGGGGAGAGGATATAAAACAGGGGATGTCTGGCCAGTGCCTCCGATCCAAGAAGATGCTGGTCAGATTTCAAGGGACAGCCATCAAAATACTCCAGACCCTTTAAAAGACATCTGGCATCTGTTTTAACTGGGCTCTGATAAAGTTCAGACTTTTTCCCCCAGCTGGCCTTGAGTAAACCAGACAGCAGCTTTGAATCATGTTCTACCTTTGGAGAATGTGCAACAATGTGCAACCCTGCAGGACAAAACCGGACTACATTTAAGTGGAGTCTGTTATCTCAAGGCCGTATTAGAATTATGAATGCCCAGCTCATGTGTGAACTCAGAGAATTCCACTTCTCTATTAATCAGGTACCACGGTGCAAGCAGAATCAACGGTATAGTTCACGTCAGCCAGCTACTGTCCAAAACCCAAACCAAGAGCGGAGGGTGGGGGAAAAGGAAAGACACATGTGCTGCTCCTATCACATTGTCTTAGATGAAGAATCCTTAAATCCCAGCAAGGACTATCTGAACTACCACAATCAGATGCTAGTCCAGTGGGCTACCATATTACTAGTCAATTTATTTATCCAAAATTGCTTCTTAGGTACCATTTCAGCTATGCAACCAATAAGACCAATTTTCATGCTTTATGACACTGATGTAAAGAGAGGGAGAAAAATCAGGTTTGATTGCCCTGCCACAAAAATCTCATAGCTAGAGAACAGGAGAGACAAAATTAACAGATAAGTCTCTTGAATCAAGATAAAGCGCTTGGAATCTGAATCATCTGAACTTCTTGTACTTTAAAGTGAGGCTTAGTGAACAAGAAACACTCTGGCTTTACCAGGATAAATGGTTCCACCAATGATTCTCCCCAAGGGGTACCAGGCTCTGTCGTCGAACCAGTTGTGGAATTTATAGAAGCCCTCCTCTGCCAGGAAGCGGGTCGTGCGGTAGTTAAAATACCTGTAATACAATGAGATATTGAGTATGTCTGCAGCGTGGATGTAGGAAATGCTGTTTACTGCTCCTGAGGTTCCAATCTCAGCTTTTAACTAGTCAATGCACGAGGAAGTGCCCCTACTTATGACCTGTAAGTGCCAGCCCATGTGCTGAGCAGTATACAGTCTTGAAATAAAATCCTAAGGAGATTCATGCGCAAAAGTATTAGATACAAGGAGCTCTGTCCATTTCTTTACTATGCATTCTGAGTTTTAGCAGGTATCAATGTGATCAGCAGCATAGATGTAGCTACTTATGACTAAAGATACAGAATAAAAAGCTACAGCAGTTGGCAATATATTTTCTGAAGAGAGAAAGACTGCAGCTCAGATCTCTGCATATCTGGGCTGTCTAACATTTTGCAACATAGTTGCATTGTGTTTTTACTGGGACAGCCGCAGTAAAAGCAGGGCCAGAAGAGGCCAGTTGCAGAGTTAATCCGATCCTCACCCTCCCAGCAACCATGTCACAAAACCGTCCAATACTTTATTCCAGCTTTATTAAGTCATCCTGAACCTCTGTAGCGAAGGTGCCCTGTCCGCCTCCGCACTACTTCCTACTGGCTTCAAAGGTGACCACAAAGGTCAAAATTCTTGTAGGTTAACCCAGTATGAGCGCAAACCTGCTTTGCTACCTAAGCGTACTTTATTGTACTTTTCCTTTTTTTTAGGGGGGGTGGGGTGTCTTGCATTCATTCCACCAGGTCCAGAGGGCACGCACTGGCAGCAATGTACTGATACCAAATCTACCAAGGAACCTGTTCAAGTTAACTCCATCTAAGCCAGCTCCACACTCCAGCAAGAATCACTGGCAACAGGAGAGTGCCAGCTTTCAGGGGAGGGGGAATCTAAAGGCTTGCGATGAAGGGTACGTTTTTAATCCCCATCTTTAACACAGAGCAATTTGCTCAGCACCCTCAGGCATGACATTGCAGAAGGGTAACGTGACTAATAAACACAGCACCATTTCTGCATTCTCACTAGGACGAAGACTGGAGCTCACAAGAAGGATACTTACGGGTCAAATTCATGGATGACACTTTCAAATCTTAACACAGAGAAGAGTCTAGTGGAGAAAGCTGCAATACACAGACAGAAGGGAGAATCAACACACAGCAAGGGAAAACTTGATTTAGTCAATGTCTTTGTTAGGTGAAAGCTTAAAACCAGTGAAAAGTGGTGGAGTCATTGGAGAAGGTGCATTTGGCTTGATATCCAGGACTGGCACAAACTGACCCCTTGAGGGATTTGGGATGGGAATGTTATTTTCAATGTATTAAAAATAATGGAAAGGGGTTTTTTAAAGCTATTTTAAACATAGCTGAGTTCCGTTACCCTAAGAAATGCAGAACATGGAGCTGAGCTAGCAACATTCTGGAAGTTGCCTTTTGAGGATGTTCATAGTTAAATAATCAAGGCTCAGACTTACATAGCACAGCTGCCATCGACAGGATGAGAAGCTTGAGCAGCGTGTCCTGTTTTTCATAGGACAGGCGGAGAAACCCTAACTTGGTCATTTTCACATCAAAGGCTGTGATGGATGATGCCTGAACACCTGAAAGGGAAAAGGACAGAAGGGATGAGCCAAGAACAAGGCAGCCCGCAGCCCTCCTAGGGCGCTTATTCAGAAGCTCTCTAAATAAGAAACTAACAACTCAATATTCCCTAGAATGGGACCGTCCCCATGCCTCAACGCTCTCCATTTCTGCCCCCCAAAAGGCAGTCTCCCCTCCTGTCATTCTGACTGTGTCATCCTCTCTGGATACTTTCATTGTCTTTCTGTCTCTTACGGAATCTGATTCAAACTTCTTACTAATCCTAGATCTCTGATCTCACGCCTTACTTTACCATTCCTCACTTCCTTTTGTTCTCAGCTTCATGCCTTCTATTATATTCCCCCTCGGGCTAGAACACTTTCCATGCCCTCACCTGCCAGATACCCTTTTCCCCCTTCAAATTCATCTTTGAAACAAAGCTGTTCAAGCAATCCCTCTTCACCAATAACCCCCTCACCTGATCAGCTCTCTTCAGTCTTGTCTTGCCTTAGACTGCAAGTTCTTTGGGGCAGAGGATGTGTCTGTTTCTGTGTGTGTAAAGTGCCATGGAAATAGAAGTTTTGTAAGCAATTAGCAATAAGTAATACTTTGAAAGCATTCCCCGGCCTAAAACCCTCCCTTCAACTTTTAATGTGACCTGCAAAGGCCAAAAAAATCCCAAACAAAACAATACGCAGAGTTTGTGCCCTTTTTTACTCCCATTTGATACGCGAAGAAAAACTGAAAGGATCTCTCCTCTCCCCTAGAATTTGTTTACACTAGAAATTCACTACTTGTCTACTGAGCGCCAGGATAAGGTAGTAAAATTGCATCAGTTTAAATCAATTTTAAATCAATTTGGCTGAACCAGTGAAACTTTTCTAATCCCGATAAGCACAAAGACTCTATAAACACAAAACCAGTAAGATGAGTTCAGACAAGAGGGAAGTGAAACCTGATTAAAAAGAGAAGGGATTTTAATTCAGAATACATAAGACTCTTGGATTTTGTTGACACCTCTTTAACACACACATTTGGGAAATACATCAATAAATACATTTGTTATTGATTTAGATTCCCTAAGCCTTCAATGACAAAGAAAGTTCCATATCCATATGTCTGAGACACACAATGAGCCTTTCAATTAAGCCAGGGGAGATCAGACTTGACAATCTTGGGATTTGTCAATAAAATAAAGACACAAGAAGAAACACTTCCAGATCTACTTTACCTATCAGAAAAGTTACAAACTTTCCCAAAATCATTATCCAAGAACGAATCACTGATGCTACATTTTTAATAGTTTCCCAATTTCAGGGGACACAAAGACCATTATTATTCTACTCAAAGGTAACAGAATGCTAATGCACATGGAGCGTTAGGGCAAGAGAACCTGGCACTGGCTCTAAAGACTTTCTAGATAACAGATAATCCAGCTTCTAGCTTGGCGGCAGCCCCAGGAACTTCAGGGTAACGAAGGATACGGTGCTGGAATTGCTGTTTATAGACTGTGTGGATTCCAGATGGCGACTCACGCAGTAAGTCAATCTGCCTCCAGGTTGCTCTACTAACTGGCAAAGTTGGCTCTAAGGAACATTATCCAGCCATGGTTTTTTCATCAGGATGAGGCAACCTGCAATTCCTGTACAGTAACTACCCTCGGTGGGAGAAATAAGCAAAAGGATATGGCTCAGGGCCATGGAATAACTATGGAACTGATACCACCAAGATATCACATCCCCTCCTTCCTCTCAGACTGAACAGAGAATCATTACAGGCAACTGTTCCCTCCCTTGCAGTCCCCGAAGACTCAGTCTTCTGCCCCATACCATTCAACAGCTCTCTGATGCTTTTGGCAGAGCTAGAGAGTAAACACAGGTGAAAGTGCCAGCAGAACACAGATAATACCCAGGTTTGCATATTCTCGGTGCTGTGTACATTTAGCATAATCTCCCAGCTCTCTCAATCTCCAGCCAAAATCAGCACCTGGATGAAGAGCAGCTCCCTAAAGCTGAACTAGGGCAAGACGAAGGTGATACTTGTAGGATGAGGGAATTTGGCTCCTCTACAGCAGTGGTATTCAAACTGGGGTGCACGAATCCACTCCAGGGGCTGCGCGGGATCCCGCCGAACTGCCACGCGGGCTATTTTTGTCCCACCAAAATGCCGCTGCAGAAAGCGGAAATACCGCTTTCTGCAGCGGTATTTTGGCGGACATACCCTGGGGGGACTGCGAATCGGCGCTGGACCGCGGTAAGGGGCCATGGCCGGAAAAGTTTGGGGACCCCTGCTCTACAGCACGCCCTACTAGTGACGGCAGGTCAGTCAGTCACCTTGGGGTCCGTTTTAAAGTCCTCCATGGCACTGGATACCCAAACGATCATGATGTAAAAAAAGTGCCCACTTCCATCTATGAATGGCCAGGTGATTGCACTTCTCCTACCAGATACAGAGCTTCTCGTGGTGATCAATATAATAAATGTCATTCATGGCCTCTGGGGTTTGATTTGTTGCAACTCATATTGAGGAATGAGGCCACATGCCCTGAAAAAGCTTCAGCTGGTACAAAATACAGCAGCCCATCAGCTTAGCATCAAAAGTCACTCATCACAGGTCTCCACTCTGCACTTCTCACCAATCAACACTACAGTTCAAAGTCTCTAGCCCAATAGCCCTCCTAGGACCCCTAACTTGAGCACAACCTCTCACAACAGCTACCTTTCACTGTCTATGCGACTGTCAGTCTGCAGGGGAAGGCTTTTTAGAGCGGGAGACAGAAATTTCATGAGAACTGACCCTAAACCAGAGGTTCTCAAACTGTGGTCCGTACGCTCCAGCCAGGTGGTCTGTGGATAGTCCCCTTTCAGGCTGCCGCAGACAAGTGAATGAAGGGCCACCCATCTAATTAGTGGAGCCAGGTGTGGCTCCACTAACTAGGTGCTCGGACCCTGGAGAAAATGCACATATAGGTGAGGCGGTGGTCTTGGCGGGAATAGGGGGCTAGTGAGAGGGGTCAATGGGGGGAATTTGGGATGTGCAGGGCTGTGGCAGCCAAAGAAAGAGGTGACTGTCCCCAGCTCCAGGGCAGCCCTCAGCTCTATGGCTACTGCAGGGGAGGAGAGAGGGAGAGACACCCCACGTCACTCCCAGCACAGGGCCACAGCAGCAGGAGAGAGAGAGCACATCCACTGCATTAGAAAGGTGAGACTACTGATATTAAAATATGAGTTGTGTGCTTTTATTTGTAGAACAAAAAAAGGTAACTTTTTATAGCATTTCTATCCAAAGTGCTTTACAACAGTTAGCTAACAGCACAAAGAGCATTTGTAAAGATCGTTAAGTGGGCCGCCGAGACCCTCAGCAATTTTTAAGCCGTCCATCAAAAAAAAAAGTTTGAGAACCACTGCCCTCGAGTACGGGACTCGCTGCCACAAAAGATACGTGGCCACAGGCCTCGGTGTGTTCAGAGCTACACCCACACTCGGCTGCTCCACTGGGCTGTTCCGCAGCAAGCCCTGCACACCCGCAGCCGCAGGCACCCTCGCCACCCCTTGTTCATTAGGGCGTTGCGGAAGCGCCCCAGTCGTGGCCTGGGATTTCCCTCGTGCTCGGCGCTGTACAAGCCGAAACTAGGGCTAGGCCCTGCCCCCAACTGCTCCTGGCCTGGCACTTGGAGTGGGAGACCAGTGGCAGGTACGGACGGACCCACGAGGGACCGATCCCGGTCAGCCCGGCGGGCGGGGATCCCGGAGCACCCAGCGGTGGCAGGGGAGGCCGGGACGTCCCCGTGGGGACGGGGAAGGAGGCTGCACTCAACAGCGAACGGGAGAAGCCGGCACCCAGCCCCGGTTCCCCCGCCCCGCCGTCACCCCCAGGTCAGGTCAGGGCCCGGCCCAGCCCGACACTCGCACCGGCGACCCGACGCTGCACGCGCGGACGCCCCGGGCCCTCACCTGAGCGCTGCTCTCCGCCCCGCTCCCTCAGCCATCCATCCGCTCCGCGCACCCACCCCTGCCCGCCTCTTCTCCCCACCCCTCGCTCCTGGGAACATCCCATTGGCACAAACCGCTGTCCCTCACCGCGCCGCGGGGATGCGACCCACTACGCCTCAGCTGACTGGATGCCGTGCCGGTCACTCAGCGCGGAGGTGGGCGGGACCGACTCGCTGGGACTGATTTGTGGCTGGTGGAAAGGTGAAGGAGGGGTGGGGAGAGCGGGGCAGTTTGGTTGAAGCGCGAGCAGTGACGTGTCGGTCAAGGCTAAAGACGCCCGGAAGGGGCCGGCGGTCAGGGTGTCACGTGGCAGGATGCGGAAGTGGTGGCGGCGGTTCCCTAGGCCAACTTCCCGGCTCAGACTCCGCCCCCGTGGGCCTGAGCCACGTGATCCATCTCGCTAGAGCGCCCATGGTGTGGGCAGGGCCGGCCCTGGGACCGCGGGGCCCGGCGGGCTCCGTGGGGGAGGCCCCCGGGCTCACTCCCCTCCCCCCGGGCTCACCCCTGTTCCCAGGGTCACACAAAACCCATACCCGTGGCCCTGCCCTCCCTCACGCACCCACACCCTCGCTCATTTCCCCCGGGAGGGGGCAGGGGGTTGGGTTGGGGTCGTCGAGGGGGAGGGGTCTTGGGTGGGGCCAGGGATTTGGGGTGCAGGCTGGGGGCTCTGGGAAGAAGTTTGGTTGTGGAGGGGACTCCGGGCAGGGGGTTGGTGTCCACACTAAGGGAGAAGACTCCTATAGCCTTTTGTACCTGGGAGCTGGCTGGTACACTTCTCTGCCTGTTACACTTCTCTGCCTGTTCTGTGTTTCATTAACTCTTCAAAAGCCGGCTCCTCGTGCAGCCCAGACCACAACGAGGAATATATTAGAACATGGAGATTTCTCTCACATGACCCGTGTCACTTTCATAGCCTTCAGACACCATCCAATTGATGGTGGCCAGACTTCAGCCCAGTACCACTGGCCAGGGAAGTCTTGCTAGCATCCTTCTAACAAGAAGCATATTTAAGCATGATAAACTAGAAAAGTTGCTAGGTTACATGCCCAGGGTAACTCTTCTCCATGCTGTTTATTTCAATTAAGGAATCATTAATTTATCATGTTAGCCCAAGAAGAGAGATTCCCATAGCCATGTTAATCCATATATGTGATCAAACAATAGATGCGTATAACAGATTGCATATTGGAGAAAGGCAGTACCCCGTCACAGTTAAATCTGGAGCCAACATCCATTCCACTGCCCACTCTTAGCTCCAATATAACTTTGAATTAGGAAATCAGTTTGGTCTGAAAACTGCCACATTTACTCAGAAAGCAACAAAGGAATTTTTTTGCAAAGTTAGTCAAATTGTTTTTGAGTTACAGGCCATTAAAGTTACCCTGATCTGAATGAAGAATTGTCTATCATTTGTCTTCTTCCCTTTGGCTTAAAACAAGCTCATTACTGTCCCTTCAAACTTTCCACGGAGTTAAATCTTGAAAACGAATGCACATGCTATAGTTAAAGACGTGCACATATTTGAATTCCTAAGAACAGCATGGTTGCTTATTAAGTGGGCAATGTCCTATGTAGTGTCCAAAACTATTGCCTTGCTTTGAAAGGCTTGATGTGTGTCAATAGTGTAACAGGTTAGTATACTGTCATTTAGCAACCTTAACTGCAGTTAAAACAAGGTTGCTAAATGACAGTATACTAACCTTTTGTTTGTACAGTAAAATAAGATTGTATACAATCCCTTTCAAAAATGTTCATTTTCAAAATTACTCTCATATGAATCTGCCCCTTCTCTTCCCTGTAGCTTGCTGGAAGAGAATATGTAACATCCAGAAGTGGTTCTCTCTAGGATTACTTTGAGTGCTTTGGAGCAAGCCAAGAGAGTTATTTACATTATTTAGAGAAACTTAAGGGAAGTTCAAATTCTACTTCCATTTGCCTCCAGTATCAAGTTGTACTGAACGGTTTCCCAAATCTCACCAAACTCCCTTTCCACATATAGAGCCTTAAAGTCCCTGGATTGCAATTTAGACTTTAAGAATGACCCATCCATAGTAAAATGAAGTTTTTCCTTTTAACAATAACTTCGGTGCTCAGACAGAACCCATTTCAATTTTTGATTTTTTTTGTCCATTTTAATTTAATATTTGTGTGAAAATATTAGAGAAAAGTTTATCTGTAGACCAACCTCAGTTCTGAAAAACCAAGGGCTTCTTGAATTTCACAGACTTTTTTTCCTGCCAAACAGAAATTTCACATGCAAGAAGAACACTGTCTAGAACCAGGATTGCTCACCCTCCCTTTGTGTATACAGAGTATATATACACACACAGAGACTTACACACACACACACACACACACGAATTCACATATCCTGAGCTGACAAAGCAGTTTCACTGCAGCTACAACCAAATAAGTGTACTTTGGCCACTATCATTCCACCCACACTGGGACAACAATTGCAGCAGAGATAGTGTCGCCATAGTGACAAACTTGGAGCCTTTCATGTTAACTGAAGAAGCTCTCTCTCTTCCCCAAGATGCACACTACCTACTATAAGCAGGGCAATGGTGCAGCCCAGATCTGTATGTTATCCCCCAAGTCCAGCAGAAACTGATTGTTCTCCCTTGTGTTGTCTGGATACAGTTTGTAACCTCATAATTTTGAATTATTTTTTAAATACGGCCAGTATGCATGGTGTCACCATGGAAAACTGGCAGACACTAATTTTCAAAAGCATCTGATTGCTGAGACAAAAAGATACATTAAAAAAACCTTACAACCCAACTACAGAGATAAAGTGTTCAATAAGTTTCCATTTCACTTCCTGACCTGGTTTATACAATTTCCCTTTGAAATTTCAGGAGCTTTCACCAGCTCCAAACAGGATTTTAAAAAGCCCACCACATTCTGCTGTTTAGGTTAGGAATTTGCTTCATCCTGATGAAAGTTGATGCTCTCCAGTATATATACTGGATACAGAAAAGTACCATTTGGCCAGGTCTTGTATTGATAAAGACCCAAAGTTTGCCAGTTGACAGAAAGAGCTTGACTGAAGCTCATTGGATAGTGGGCTGGAAGAGTCTCCGCTCTATATAAATTGATCTTGCCCCTAGATCAGCATGATCCAGTTTGTCTTCCAGTTCTGCTTTTCAGCACAGCAGGAATTACAAAAACCTGACCTGAGATACAATATACAAAGAACTATGATCACTGAGCAATCCAACAGTTGTGGTGCAGTCTACTGTAAAGACTCCCAGCAGCTCCACAAAGCTACAGCAAAACGTGGATTACAAAACCATTCTTCCTGGGGGATGGAGGGAAATGGCACAGGAAAAGAGTATACAAAACAGTACAGGCACAGGTCTGTTACACTCTATAAAACAAGCACAGAGAACCTGGCTTTTTAAAACTCACAAAGGTGTTAAAAATCCAGACTTTTCCAGAGATTTCCATCCACGTTCTCAATGTGACACAAAACCAATGTCCAAGTGGCGCTTACAATGGTGATTGGTGGGAAAATGCACAAGCCCCTTTGGCAGAATGGGTCCTGCCCTTCCCTAGGTCACAGGGGCACATGTAGCAGCCAAGGATGACAAACACACACACACGCACACACCCCTTTGGTTGTGGTTCAGTGCCTCAAAGCAGCCTTCTGTTTGGCAGGGGATGAGTGAGGAGAGGGCAGTCTATCTGCAGAGGAGGAGCTGCTCAGGGTGGACTGAAGGTAAACCGTCTTGTGAAAGAGTCTGTTGCTGAGGAAAACCACCAAGGAGAAGAGACGCAGCTGGAAATGGCTGAAACACAGAACAAACGCTGTGAGCTCCCATCCCAAAGTCTCTTGCACACATGCGTGCGCACAAACACATTAATATAATAGTGCAGCAAGAAGCTCCCTTTGTCTGTTTTTATATTTTGCTTAGTATATTCTAAGATAATGAGTCTTCACAACACAGATTAGTAGATACACTTGACTGTAACAAAGAGTAAAGGCCTAATGCAGACATAGTTATACCCCCTGCCCCCAGGAAATGCAAGATGCCTCCTTTCCATCCTTGTATCTACGGAGGGAGGACAAAGCAGACCCAATTATTCCAACCTTGGGGTTAAGTCTCTCTTGGAAAGCTTGAAGCTGCAGATAAGAGCTGTGCTTATGGCTGCCCAGGAATTCCAGGTTTTCGGCATACCCGCACTCAGCTCAGGGAGTGTGACATAAGAGATTTAAAGTTCAGTGCAGGTCTATCAATAACCTCAGAGAACCTTTTCCTTACCAATAATGCACCCTTTTGAAGGGTTAACACAATGTCCTCTTTGTTAATAAAATCCTGTTTAATTTCCCTTATTTTAAATTAATAAAGGTGTCCCAACGTTATTGTTCTTTGATCATTACATGACCAATATTTTCAGAGATGCACAAGGGCACCCGCTGACTTACCAGGCACAGTACTGCTAAAACCTTGTGTTAGGTCATTGATTCGAGCTTCAGTTCAGCCTGCATCTAGCATTATCATGTTAGTTAAAATCAGCTCTGAATTTCCTAAGGAAAATACTTACTATGCTTTCCCAGGTGTCTTTGCTTCATTGGCGCTGATGATAAACAGAGGGAAAAGAATGGAGAACAGGCAGCCACTGCAAAGAGAAAAAGGGCACACTGAGCAAAAAGCCAATTCTTATAGGTTGGTGTCATAATAAGGTTACACAGGAGAATGGCCGCGCATGCAACGGAAGCTGATTTCAGGACATCCCTTTGCAGGGAGTGGAGAAGGATGAAGTGAAGCACCTTTAAACAGAGGGGAAATCAAACTGCCCAACCAAGGGCCATGCTGAATTTGTATAAATGGAGCAGATGACACCTGTCACAATATTTAATAGGGAAACACATTGTGCAGCGACTACATTTTCAGCAGCTTAGATCAAGAGAGAGAATCACATGCTGGGACCTGTAGCTTCCATAGGCTGCACCTGCATATTAAATGGAGATTGCTGTGGGCTTCATGGGACTACTACTGCAATCAGCAGCACTTCACTGCAGCTTTAAGGGAGAGAATATCAGTCACATGAGGTGTGACAATGACAATGTAAATAAAGGACAAATAACTCCAGTAGGATCTGGGCATTTTTAAATCTTTCCCTGCTGGGATCTACTGCAGTGTTCTTTTAAGAATAAGTACTCAGTGAACTTTCGGAAGAAGAGACAGATACACAGCTTGACACTGGAATTGGGTTTTACCTCCCACATATCTGCTGTCTCAGTGTTGCCTTAGGCAGGGCCGACACACTTAGAAATGCAGCCCATCATAGAGAAGCTTGTCTGCATCAATAAATTGTAGCCCCTGCTAGCTCTGCTTACTTCTCTGCATTCTAAATACAAGAGAAAAGTGGACGCTAACATTGGCTCCCCCTGTAAGAGGATTCCAACCATATGGGAAAAGGTTACAGCAGAGCCAGAACAGGACGAGAAATCATAAAGCAAACAGCAATGACATCATCTCAGCAGATAGATTTCTGAGCAGTGAGAAGATTCATGAGCTTTTCTCAGCCACTGTGCCTCCAAAATGGTCAATACAGTGAGGCAGGAAGTAGGGGAGATTCTACTATCCAAATATGTCTCCCAGTTGTATGGCAGTTCGGTCGAAGAATCTGCACTACATTTCTGATTTTAATGGAAAAACCTTCCTTATTCCTCAATGTACGTTCCCCTCCAGCTACTTATTAGCAGAGCTATTTTCCTGTGGTGCTGTGGAAACAGATATACCCCTCTGATCTGCAGGGGCAAAGGTACATTTCTCTGGTGGTATCTTGGAGGGTGGGAATTTCGGGTGGTATTTCGGGATGTATTACCTCTGCATTCATCACCCTCAATGCAAGAATGCCCAGTGCTCCCAGTTTACAGTGAAAGTCACCTGATGATGTAAGACGACTGCATTGCAGTGAGAAAAGCCAGTGGTAAACCAAATCCAAAGTAATAGGGCCAGTTCCTCTCAATGTTGGATAACCGTTGATGCATTTCAATTCCTAATAAAACACAAGTTAACGTACAGAAATTTGAGGAACTAAGGCAGGAAAGTTTTGGATAAAGAGCATGTGTTGCACTAAATCTCACATTCCTAGAGTGCCAGGCATCCTGAATGATCCCAAAGTAAATTATAAACTATATAAGGGAGCTGTAGTGGCCATTCCATAGTTAAGGTTGCAAACAAGTTTCTATTATAAATTAGATTTTGGCTCTACCCTATAAAATCCACAAACGAAATAACAGCCTCAAAAGTGGTATGCGAAACCTGAGACAACAGTCAATTTTTTTTATTATGCTTCAATAAAATCTGACTAGGGATCCCTGATTTACAACACCACAGAAATCGAGATGTTCCTCAGAGTCTAAAAATCGAATTGTTTTGCTGCTTTGTAGTCAAAAACAGAATATAAACTTGGTTTGCTGGACCCATTGAGTTGATAAGACAAAAAGCACGAGACAAAAAGCAGTTGATTAAACTCCCAAGTTTAGATAACATCAAGACTTTGAAGAGTAACATCAGAAAAACTGGTCAGCACAGTTCAAGTATGGAGGACTATGCTTTTTTTTAAAAAAAAAATAGTAGGTTTCTGCCTTCGTCCCCACTGCTTGTTTAAACACTTTTTTGTAAACGTTTTTCCCCTTGATAAAAATCACATCTACCAACATTGAAATGCAAACACATTTGGAATAAATGTGGCAGTAATTTATCAGTGGACTGTAAAAATACAAAACACTTACGGTGTTAAATGAAGAATCTAATTTAGATTATGAGCTTCCCGTCTTTTTATGCCTAAAATGCCCTGCAAACATATGGTGTGATGCAAAATAATGCTATGTTCAGCTGAAACTTCACTAATAGTTGAAGGCAGGGGGCAAAATTAAGTTATTCCAGCTGGGAAAACTGAACTAACGTTCCTCTTGTGAAAAGTAACATGGGATCTTTTGTCTTTGTTTTTCCTTCTATTACCTTTGCTGGAGAAGATTAAACAATTTTACCATAGCTGTGAGAGACAAGTAAATGTTCATGTCCTACATGTCTGGATATGTGCATTACAAGGCAAGAGATGGCCTGGGCCTACCTGACATTCACCATCAGGCTCCTTCCCAGAGCTCTTGCATAAGAAGTGAATGTTCTTTTTTTCTAGTGTTTTTTCTCTAGCTGAATTTAGAATTCAAATGGTTCCAATGATGGTAATATTGCCTCTCTGGATTTAGTTCCTGTTTGACTTAATTCCATGGAGCGAAAAATATTTGGAGCTGAAAAGCCATTACACAAGAGAACCTTGTTTTTTCCCTGGAACTAAGAATTCTACGGTACACTGCAAACCAAGTCAAAAGGGCACCAAATCCAAGGCTTTCAAGTGAGGAGAATTTCAGACTGCATCTGGCCCTCAAACAAATGTTTATTATTCTACTCATCTTCCCTACCCTGATTCAAACACTATGTGACTATTTCTCAGCTCTGCTCTAGCCTCAGTAAACAAGCAGGCAAAGAAATTGAGCACAGCACAACCAGAGTTTTCATCACAGAGAAGGGCAGTAAGTCATCTATAGCTGCCCCTTCTTAGCCAGTGTTAATTGGATTGTGAAATGATGTATTTGCCCCCCTTGTGTCTGTACTGCTCACTGTGTTGCACTCACAGCTTGAGGCCAGAAAGGTGTGGAGTCAAGATCCCTGTCAGGATTTGGATTTACACTGCGATGGAGCGTGTGCCAAAGAAGGGTTGGCTGTGATGTCAGAGGTGCCAGGCTTCAGACAAGATGCTGAAGTCCCATCTGCCCATCTCTGGTGACTATTTCAGGTGAAAATGTTCCCACAGCACCTCTAAAGAAAGTCAGGGATGACACGCCAGTGTGGCTGCCAACACTCCTCTCTCTCAACAGAACAGTCTCTTGGACCACCAGTGCTGTTGCTGATCCACTGCATATGCAGTCCCCAGAACAGCAGGATCTCACTCCCAACTATGAGGTGCTTTGGGGCGCTGCTCTGTTTTATTCATCTTACTGGTGTGTCACCCTTGGGCAACACTTCAGCACCTATACTCAGACCCATTACTGTGACATTAACATCCAAAAGTGGATAAACAGGCGAGACTATTTATTAGAATAGTATAAGTGAAAATCATCCCCATGTCAAATCCTTCTTGTGTCAGCAGCACAATAAATCCAACAGCCTAGTAAGGTTTAATGCTCTGAAAAAACAAATTTGCAAATGCAGCAGAGATTTATTCTCTAAAGAGAGGCTCATATTCCATACTCTTGAGGTGAGGGAGGAGGAAGGGAGGAAAAAAGAGAGATCACTTGGTAACATCCCAAGTTACTTGTCTGGATAAAGCGCGTTTGAAACTGGATTGTCCTCCTATTGGGGAGATTATGCATTTAAAATACTTCCAGCCATGCAGAATGTCCCCAGACACATGCTGTTAGCCTTGGACATGAAGGGCTGCACTAACCTTTATTAAACCAGCGGTACTCAAAGCAGTACAAGGAGTATAGCAGTGACATGTGCAGGAGGCTAACCAACTGGCCAATGATGTCGATTGGGAAGAGGCTTACGATCATCCCCTGCAGAGGAAGAGAAGAAACGGATTGAGTTTGCTTTCTGCAGTGGTGAATTTATGTACGGCACAGCAGGAACATGATACATTTATCTGCACCCGAGAGAGTGACCTGGGAGCACAACTAGAGAGGACCTTGTTTTCTTGTAGTTTTAATTGTATTCCCCCGCCCTCCAATAGGGCCCTCCAAACCCCACCTCCCTTCTAGCAAAGCTCATCCTGTCACTTAGGGAACATCAATCAATTTGGTCACAATTTTCTGCACATAACAGTCTCTTGGTCACAGCTCACCCATCCAGCCAAGAGGCTCTCTCCCTCTTCCAAGGCTGTCACGAATGCCAACAGCTGCATTTGAACAGCAGAATGGTTTGGCATCCCCCTCTCAGCATTTCACAGCTAATATGCACTTAGTTCTCTACTGACCCAGATACAGAACCCAAGAAAGGTCTAATCTCACCTGGATGAGGAACAGTGCTTGCAGGAGGAGGTTAAATAGCATGTCAGCAATGATTTTACTGACACTGGGAAAGGGCTGGGGCTTTCTTCCAGAAACCTCAAATGCCAAATCT
Organism: Dermatemys mawii; assembly: GCA_007922305.1. Taxonomy (NCBI): domain Eukaryota; kingdom Metazoa; phylum Chordata; order Testudines; family Dermatemydidae; genus Dermatemys; species Dermatemys mawii. The sequence continues at coordinate 8,354,974 of ML677397.1, read as the reverse complement.
GCAATGTCCTGAAATAGAGAGACACATTTCAGGGAAACTACTTTACAAAGACAATTAACCCGAGTGACTGCACTACTGATCTGCAGTCAGCACGCAGATTCCACTGAGTACACTTTCAGGATGCAATCTTGTCCTCTTACTGATGCAGTAACAGCTTTAGCTCAGCAGCTTATTATATGCAGTAATAAGGGTTTGCACTTTTCATTCAAGGGGCTCAGAGTACATTAGAAACCTGGGAATTGTTAACCCCATTGCTACAAAAGGAGAAACTGAGGCACAGAGTTCAAAGTCATACAGTAAGCCAGTGGCAGAGCTCAGACTAGAGCTCAGGTCTCCTGATTCTCAGCCCCTTTCAGTAATCACATCACCATGCTGTCTCCATGGCATATTTTCCAAACATACTGCCAATCAAATAATGGTGGCAAGAAAAAGAAAAGTGGTCATTTCTCCCAGAAAGCAGTAAGCTATCTCCCCATCACCGTGAAATGCAGTGCACATATTTCACAGTGCGCCTGCCAACACACTCAACACATCTGGAACAATAACCTTTGTGTAGAAATGTTCCTTTTATGTTATTATATATAAAAGAGCACATGGCCGGCCACACATTGTCCAAATAAGGGCCACACAAGCAGCCAGCCTGTGGAGACTACGTGTTCTAGCATGCAATGTTCCATCTCCGTCTGATTGGTCACCCCCCTATGCTAAAAATAAAGGAGGCTGTGGGTTGTACTCTTGCTCTATGGTCTTCACTGACCCACCCGTAACACAGCATATACTATGTCACTTGCTTAATGTGCACACCTGCTCCCATAGCTACTGAGGGCTGTTCCTCATCTTCCTCACCTACCTGAAACCAGATGGCATTGACGACTTTACTGAGCACAAAGAGAGGAAGGACCCAAAGGGCACCGAAAATAGAGGTGAGGATAAATTCCAGCCAAGACCAGACATCACCATGTAGTGAGGGGTCACCTTCAAAATAAGAATAAAGTCCCCATCAGCGACATGCACATGGGATTCTCTACATTTCAGACTGCACAAACTACAGTTACAATGGAAAAAGAGTTGACAGCAGTCTCCTTTGTACAGATGTGATATTCTTGTCCTATTACAAAAAGGGAGATAGATAAAACCAGGAAGGGCCATTTCCTACTCTCCTGTACAGACCCACTTTCATCCACCTGCTCTTTATTTGCTTCTACTCATATCCTAGCAGCACTACTTCCATAGGGAACCAGTGGTTAATCCTATAGGAACATATGTTTTGGGACTGCCAAAAAGTGTCCTGCTTATTCTAAAGCAATGGCTTTCGATTTCTTGTGGTATAAGCAGGAACACAGTTTCCTCTTCCATCATTAGGAATAAGGTTTCTGGGTTTGACATTTATTTGCTGAAAACATATATGGATGGGAAGAGAAAGCCTCTACCTCAAATACTGTTTTGAAGAGATGTTATCAAAGCTGTGTGTTTGGTTCTCAGGAGATGAGAGGCCGACACCACCCAGGAAAAAAATGGGGAGCTCCTTTGTTTTTATGGATAACTCTGTAAGAGATTTCTGATACTTGGAGCGAGATTCCCTGACCTAGCTGCTCCTCAAGTGCTCACTCTAATAAGCATATTGTTCCCTGCTCTGCCTGAACACTCAGAGTGGGAAAAGGGAAAAAAGCAACGATTCCAGCATGAACATCATGAGCAAACCAGACATCTGAACAGTGGGGAAAGCTCACCCAGCAACAGGAAGGAAGAAACAGAGATGAGAGTAAAAGGAAAGAATGGAGTAAGGCAAAAGGGTAGAGAGAGATAGCAAGAGGGAAAGGAGGTTGACAAAGATGTTTGGGGAGGCAAGAGAGAAGAGGGTAGGAGACAAAAAAAGGGAAATAGTGTTAAAACAGAACTAAAGGATGGGAGAGACAGACAGACAGATCAGGAGACACAGGATGGGGTAAGACATTTGCCTGTTTAGGTACTTAGATGGCATCCATCATTATAGTGCCAGAGAACCTCCCAAAAAATTAAAAACAGTCAATATCACTGACTGTATCTCCCCTGCTTCCCCCAAAGTTCTTTCTTTAGACAGCTGGAGCTTTGCTGTGTGTGTCTGTGTTATGTGAGAAGAACTTATTCAGGGACAAAGCAACCACAGATCTGTTTTTCCTGAATGTTCACTGTTCTCCGAGCCCAAAAACACTTGGCAGCCCTACTTCTAGCTTGCCTCATGTCAGCAATTATTGGGCATGTCTGTGGCTGTACTGGATCTATGCTGAAGCTCCTCCTTGTATGACAGAAAACTGGAAGCAATGTGGCTGTATCACATTGCTAACAAACAGACTTTCCCTGACAGTAAGAGGCAGATCCCCAACTCCTCCTGGCATTTGCCCCCAGAGTTCAATACATGTTACTATTCGCACGCACTGAGTTTTAACATGTTGGATTTTCTATTTGCTTTCAGTATTAAGGCTTAATTTCAATGGTTTTAAGAGACTGAGGACCATGAAAATGAGTGGAGACTTTTCCTGTTAGTGTGAATAGTAATAAATAGCATTTGCTGTCCATGCCACTTAACTTAAAAAGCCCTTTACAACATTTAAATTAGGACTCTTCCAAAATACAAAATGAATTGTCTGGGATAAGAAGTGCTAGTAGCTTTAGACTTTACTGGCTGGTAAGAGAATACACCAATTAAAAAACAACTCATCGCATGTCTAATGGTAACATACAAGCTACATCCCCAATAAAGAGGAGGATGTACAGATTGTGATGAAATTCACTCTCAACAGTATTTAAATGAAAGTAATTATAAACAAAAGCAGGATTCCCACATGGGGAAAAAATAACTGGGAAGCTGGGAATGGGCAACAGGAGATGGATCACTATTAGCTGTACTGTTCGTTCCCGCTGGGGCACCTGGCATTGGCCATTGTCAGCAGACAGGATACTGGGTTACATGGACCTTTGGTCTGACCCAGTTTGGCCGATCTTTCACAACTAGCTTAATACTAAAACGCGTAAGATTTTGAAAATTTTGATGTGAGTCAGTTCGCTAAAGAGGATATGGCAGCATTAATGCATGAAACACACAGGAAGAGGGGGCACAGCCCACACCAAATGGGTCGAATCCTGAGCCCTCACATCCCTCACTCAAGTCAGTGGGAGCTGCAGATGCGTAGCATCTCTAAGGACAGGGTGGCCAACCTGTGGCTCCAGAGTCACATTGCGGCTCTTCAGAAGTTAACATGTGGCTCCTTGTACAGGCACCGACTCCAGGGCTGGAGCTACAGGGGCCACCTTTCCAATGTGCCGGGGAAGTGGTCACTGCTCAACCCCTGGTTCTGCCACAGGCCCTGCCCCTACTCTACCTCTTCCTGCCCCCTCCCCAGAGCCTGCCATGCCCTCGCTCCTTCCTCCCCCCAGCTCCTCCCCAGAGCCTCCTGCATGCCACGGAACAGCTGATGGGAAGGGAAGGAGAGGCTCTGATTGGCAGGGCTGCTGGTGGGTGGGAGATGCTGAGAGCAGGTGGGGAGCTATGGAGGAGCTGCTGATGTATTACTGTGGCTCTTCGACAATGTACATTGGTAAATTCTGGCTCCTTCTTAGGCTCAGGTTGGCCATCCCAGTCTAAGGATTTCGCCCTCAGTTAAATACTTGAGAGAGGGAAATAACTCAAGGTTGGTGAGGTGGGACGTAGGGACAGAGTCGCCTTAGTCTTCTACACAGATGCTGATAATTATTTACCCTGAGGAGAGCTGATAGCTTAGCACTCTTTAAAAAAATAAAATGATGTACTTACCAATTATCTGTGCTGTGACTGACTGAAGGACAGGTATAAATACTCGGTAAAACAAGAGGAGACTAAGCTATAGGAAAAAGGCAACAAGAAAACCATAAAAGTGGTTTTGGTAATGACACTTAAATGTTCACTTCTATTACTCATCAGCCCAATCTGCAATCACCCCAGAGACCCTCAACTGCCTCCAAATGTCCATCTCCTGCAGGAACCCTACTAAAAGTACCATCTTCTCCGACTGTACTGCCATTCCCAAGCTGAACGGCTTTGGCAAACAGAGGCTGTTTCATATTTGGCACCTAAACACCTCAGCTTCAGATGGGGCAATAACTTTCATCTACAGTGACAAAGATCCAAAAACACTGATTTAAGGGCATACTTCATGCAAGCACTGTGCATTCTCTATTCAATAGCAAAATGTTTGCCTGCCATCCATTAAACATTAAACGCCTTGATCCATCAATGCGGAGCGCTGAAAGATCGCTGAAAGATCGCTGCTCTACTTAAATACAACCAAAATATATAATTGAGCTGTTTCCTTTCAACATTTCCATGTTGATTCCTCACCACCCATCGTGACAAAGTCTAATGGAAGATGAAAAGAGACAAGTGATTTATTGGGCTGCAAAGCGCCTATTACAATCATGAATAAACCCTACCAAACTCATTAAGAGCTATTGGAAAGCTGATCTGAGTAAATGTAATATTCAATTCAGTGGTGCAGCTCTACAGATTTAATTTGATCAGCAGGCAAACAAGCAGCATTAGGAACTTCAGAAACAGACTCCAGATTAATATAATAATCTGTTTAAGGAGTTCAATTATATATTTTAAGGTGAGTCTCCCTTTACATAAAACATCAAAACTTAGAAACTTACTGGTTTCTCTCAATTCATCCCTTCCAGTTTTGCCGGGCAGCCAACCTAACATATCACCTTTGAAACCATAAAAGCACTGAAGCAGTGCACTGGTTAAACTGGTGCTTCAATTTTTAAGTTAGGAAATAAAGAACAAATTACACTTACCCAGAATACGCCTCCATTCCATGCACAGCATTGAAAAATCCTGCTTACTATTCGAGGTTCACTGGTGAGCAATAAAACATGCATGTGAGACCGTATCACTCTAGTTACTTCTCTTCAAAGCAAATTATCCCCAGTGTCCTGGTCACTAAGAACCACTTTTATACAATATCTTAAATAAGAATGTGCTGGGCGCCTTCAAAATATCTATAATACCAACTTAATTCTAGCAATAGAATTTATTAAGTCAGCAGCCCTGTAATTCTCCTACCATTCACCACACAAACTCATGACATATGCTCATTGCAACACACAAGTTAACTTTTCAGCTCTTACAGAAAACTAATGCTGTTGCACCAGAAAGTTCGTTTCAACATAGTGTTAATTCCAAGCAGAAACTATTTTAAAATGGAATTAAAATTGAGATTATGTATCAGTAATTTAGAGTAAAAGACTTGACAAGGATGTTGTAATTATTCCTAGAAGCAGCATTAGAAATCCAGGAAATTCAAAGGTAAAGGTTCAATTAAAAAATCCAAACATGTTAAGGCATGGAAATGCACAGTTAAAACATCCGTGTAGTAACTATTCAATTATGATTAGTGCATAACTGTATCTACAGTCTCTCCACTGTAATTACAGTATATGGCCTTCTTCCGTTAGTGCCTCTTTCGAGGGCATTTCGGGGGACACGCAGTGTTCCTCTCTGTGTCTGCCAAAATGCCGCCCGCAGTGGAAGCTTTCACTTTGGTGGCTTTTCGGCCGATACAGTCTTGCGTTTGGAGCTGCCGCCGAAATGCCGCCGAAGGTGTCAGCAGCTTGTGACCCCCCTAGAATTGCCCCACAACCCCCAGTTTGAGAACCACTGCCCCAATACTATGTTTCTACTGTAAAACAGCAACAGAATACAGGCAATGGAGGAAACTAATTACTTATCAGGTCAGTATCCTTTCTCCAACAGTGACCAGTACCAGATGCTTCAGAGGAGTATGTAAAACTCCGTGATCTCAGTTGGATTATGTCTTGTTGTGTGATGGTTTATAACTTCTATTTTTTAAATCATCTCATTAACCATATAAAATTTTTGAATCTTGCCAAGCTCTTGGCCTCAATGATATCTTGTGGAAGTCACTGCCACAGCTGCCTTATGTAAAAAGTGTATCTCCTTTAATCCATTTTACATTTGTTACCTTTTTAGGTTCAATGACAGTTGGCTCATGAATCCAGTTTTAATTTCAAGTATTTCCAGAGAGATTCTAATCCCATGGACCTTCAGGGAGTAGGATCCTACTATTAAAGGGCACATTTGCATCCCAATCCATGGAGAGGAAAGCATGGAAATTCTCATATGTGTAGATTGAAATAGCAGTTTAAATGTCAAATCCCCACTCATCTAAAATTCTCTCCTATCTGGACTACTCTGAAATATCACATATGTAGACAAATCTTCTTGCATACTGTTCCCAATTCAGTGTGACTTTCCATTTTCCCAGTCATTTAGGACTTCCATAATCCTAGACAGAACCATTGTGCTTACAAATAGTTTTCTGTCCCCCTGTCCTCAGCAGATGGTAGATTGAGAGGGCACAACAAATGCATTAAGTCTTAACATTTACGCTCCTTTACTCACTTCTCCAGCTTCCTCTCTTCACTCTGAGCTCTCCGCTGCGCAAGCACGCTGCTTGCTCTCCTTTTTCTCTGCTCTTCTCTTTTCTGTTGGATCCGGGCATCCAGCTTGGAGATTGTGCAGATCCCCCAGATAGAGTCTTTAATTCCCTGCAGACACAAGGAAACAGCACAATGGTGAAAGGAAATCAATGGTGGAAGGACACACAAAAGTCACAAGCTTCTGTGGTGAAATTCAAAGGATAATAGCGAAACTGTTAGGAGTAGCAAAGAAGGGAGAGGTTGTTCTTTGAGCAGGGGGTTGGACTAGATGACCTTCTGAGGTCCCTTCCAACCCTGAGATTCTATGATTCTCTTTGGGACAGTTTGGCCACCTGTCCTGTGTTCCCTCAGCTCCCATCATTCCCTCAGATTGCAATTTGGTTGAAAGCTAACAACAGTACTCAGTTCAATACATTACACCAACTATTTTCAATGGCCCAGTGACATAAATCAAACATTTTAGGCATCTCTAAAAGCAACAGTAGAAAGTAATTAGTCTTTTTTTTTTCAAGGTATAATTTCTTGTTGACTTCCCATTATTTATAGCCTCTCTCTCAGAAGCCAGAGAATCACTTCTTTCCTTGTCCCTTTTCTCCTGTCTGGCAAAAAGTGCTTTTTCTCCTGCCAATTTGTATATGAAGCTGGAATTAACACAGCAGAGTTTCTTTACTGCCTTGTTTGTAACACAAGCTGATAAGCAAGATTGTTACAGCCATTTGAAGAGTAGATATTAGTTTCTTAATGCTGTTCTATCAATAGAAGCATCAATCCACAAGATAGCGTTTCAAGGATCTCCCAAGAACTGATTCATTTTATTTGTAATTTCTCACCAATAGCGGGGAGTTATTTGTAAATTTATGATGTATCTTTACACAGTTATCTATTACCTTGTTAGCATCTTTAATCCATGGAGGCAGAAAATATAAGGCCAATAAAATATCATTACACATATACTTAGGATATGCAAGGCATTTCTAGTCGAATGTAAATCAAAATTTGGTGTTTACCTACTTGATCATGTCCTCTAGTTACAAAACCAAGGCAGTTTGCTCTTCCTGGTTGCAAAAAAAAAAAAAATCAGCTCCATGTTGGCCAAATCCAAAACTTGTGTTAAACCCACAGAGGGCTCCAAAAAGCACTTATGAGATTTCCAACTTTTTTAAAAAATGGGTCGGAGACGCAACATTTTCTTAAACAGCTAGGCCATCTGTTGTAACACCATCCAAATCAGCTGTGATCAGTCAAGCAGTCCCATCACAAAAATACAGAATTGATCCCTTTGATGTCAGTCTGAGCAGAAAAGCCAACGATTAAGGCTCAATGCAGCACACAGAGATGTTTGGAGCAGGAGTGGAGGCTCAACATTTGTCCAGACCATGCTCAGCCGTGTGAATCTGTAGTGGTATTGTGCTGAACAAGAATAGCTCCCTTTTATTTCCACATACACAAGAGCAAAAGAGTATCACTGAGTGGAGGGAGATTAGAATCTGGTATGTGTGTGATCCCACACATAACTTAGGTGCACAACCACTGTTCTGCTCCATTTTTTTTTAAAAAAAAGGTAACCAGGAGTAAAACTTGAGGTTACTCTGGGAGGGGATATATTCTTAGTCCACCATTGGATACATGGAAAGGGAGGCACGAAGCATTAAAGAACAGGATATAATCGGAATATTCAAGACCTAGAATATTGAGGGCGGGGGAAGATCCGGAAGAGATTCTGGGCTCAAGACGAAATTGAGAGACTTACCCTGACGAGATCATGAAGGAAGGTTTTCACACTGTCTGCCATCTCTACTCCAGCATCACCTCTGATTCCAAAACTATCAACTACAGGGAGAGGGGAAGAGAAGAGCCCAAACCTCTGTCATCGTGCAAAGATGGGAAACGGATGGAGCCTGGCAGAGAGGAACAGAAACATTACCATGGTAGATGTAAACAAAGAATTCCTGGTTTATGCACTGGTGTGCGTAATGGAATTGTACGTTTAATAGCATCTCAGTCATTTTAAACAGAAGGCAGCATTTGTCCAGGCTACATGAGTAATGTAACACTTACTACTATATTAATGTGAAGCATATCTGAAGAAAAGGCACGACAATTGGAAAACACATCAACAACCTCCCCGACACCCCAAAAAAAGATGGGCACGGGGCCTCTAAAGGTTTGAAAGTTGTAAAATTCAGACTTTTGAACTACTGAAATAAAGTTCTGCATTAACTCCCATCTTCACTGTTGCAACCCATATCTAGGAATGAAGCCACATACCCTGAAAAAGCTCCTGCTAGTACAAAATGCGGTTGTCTACCTGCATACAACACAAGTCGTCATGAGCCAATCACCCCAGTACTCTGCTCTCTGCAACGGATCTCAAACAACTGTCCAAGTCAAGATATCGATCTCGATACACGCAGCTCTCCATGGGATTGGGCTTGACCTACTCAACAGTTTACTTCTCAATTTACTTCTTAAAATCTGTGGTTAGGGTTGTAGATTTGTCACAGTAGTGAAAATGTCCCAGATACCATGATTTCCCCCTTTGTCCATGGCTTTCATATGGGAAGGTTCTAGGTGGGTGACCCAACAACCTGGTGTAGAGAAGAGCTTGGGTGGGGGTGTTGAGAGCTAGCTCACCCTACACTCACCCTAAGCTTCAGTTCCTGAGTCCCAGGGGGTTGGGCCCAGCTCCCTGCTCCAGGCATTGCAACCTGGTGCGTGGGATCGTAGCATCCCTCTGTAATGACAGGGCAGTGGCCAGGCCAAATTTGAGCGAATGGCACTGTGACCGTTACTCAGGTGGCAATGCCATTCACTCAAATTTAGCCTGCTGCCGCAAGGTGGCCAAACCAAACCTGAGCAGAGCTGTGAGCCGATGTGCCAGGTCACAATGCCTGGGACGTGGGAGCCGCTGCTGCCAGTGCCCAGGGTGATCACAAGATAGGCTCCATTTCAACCCACAGGCCCAGCCCTGTGGGACAGGAGCCACCACTGAGGGAGAGCCCCCACACCAAGGGCCTCCCCTCCTTACTGGGATGGGATTAGGGTTGTGGCGTCGGGGTGGAGAGTACTGCTGAAGGTGGTTGGTGCCCCCTTGGTGGGCGAGGAGCTGAGAGTGGCAGTAGTGAAGGAGAGTGCTGGCATATCATCTTAACGAAGTACAGCTGAATTTCATTTGTATTGCTTTCAAAACAATGATTCACAAACCACAAATGTGATGACTTTTACTAAACTGACTAACTGCTCCATGATATTTGATAAAAAATGCCATAACAAATCCAGAGCCTTGGGTATGGTCCATCTGAAAAACAAAACTATTGACCAATAAGGCTAAATGTATGTGTGGGAAGACAAATATTTCACAAGAGACGGTCGTAGACTCTGAAACCACCCCCACAAGAGGGAAAATTGACCATGGGCCTCAGTACGTTCATAACTCGTAGATTTCCTACACGCATCTCCACAGTGGCAGAAAGGAAAGTTATATGAAGATTAACAAGCCCCTAAACAAGAAACTGTATGCAATGGCAAGTGAGAGAGTATTCAGGCCGAGGCGAACAGTGAAACAGTGTGACAAAACCCAGGTCAGAACAGGAGATGCATTTGACAAGCAGAGTTCAAATTAGGTCCACGACTTGTTTTGCAAATGTTTTGGAAACACAAGCTTTTCCTTGCTCCAGGGCTAAGGATCCTTTACACAGGAAGACCTAATGTAGTTTACATCAAAGAAATAAGTACGGCAGGCGGTAAAGTGCAGGCCAGAGAAGACCAACAAAGTGACTTAGGGCTTTGACTACATTAGGGATTTGTGCACTGCCACTGGTGTACATTGATGGAGCTTTACCATAACAAAATCCAAGATAGGTGTGCAGCACCAATGTGAAGAGGAGCTTGCACCAGTAAGACTTACCTTGACTCTGAATATTCTTTAGTGTATTCTGTAACCTTGTAATACAAGATGTCACCACATCATAGCTGAGATGTGTTGTGTATTTTTTGCTGCTTTTTTGAAAATCAATAAATCCATTTTTAAACACAAATTGGTAAGGTTCTATGGTATTTTGACAAAAAAAATCCCGAGTGACAACTTCCTAGCATTAAGGAGTTGCATAGCTGCTAGTACAGGCTGCTATACCATCCTGCTTCATTGGTTTCTCTAGAATTTAAGCTTTTAATTTTCTTCTGGTTAAGAACAAAACCCTTTAAATTAGCAACCAACACAGTGTCTGCAGCCAGTTTAAAATAGCAGATCTGAAGTCCAATAGTGATAAGTTAAATGTCAACATTGTTAACTATTTAACTGCTGAACGTTTTAAAGCCTAAATATTCAGATGGCCTGAATCTGTGGACAAATCTGAGAACTACGATTATTCTCCAAAAACTCTGTTTGAGACAGACTGTAAATTCCTTGGTACAGTTGTGTTTTAAAGAGGACTGCTGGCAACTAAGCAATAATCCGTCACCTATTCCAGCATGATGCACAGCATTTCACATTCCTCTTCCTGCAGGAGCACACAAATGTAGAGCCGTAGAAGTGAATCATTTAATTTCTTCTATAACTTCAGTTATAAATATCCAGTTTCAGGATCAGTATCAATAAACAACAGCCTTCAGCAGACATTGACGTCAGTCTATGATCTAAACCCTGACCTTCTCACACATTCTGTTTTGCATTTTTAGATCTACTGCATTAAAATCAGACATTGTGCTGATCAAAGCAAGGCCCATTGGGTGTGTCCTGATCTCTAACACCAAAACTCAGTGGCCAAAACTAATCTGGGAATGGTATTTCTTGTAAGAGCACAGAGAGTGGCAAAACAGATGGGCCATAAGATGGAGTGGGGTGTAAGAGAGGTCTTGGAGATCTGAAATATAAAGATCTGAAAGGTCTTAGACTAGAGTGGGCGGGAGTTGGATTGGTCGGGAGTTCTCGGGGGGGAGACAGAAAAGTTTATGATGCACACAATCATCAAACTGACAAAGGTAGAGAAAAAGTGTTTTCTCTGATCTCTTTCAGTTATCGCAACCTTCTGTGTAAAAAATGTCCAGGAATTCTTGCAATTTTTTTTTTAAAGGTACCAGTGGTTGAGCAAGCCCCCACCCTCAGCAGGTAGAACATCTCTCCCAGCGGCCTAGGGGTTACAGTCTGAAGCAGCAGCCAGAAGGAGAAGGGAACCTGGGGCTGGCACTCCACCGCTTCCAACTCTGGGCCCTCTTGAGTACTGTAAAGATGCTGTTTGCTACCTGCAATCTGGCTAACACACTTCTCTGGGTCACCTTCTACCACTCTGTCCCTCCTCAAGGCACATCAAGGCTTTCAGTTATCCTGTGCAACAGCCTCCTCCTGGTGATGAATCCTCCAAAGTTGTGAGCACAGGTCCATCTCCCTCTGCTCTCTGCCCCACTGCACTGCCTCTTTTTAAACCTTTCCTCCTCCTCCAGCAGGCCCACCAGGGAAGGGCTTCTTGGGCCCTGAATTGTTCCTGTTGCCTCATTCCATAGTGGGAGGCTAATTCACCCCATCACAGTGCCCTTCTAAATTAATCAATTTCAGGGTGGATAAAAATCAGTGATTTAAAAAAAAATTTCCAAAGATCAGATTTTTTTTTTACTTAAATCTGATATTTTTGATAAAATGCTTTTTCAGGAAAAAACCTATCTAAAGATAGTTTTAATAGTTTACATTATAACTCAAAGATATCATCATGGAATAGGGATTATACTATAGAATTAGAATTTATAAGACGGTATATTCATGTAAGGTTTAAGAAAATTTTTGTAAATGAGTTCCAATAGTTCATGGATTAAGGACCCAATTTTATGCGGTTCCAGGGGCTTCTGCATAGATTATTTACGTCAATCTTTCTATATACCCAATGGGACTCAGTGCTCAGTGTAGAACATACCATCAGAGATGTTTAGTTTTGCAGTTCTCAAACTGTGGATTTGTGTCTCCAGAGAGAACATGCTTGTTAACAGTAAAACTGTTAATAAATAAGTAAATGATATATAGAGGTGAGAAATAATAGACCTCAACCTTATTGTCTCTCTGAAAAATTGTGTACACAGAGTCAATCCCTTACCTCTCTCTAAAAAGTGCAAAGTTTCGAAGTTCAACGAATAGAAGATTGTTGGGGCCAGAATAGAATAGACCTGCACAAGGAGAAGTCTGGAGATAAAGATGAGAAGGGAGGGAGAGGCAGTAGAAACAAAAGTGAAACTGTTTGAGCAGCATATTCCAGAAGTCTTGAGGTCTTTCTGAGAGTAGCCTTTATTGATTTGAGATCTAACATATCATTCTCTCACTAAACAAGAAAACCTATAATGGCAGCAGGCCATAAGAGAGACCCAGTTTGGGAATAAGAATCATTCAAGAAATATATGTTTGATGATGATGTTTTAAAGAAAGTCACACTAGTGAACTGGTGGAAATCACTTAAGCACTTGGATTCAGAGACTGTTGAAGTGATAATCTCACTTTTAACAGCAGTAGCTTCTTCTGCTGGTGTAGAAATAATATTTTCTTCTTTTGGACTAATTCATTCCAAATTGAGAAACAGTTTGGGGCCTCAAAAAGCAGGAAAGCTTCTTTTTCTTTTCCAGATTATGAACAAACACGAAAAGGAAGGTGAAGACAACTGAGTTAGCTGCAGAAGCCAATATTTTAAGTTTCTCATGTTGACCTGGCTGACAAAGTTGATTTAATTTTTGTTTGTTTTTTAAATTATACTTTAACTATTTTAGTTAAAAACAATTTTAACAAAAACAAACCTGATTTTTAAAAACTTAAATGTTTACCTAAATTCAAAAATTCATGTGGTTGTTTTGTTAAAATATGTTTGCTGTTGAAGAAAAAAATCCAGAATACATAACGTTGTTGTTTTAGTTAAATAAAACAATTTAAATGTCTGTCTGATGATGTTCTCCTCCTAATACAGCACGGCAAGAAAATCCTCCAAATATTAATGATTAACCTGTTGAATTGGAGATAGTTCACTTCCCAATGACTTCATAAATATCTGCTTCAATTACCTTTGGTAAATGAAATAACCCAACAATCATTCATTTTCTGATATAGCTGTAAAACTAATCTGAAAAGTTTTCAGCATAAATCACTTAAAAAATGTATAGTGTGTACCTTCTACAAATGAAACCTACATCTATCTCTGAATTGTGAAGAATATGTATTAAGGTTATAACAACCAACAAGAATGCACTTTTATGTAGAATCCATGATTAAATCGAGTCTTCCTGACTAGTGATTTAAATCAATTCGATTTAAATCAAATCCACCCTGATCAATATGCAAATTGTATTTTATTATTGTGGTTTCTTTAGAATGCAAACCAATTATTGTGGTTTCTTTAGAATCTTTAGCCCAGATTTTTAAGTTGTCACCCCAAATTTGGGCCCCAGTTCTGCAATTAGATCAACATGGGTGTACTCCCCTGAGACTCTGCAGGCCCCTATTCTGCACATTCTTATTTCACTCAGCCTGGTCTACATTTAAAAACTAGGTCAACATAGCTACAACACTCAAGGGGTGTGAAAAATTCACACCCTTGAGTGATACAGTTGCACCAACTTAGGTTTTAAGTGTAGATGCAGCTGATGGAAGAATGCTTCATTGACCCAGTATCTGTAAACTCGGGAGGTGGAATTCCTGCAGCAATGGAAAAACTCCTTCAATTTTTGTAGTCTGTGTCTACACTATGGAGTTACAGTGGCATAGCTACAGCACTGTAGCGATACTGCTGTCACACAGACATGGCCGCAGTGAAGTCAATGATTACACTAATGCAGTGGTTTCCAACTTTTTTTTGTTTGCGGACCCCTAACATTTTGCAAATGAAGATGCAATATTTCCCTTTTGGAAATCTTAGATATATAGTCTGCAGACCTTGAGAGGCCCACGGACCACAGGTTGAAAACCACTGTTCTATTGTAACTACAACCTTTCACCAACTCCTTAGACATGGTCTGTGGACCCCCAGGGGTTCACACTCCACAAGTAGAAAACCACGATACTAATGGATCTGTGTCAGAGAAATGAAAGTGTTTTTTTAGCCATTAAGCCAATAGACAGCGGAAGCCCCTCAACTGGGACAGGTCAAAGGACAGTATCATCCCAGTTATCATAGAATATCAGGGTTGGCAGGGACCTCAGGAGATCATCTAGTCCAACTCCCTGCTCAAAGCTAAGATAACAGTGAAGTTAAGAGAGAAGTCCATGAATAAAGTCTAAAAGAATTTAAGTGGAAAAACTCCTGAGCTCTATAAATGTCCAGGAATAAAAGGGATGATGGCTGTGCTGGAAGAACAGAGCTCCTCTCTTCATCTGCTGGCACCGGCTGAACACTTCTTCGGCAAATGGCACGTTTCCAGTTCAGTCACTATCATAACGCCAAGTCAGCTCCCTAACAAATGTTCTTAGGAAGGGTCACCCCAGACTACCTGACCCCGCTATGAAGCAGCTGCGCCCGCTGGATTCAGCCAATTCAGCGCATCCTTATAAAGCAGACATACTACACCCCCCCAATTCAGTGTGTTCCTATAAAGCTGCCTCCCCTTCCCCTGTACATCCAGGTAGACAACACCCACCGCCCCGTGATGGGGGATTCCTTCCCACCAAGGACCCACTGGGTGGCTCGGGGCCCCTGTCCCCAGCAGAGGGAGGCAGGGCAGGTCAGAAGAGGGAGCCCGAGGAGTTTGGTGTCACCCCAGAGGGAGAATGCTGGGGAGGGAGCCCTACGGAGATGCCTGGGGTGAAGACAAAGGAGATGGGGCGCGCAGGCAGGTGGGGGGAGTGTGTGGGGCAGGGGATGGGAGTCACCCACAGCAACCGGGGCGGGGAAGGCTGGGATCCCCTGGGGGTGTCTGTGACCGGGGATCCAGGGCAGAGCGGGGGGCAAAGCACGGTGCCCAGAGGACAAGGAGTGGGTGGCAGGATAAGGTGCCAAGGGGTGTCGGGGCAGAGGGGGGAGCAGAGCCTGGTGCCCGGGGGGCACGACGGGGTGCCCGGCGCGGGGTACGGGACGGGGTGCCTGGGGCGGGGCTCACCCGGTGCAGCCGGCGGCGGCGGGACGCTCCCGGTCCCGGGGCTCCGCGGACGAGGCTCCGGCTCCCTCCCAGGCCGGACTTCCCAGCCCAGCGCGCCGGCCGGCCGAGCCACACGGCGCATGCGCCCGCAGCCTCCTCAGCCGTGCAGCACTCACGGCGGCCGCCAGGGGAGCCCACGGTGCGGCGCCGGCCTGGGACCGCGCATGCGCAGTCCGTCTCTGTCAGGGGTGCAATGCACGGGCGGCCGCGGGGGGCGGGGGAGAGGCTGAGCCTTCAACACCCCCAGCTGAAGCAACCTGGGGGCCTGCGGGGGGCAGAGCCTGGGGGCCCCAGGAACTGGGCATATTGCTGGGGCCCGGGGCCCCCCTCCAGCCTAGTGCTGGGGCCGCCCATGGTGGAACACAGACAACAGCTGGGCCTGGCCCCGCGCCCCACATGCCAGGTTCCCACCTGCGCCTTCCAAGTCAGAACTCCTGGGTTCTATTCCAGCCCCCTGCCCCACTGACTCGCCAGGACCTCTAGCATCTCCGGGGCCTGTTTCCCCTTCTGGGCAAGGGGGATAATATAGACCCGTCTGTACTGCGCTTCCTACGATTCAGAATCGTAGTCGTGTTCGTGGAAACGGGCCCAGTTTCTCACTCCAGTTTGGCACCGGATGACTTTTGCTGACTTCAAATGCAGCTGCTCCTGACTTATGATGGTACAACTCACAGGAGAATCGGGCCCAGGATCTTTACATTTTAGGAGCTCTTCTGATCCTGCCACTTATTCCCCACCCGAAGACGTGAAACCCACTGTGACATCAGACTCATTTCCCCAGCCTTTCATTGTGGTCTTATACAGAGGATTCTGCTTCGGTCGTCACTGCAAAAAATAGGTATGTTTTTACATTGTAAAATCCTAGTGGAGACAGGGCACGGGTAGTTTTTACCTCGATGTAGCTTGTTGGAGTCAACCATCTAATCTCAACTGGGGTTAACTTTGACTAGCTACACTGATGAGCTAAGGATAAAAGACACGGGAGGAAAATTCAGGAAATGACACAAGCAGAACTGTCTGTAATTTGAACATGTACCTGTTTCCCACAAAGTGGCAGTGTGTGTCTCTGAGTGAAAATGAGGCCTGTGTTTCTGCTCCTATGGGCAAAGAGACCATGCCCTATGTACCCCCTCCTCGTATGATGGATTCAGAGCAGATGAGCCAATTGGTATGCATGCCAGCAGTTCTACATACAACATCCTCCCCTTCCGGCTACAAATGCACCATAATATTAATTAGTGTCGGGGAGTGTTGTGACAGCTTTATGATGAATATCGTTACATTACAAATCACTCACTTATGAGGATGGGGCTAAGTCTCTGTGAAGAGTAAGGAGGAGCAGAGGGATGGACAGGGTGTGTGACACAAATGAGCATCTCTCAGTGCAACAGATGGTTCTTCTTCTTAACTGAATAATAACCGTGCCTTGGGCAATAAACATCTCAGGATGTCAGTCCAGGATGTAGTTATTACCTTGTAAACAGGAAGTATCCTGCAATTATCTCATTATAACAACACACCAATGCTCTGCACTGGTCAGAGCATTCTGAACCAATGAGTGTGGAGTAACTGTGTGAGGGCACATCACCCCTCACCCTTCCCTTCTCCAGAGCTTAGAGTGGCAACTGGTTAAACAAGTGCATCACTCAGTTAACACAGTTCTATGTTTCTCAGTTATCTCAGGACATGGCTACACTCTAGCAGCGACAGCAACACAGCTAGGGTGATGTATCTGTGCCATGGTCATACCGCAGTGTTAATGCTTCCTGCATAAGCAGACAGGGGGGTTCCATTGCTGTAGTTTAGCTGCCTCTCTAGGAGGCAATAGCTAGGTTGACAGAAGAATTCGTCCGTCAACCTAGCCATGTCTACAATGGGGGTTAGGTCGACCTGACTATGTTGCATAGGGAGCAAAAAGTTTCATAACCCTGAGCAATGTAGCTAGGTCGATCTAATTTTTAAGTCTAGACTAGGCCTCAGAGTTATTCCCTAGGACAGATCTCCTCATCTTCATAATAGGAGATATGCTAACTCTCGGCATTTGAGATAGGGCAGGGCTGAGTTGACCCTACAAACATTGATTCAGGAGGTGAAGACAGGACACCAAAAACCCCCGATAAATTCTTATTGCAAACAATGCCCTCCCCCCCTCCCCAGCACGGCATCTACATCTACATCTACATATTCATCCTTGTGGCCCCTTTTTCTGCTCAGCCATTGCTAGCAGGCTCCTTCACCTCCCATACAGGGAGCTCAGATCCTTCACACTAGCTATGGTGCTGTTATAAAGGATTCTGGACCACATTCTGAGAAACCTAGTACCTGCTGCAAAGTGAACTGCAACAGAAGCTCTCCAGAAGTGTGGCAGAAGGAGCATTGAAGGAGAAAAAAGGCTTGGGACCAGCCTATTAGAGAGTAACCACACCAGCCCTGTTGCTAATCTGCTATCCTCCTTGCAGCTATTCATGCTTAGCCTGTTTCTAAGCCTCTTCCTGTTGTGTGGGCATGTTTCTTAAAACGATAGATACATTTTTAAATTCTTTTGGCACAATCACAGTGGTTCAGAAATCTTACCTAATCCACCTTTCCTAGAACAATTGTTCTGGTCACTTGCCCATAATAAAGCAACAAGCAAAAAATAATAATACTTAACAATCATTCAAGAGAAAATACACTCCAGTCGCTGGGCTGCCCATATCAAATTACAGCTTGCAGAATGAAACCAGCTGATTTCTGCTAGATACCTTCCATCAGATCTCTTAATCTTCTAAACATCAAATATGTATCAGAGCCCTGCAAGTAGGGTGACCAGACAGCAAGTGTGAAAACTCAGGACTGGGATGGGGGGTAATAGGAGCCTGGATAAGAAAAAGACCCAAAAATCGTGACTGTCCCTGTAAAATCGGGACATCGGGTCACCCTACCTGCAAGGCCCTGACAAGGCAATTGGATCTGCAGTCAGGCCCCTATGCCTCCACAGAGCACCACTGAAATGTACTGGTCTCTGCACAGAGAGAGTAGCCCACCTGCATGCAGACGAGTGCAGGACTGGGGCCAAATGAGCATCAAATGACCAAAGTTTGTTAGAAGTCTTTTTGATTTTTACTTCCCACTTCAGGAGACAGGTAGCCAACCTCAAGCACCAATACACAACATATGATGATTTATAAGCAGCATTTTCAACAGTCCCTTTTGCATCCTGCCCGCTTTCAAACTATTATGAAGTCTGGGTTGGCTATCTTCCCTTGAAAATGTGGTTACCTGTTTTACGCCTTTACAGAGAAAATTAATGTAGCGATAAAGGGTTTTTTTCAAGTTTGGTCTTGGGTCCCTTCAGTCCAGGCACAAAACCAAGTTCAAGTTCAAAGCTGATGTTAGAATTTGGGTGAGCAAAATTCAATGGCTATTCAGTTTGCTGTCACTTCCGCATTCAAAAGCCCATTCACAACTTAGCTGACTGCCTTACAACTAACATCCGCCCCAAACTGCCAGCAATTAGCGTATATATCTCACCCTACAAACAGGTTTCCTTATAGCATTCAGAGATTGCACAGAGATGGTTAGATACCATGGTGATGAGCTTGGTATAAAATGAACTAAAAAGCTCCATCACCCTCACATATGTCCCTAATCACAGTTTTTTCCCCTGACTGAACACTTTAGAGATTTACAAATAATTCAGTTTCATCAGCCAAGCAGTAAGCGAGAAGGTACGGTCACGCTTTGGCAAGATTGTAGCTATTAAGAGTTCAGTGAACTACACTGAACGAATGCCTTGTCAACCAGATATACAGTTAATATCTAAATTAGGGTCCCTACCTGCTGTATGCTTTTATTAGTATCACGTAAGAAGAAAAAACCCTAAGGATCTGACAGTCACTGCCCAACAGATTATCAGATATGGTAGGGCACAACTCCTGCCTGGTCAGGGAGAAAGGTATTAAGGTCCTCCCTGACACACACCCCCAGAGCGAAAGCGCTGCATTGTCCAACCTGGTACACAGAGACCCAAATTGTGGCTCATATTCAGGGTTCCTAGAAATTCATTTGCCACAGAAAAACGTGCAATTTGTGTTTTTACAGAGAATCTTTAGTTTTTACATGTTATGAAAAAATAAAAACCTATCCAGCAGTACCCCGTTTAGCTGAGCCTCCGTTATCCGGCTCTCCGTATTGACACAACGAGGGCTGACAGCCCAAGACCCGGAGCTGAAGCTCTTCGGATTACCCAAATTTTTGATTATCCAATCTGGTTCCCGTCCCAATTAGATCGGATATACAGAGCTCCACTGTATTGTGGCTAGGAAAACTAAAGTTCAGCATTTCATTTTAATCGTGAGACAATGCAGATTTTTATGTTTTTTTATCAGAGAATTGAGGGGCGGGTGTTAATCACGGGAAACTAGGATTCCTGCTCATGTTCCACCCAGCACCCACCTGCATGCAGAGGGAAGAGTCCACTACCATATTTCCAACACACAGGTGTGTACCCTTGCTCTGCCTTACACACATCCTGACTATTCTGTCCCCATCAGAGTCCCAGTGTTTTCAGCACCCAGAACTAGCCCTGTACCCTCTGCCTCCCTCTCTCCAGGCTGTGACTTACCTCCTGGGGCTCCCCAGCTGGCCTTCACTGGGGTCTCCACGCCTGTCAGTGTGTTAAGTGCTGGGATTAATTCCTTGTACAGGTCCAAAACAAAGCAGCTCCTCGTCCCAGGCCCTGGACATCTCTGCACAGAGCATGTCTCTCAGGAGCGCACTGGGAAGTGTAGTTCTTAACCTCTCCTGCACTGTAGAACAGAAATAATATGAGTCAGCTCCAGAGCCAGATGGATACACAGAGCTATCTGGGAAATGTAGTTCTCAAGGGTCGAGAGGACAGGCTTTTTCGTAGCTTCCTCTGAGTTTCTGGGAAATGGAGTTTAATGTCTGATTAATAATGACAGGTGCTGTTTTAAAAGCCCAAATGTCCTCAAACCACCCCCTCCACCTCCCGTGTTGCAACACTCTTAAAGCATTGAGCAAAGGCAACTTAAATGTATGCCCCACATTTAAATACTGTAAAAGCAAACTTTTATAAAAGCTAAGCCCAGTAGCTATGTTTGCCCAATTTTTTTCAGTTCCAAAGGAAAGAGCTAGTTTTAAACAAATGACCCTTCCTCTTTAGTATTTGCAATTCATATTCAAATGCCAGCACCTGAAAGTGACATTGACCATAAGCGGGAAAAAGGGAAGCTGATTCAGTTGGTTTCCATTGTGCAAGCTGGAAGACATGCGGAAAGTAAACAAACAGCACAAACAGGGACAAACACTTTAGGGTTTTAAAATTCTTTCACTGCCAATCATCTGAGGTGTTATTAATACAAACAAAAAAATGGGTTTCTTTGCAACAAATATTTTTGTTACTTTAAAACCATAACAGAATAAAGGTGACATTAGGTCAGGAAATCCAACATGAGAAAGAAATGGGATGTAGACATTCCAAAATAAATTTAACGGTAATAATACTTTGCATTGCTCAGAGGCCACCAACTGTGGGTCTCAAAATACGCTACTGAATTTGGCCTAACAGCACTCGAGTGAGGTACCTAAGTACAGTATTGCCATAAATCGGCGGTAGCGTACAGCTTCCTGGTTGTCATTACACTTAGTACCATGGTTACTTGGAACGTCATACACTTAACTGTCAATAATCTCAGTTAATCCAGGACTGCCCCTGGTTGTCTAAATCTGTTCTTGGAAAGGCCAGTCTCCGCCAGTGTTCTGCCTCCCCGTTTCAGCACACAGGAAGCTGGCCTTCAGCTGGCTGGGAGCGCTCTCCCCAGTGTTACTCATCTGCCCTCACCACCTGGCTTGCTTTACCACTTTCTGAGTGCTGCATGCAGCATAATCTCTGCTCCATGGAATTTACAGTCTAAACTAGACTCAGCAACTCATGCTAGACAAACAGGTGACGTTTCAAAGCAATATGGAGATTTTATTTTTTAAATAGCTGATGGGTTAGGCAAGAATTTTTATAAGGGCTAATTTTCATAGGAAATTTCATACTGAATTTCAGCTGTTGCTCATGCAATCGCTACAGGCTGCACAGAGTGAACGTTGCAAAATGCAACAGACTTTTAGTGGGTTTCAAAATTATAACAAACACTAAATAGTAAGAGACCCGCACAGATGCTCTATCCACACTGTTCTTTCTGTGTGTTCTGGAAAACAAAAGACAAACAATTTTGCTATTGGCACCTGCTTTGCTCTCCCCAGCTGTTCCGTTTTAGCACCACGAGTGGGTGTAAGAGCAGATTTCAGTATTAATCATCCATGTTCGTGAACGTCCATACTGAACTCGCAATTCCATAATGTCTCAGCTGAGGGATGGCAAAATGTAATTTTCTGGTATTTGCCATGGATGAGAGGAGCCAACACTCTTGGATGAGAAACTCCAAACCTTGGCGTTCCTGATAAACCTTGGCGTTCCGTTTATCCCCAGAATGTGAATTGTGGGAAAAGTGGGAATGTCCCTGAATGGCCCATTGGAATAGACTGAGACAGTCAACCAGTGAGTTGCGTCTGGGTACCACCAGAGCACGCTGGATTCAGACCCAGCCAAGCATCTGAACTGAATCACGAGGCCAAGGTTTATCGGTCCCTTGGCAAAGTTTGTTAGTGAGCAGCTTCATCTGCTCCAACCCCTAGGCCAGGGGTGGGCAAACTAGAGCCCACAGGCCACATCTGGCCTGCGGGACCGTCCTGTCCCGCCCCTTGCCGCTAATAGACCAATGGAAAGTGAGGGGAGGAGCCAAAGGGAAACACCCCCTGAGGTTCCCTGTTCGGCTCTTCCCCTGCTCTTCTCACGCTTCCTCGTCAGCACGAGAGCGAGACGGGAGCTAGGTGTGCGCCTGCGCAGAACGGGGAGGAGGGGGCGGGGCTAGCCCTGCGGCTGCGCACAGGAAGGAGTCGCCGCTGCGGCGCGCCTGCGCCGTGAGGAATGCGAGGAGAGCGTAACGCGCTTGCGCTGGGAGCGGAGGGAGGGTCGGTGGCGGTGGGAGCCGGCGGCGGTTCGCCGTGGGCCGGCGGCGGCAGCAGCAGCGTCCGGGCCCCGCAGCCGGGTGAGTGCGCGGCGGAGCCCGCCTGGCCGGGGTAGTGGGGCCCCTCGTGCGGCCGGCTCGGCTCCTCCCGCCCTCGGAGCGGAGCGTGCCCGGGATAGTCCCCCCGGCTCGCGGTGCTGTATGGCCAGTGCTCACCTAGCACAGACATGCAGCCACCTCTGGGGTGGGGCGGGGCGGGGTGGCCGGTACCCAGCACGGCGGTGCTGTATGGCCGGTGCTCACCTAGCATGGAAATGCAGCCAC
>ML677397.1:8294090-8332045 GCA_007922305.1 Dermatemys mawii | reverse complement strand
GGCGGTGCTGTATGGCCGGTGCTCACCTAGCATGGAAATGCAGCCACCTCTGGGGTGGGGCGGGGTGGCCGGTACCCAGCATGGCGGTGCTGTATGGCCGGTGCTCACCTAGCACAGACATGCAGCCACCTCTGGGGTGGGGTGGGGCGGGGTGGCTGATACCCAGCTCGATGATCCTTTATGGCCAGGGCTCACCTAGACCTGAAGTACAGCTCCTGTCCTAGCTGACACTTACATGCCAGCAACACTTTGTTGTGTTGACCAGGACTCCCTGAAAGACCTTGTCTTATTTTAAAAACATCTTGGCTGATCCTTGTTAAAATCCTACTGTGAATTGGCAAGGCATGGTTTTAACGTGTTAGCTGGTCAAGAACTGTTTTCCCAGTGTAGATATACCCATAGGTTAATGTTTCAATAACTCCGCCTCCCTTTTGCTGACCAAGAAAGGACCAATAAATGCTACTTCTAGCATATGAGTGGAAACATGGCCTGAGACAGTTTGCTGTGTCACAGATTCACAGATACCCCTTGGCCTTTAAACAATGTGCTGGAAGTTATGTGTTAGTGTGCCAGACCCTAAAAGGTCACACTTTCTCTCAAGGATAGGCTTTAATGCCTCAGAGACTGGTTTTTAGGCTCCAACGCTCCTCTTTGTCACCATAAACCCTAGTGCTACACCATGAATCTGACTGAGAGAGACTCCTGTTCAGAGATATTTTGCCTGTTTCAGGTATCAGTGCACCTCAGTATTTGCAGTGACATCAAGCAGCCTTTTTCAAACCAGAGTAGGTTTTAAATCAGTTGCAATGCAGCATCTAGAAGCACTTAACTTTTGCTTCTGCATTCTAACCTAAGGCAGAGTTCGCTCTAGCAAAACCTGGAGCTCTGCCAAGCCATCCTTCTGTAGGATCAATTTCCGCTTTCTCTGTCCCATGGCACTACTCTGTGTGTGAGAACCCTGAATGAGAACTCCTGTGTGTCTGTGAACACTTCTTATTGTAGGTTCCTGACATCTCCAGTCCATTGTCCTTCCACTGCCAAATCACACTGATTTCATATAGAATCGCAGCATTGGAATGGACCTCAGGAGATCAGTTAGTCCAACCCCCTGCTCAAAGCAGGACCAATCCCTATTTTTGCCCCACATCCCTAACTGGCCCCCTCAAGAATTGAACTCACAACCCTGGGTTTAGTAGGCTAATGCTCAAACCACTGAGCTATTCCTCCATCGTAGCAGGGCTTTCTATTGTTACGTGTTAATGTTCAGTCATTGGGGTTCCTATGTCTTTTTCTGTCAATATGTTGATTCCAGACAGCTCTTGATGATGTCTTCATCTCATCCCAATCAGCTGTGGGACCCAAACACCTCATATCTCTTCTCTGTTCCAGGAGAAGTGGGACATCTGTATCCAGTAGGTAACCATACCAAATCAAATGGCCCAACCAAGACTCCTATTGTTCATAAAAATATTATAGAAAGCTCCCACTTTTCTCACTCTCCACTGTTCCCAGCAGACCACTGGAACTTGGATCTTAGCCCAGTTCCCTACCACTAGAGCACGGGCTTACCACTTTTTGACTCCCTTGCATATTGAGGTGTTTCTGTTACTTATTCAGAGGCTTCCTCCCCAATGTCCCTCCCATTCTCCATGACCAAAATAATATTCCAGTCTTGAGGTAAAGATAATTGCCAATTATTTAGTGATAGACGTTCTTTTGGTAAGATGTGTTGCTATGTAAGCCCATTATTGTCTTCTCTCCAGAAAGTGGAGATCTTCCATACCCATGGCTCCTAAGGAAATGAATAAAGGGAATTTGATGGATTAGTGTAATACAGATTAAGTTTCAGTTGTCAGGTTTTCAGTGTTAGGAAAATTTGAAATCTGACTGTTCCGGTTTAACTTGAATCTAACGATTTCTTCCCCTCATGGGCTTTGATAGTCTTTGGAACCTGTCCTCATCCTTTGATCTCACACATAAAGAACTCACTTTAAAATGTTGGCGGTGCCCAGTTGTTATGCCACTAGCTTCCTTGTTCTGTCTCTGTATGCCCCACAGCCCTTGTTCTGTACTGTACCTTTTGATGCAATCTTGCTTCCGTCTCACCCCTTTGTTTATAGAATGAATATTTTTAACAGACTTAAAATCCTCTTTTTGGATTGCATACTAGTTTTTGAGGGATTTCCCAGAAAACTCTTTAAGGCTAATTGATGTCAAAACTATTTTTTACTGTGTACACACTCCCAGCCCAGAAAGCCTCCATGCCTCCTATTTATTGATTTCTTTTCCTCTGTATCTTCTTTCCCCCACCTGTCTTGCTTTTTTTGGTTGTGTCAGGTGTATCCCTAAATGAGTGAGGCTGTCCCTTCCCCTAAGGGCTGAACTTATGACCCTTGTAGTTCCTGCCCTTGGCCAAATTTAACTCTTGAAACTTTCACCTCCTGGGTAGCACAACATAGGATGGTTAGCCAGAGAGGAGTACTTGAAAATAGTTGCTTGCAAATGAAATTTCTGAGCTTTTATTAAAGTGACATTAGTGTCATGGTCCCTCAGCACTTAATCTGGCTCAGTTTGCCCATTGCAAAGCTATCTAAACAAATTCCTTACTATTTATTTCACTTAGCACTTCCGCTTGACAGCTCACTCCTCTACAGTTGTTTTGCTAGAGCCTTAGCAAGCTGGCAAAATCTACAAAGACCAAGGCAGTTTGGGACCTCCCTGGAGAAGCTAACAGGCTTACCATATGAACTCTGTCCTGTGTTATTATAAACATCAGGGTTGGCACAAGTTGAATCAAATAAGTAAATTAATCTCCTGTTTCCAGATCAAGAGTGATTGTTTACATAGTGTGTAATCAGTTATAATTCAGGAGAAACAGCCTCTCTTTGTTGGGAACATATTAGCCACTTAGGAAGAAGCAAATAGTACAGATGGAAACTCAAGTACAGACATAATTGTGGGGGTTACAGATAAATAGGTAACCAGACTGGAGCATATACAGGGATGGGAGTAAGAAAAAAGCAATACTATTGACTTCTGATGTGTGTAGCAGGATGACAAATTAGTGTCCTGTAACTGTCTCCCTGCAACTCTTGTCCAACTGGGACACCAGAACTATTGCCTGTAGTATTGTCATTTAGGAAGGATGTAGGAGTTCTAAAGAAAAACAAAAAAAACCTTGAGAATTAGAGGATGAGTCTCTTGAAGAGAGACCGTGGGAGCCTGACTTTATATCATCAATGAGATGACTTGGGATGGGGAGACATAATCCCAGGGATGACCTTGGAAGATAACCCTGTGTTATAGGAAGGCAATGCTTAATTCTCAGAAATTGGTAGGAGGAATGTTCTGAAGTTAAGGGAGGAAAGTTTGGGCTAGATATTAGGAAAGAATTCTAAGGTCCAAGAGAGATGGTTTAGAACACTATCACCGCTGAGATTAGAGAACTGGTTAGACCAAAAGTTACTTGAAGTGATTTGGGTGGCTACTTTTTGCAAAATACAGGAGAGCAGGCAGTATTACACAACATTGCCTGAAAAGCACAGTTACCTTTGATTTTGTGTCCTCCTACTGCAAGATTCTCAAGTAAACACCCTAGAATCCCTTCCGTAAGGGGAAAATAAACGTATTTGTTAGGTAACCACATGAGCCAACTCATGTTTTAAGGGTGTGTGACATTCTTCAGTGAACTGATTAGAGTGAAAAGATCAAGTGCTTAACATCTGCAGGCCAAGACAATCAAAATATCTACCTTCTTCGTACAGAGCTCTTGTTTGTTGTACCTCCTGACGCACAGATCTTTGCTTTGAAAAAAGTAGTATCATACTTCAGAGATCAGTTTGGTTTGTTATCAGTGGCTGTTTTGCAAGTGCAGTCAAGGGTTCTTTAAGGCACATCTCATGCTTCTGTATCTAAGAAACATCTGACCGTTGATCTCTTTTGTGTCATAACATGGGAATAATGAGAGCATGTTGGGTAGAACTGGCAAGAAACTCTCTCACATCTGAAGTGTTCCTAACTTTTTTTGGATTTGCAGTGACACAGTCTAATCAAAAGGGACGGTGAGAAGAAAACAGAACAAAACAAAGGTAAGAGAACAGGCGCTGTAAACATTTTATTCTAAATTAAGAGCGTGCTGTATATTTTTGTCAGTGGTGGGATGATCTGTTATTTGATAGTATTCATTGCGTAGACAGTCTGGTAAGTTTATTGTTTGCAGAAATTAAAAATAAAATAGAAAAAGACACAGTACTTAGGTTACATTAAATCCTAAATCATACTGGTTCATCGTGTTCTGATGTCTTTAGATAACTCGAATCAAGTTAGGAGTTCCCTATGATATGCCTTTTTCTTGTTAAAGACCACATACTTGAAAGGCTAAGTCCCAAACCCCTGGCGATATGCTACTGTTTATGGAGCCTGGACTGTTTGCAAACTCAAATTGTGCTTAAACATTGGAGTCAATGTGAAACTGACTATAAGCAAAAGTTTAACTGAATAGTCTGGTGTTTCACTCAGCCTGGAAAATGTAAACAAACACATGACCTGGAGACTTACATTTCTTGACTTTGGAATTAAGACCTTGATTTTAAGAACAATAATCTCTGCCAGTAATAGCCTGACTGCTGCTAATGCTGTAAATATAAGCACTCTTTCCTAAGGTCTGACTAGGAATAAGTTCTCTCGTCTTTGATAAGGGGAGGTTCAGTGTGATGGGAAGGTCTAGTTCCTGACAATAATTTAGAGATTATTCAGTTTAACTTTTGTTTATAGTCAGTTTCATGTTGACTCCTGTGTCTAAGCACAGTTTGAGTTTGCAAACAGTAAAGGAAAATGCTTACATCCAAACTCCATAAACAGTTTTGATGTTTGAATGTCAATTGCCTGATATATGATGAGATGAAGCTAATATAAAAACTTACTTTTTTGTGCCTAAACTATCTTGGTGTTTCTCTTTAAATAAATTAGAAACTTGTGCAGGCTACCTGGTCTTAGAACAGAGTCTCTGAAAAGCTTAAGTGGCCTACGTAACTATTCACATCCGTTTAAAAACTTGGCCATGATTCCTGTTTTCATTGTGGACTTGAGGTGATTTTGCAAAAATTAATGTACAAAATATGATTTTATATTTCAGCTAGATTTCATCTATGTTTCATGCTTAAGCACTGAAAGCTCATGTCAAAACAAATTGTTATACTTTCTTTATACCTTTCTTTGTGCTGTGATTGACCTGCTTCCAAATGGCTCTTTGAGCAATTTTTCTGTTAGAGGGAGTTAGAATGATCAGAAATAACTAAGGGATAGCTTAGTTTGACAAAAGAAACAGCTGCTTTTGGACTGAATTTGACAAAGTTTTTCACTTTTACTTTTTGAAGATAACTACTTCTGAAAATGTTACCTTTCAAGTGACTTAGTCCTAAAATATTTCTGATAATTTTCCCTAAACCTAATTGTCTTTTGGCTTAATTTTGTTTAGTTCATAGCTCCTTTTTTAAAAAAAAAAAAACGGAATTAGAGTACAAAAAAGATGTTTAGCAATCTTCCATGGGCAAAGATTTGTTGTCTGTTAAGTGGGATTCCAGATGTTGGAACCCTTGAGTTCCCTTCTCCTTTTCTCTTTCTACTCTTCACAGTTCCCTGTAGCAGTTGTTCTCGTTCCTACTGCCCTCTTGCAAAATGTCTGAGTTAATACCCAACTCACGTTTTTTTTTGACTGAGCCTTGCCTTAGGGTGCTTAACTAAAATTGACAAGCCCCCAAACAATACTAGCGAGGCTGCTGTTTCTTTTCTCAGATCTTACCAAGTGTGGTACTATACGTTGTGTTTTGTCCCGCTGAAGGATTTCAGGTGGCTTCCCAAAAACTGGGATAATGAAGAACTGCCACAGCTAACTCTTTGATTCTGGTGGTAGAAAGCACTTGGCAGTCACCTGAAAGGAAGAGTCATGGTGCATTGAAAGAATTAGCCTGAATGATAAAATATTCCCCATGGGAACAATCACGGACCTGGATCATGTCAGAACAAATATTGCTGGGGGCGGGGGGAACTTTTTTCCCCTGTAGGCCCTTTCTGGGCGTAGTTCACACAATAGTATGTTGAGCCAGAAGGAAAGAGGTGAAATTATTTTTGTTTTGTACACTCACAGGTATATACAAATGTTGTGGTGATCAGCATACTGCAGAAAAGAAGTAACCCAATGCAGAAGATCAGAACCTTTTAGAAGTGAGTATCCCCTGCCAAAAAGAGGATACTAGTAAAGGCCGTCTGAGGTCTACAAGAGGCATAGCCTGCACATATTATATCAGCAGGTGGGACGAAATCCAGGGTGTATTTTGAGTTCTGTAAACTGTACCCAGGCTGATTTCACATTTCAGGCCACATTGACAATTTGGCTTGCAATGTGTGCAGGAGGACAGACTGGATCATCACTAGGGTCCCTTCTGGCTTTAAAGTCTGAGTCTTACTTGCCAGAAGCTTGGGAGCTGCATATAGCAAATACAGTCTCTTCTGCACTCCTGTGCCCCCAAATCATCCTGGATCACAGTGTCAGCCCTGCGGGCTGAACCCCTGGATTCTCCATCTTCGTTCTCCAGTCAGTGTGGTAAGATGTCCATGCAGTGATCCGTTTCAAAGCTGATTAGGGAACTGCCTGTCCCATGGGATACTTTCTGCCCTGCAGCTGAAAACATGAAGGCTCAGGGACAGGAAGAGGTGATGATGCCGCAGGGATATGTAATGTAAGTTAGAAATGAGACGTGCTGGACCAACCAGTCTATGTTGGTGCCTGTGGAGGATAGTTCCCTCCCTACAATGCTGGGGGGAAGCTGAGGATGGAGGTGAGTGACAGTGACTTCACCTGTATATGGTGCTAACATAGATTTCCTGGAATGTTTTAATTTCCTCAAAAAAGCCACTATCCCTGCTAACAGATCTTTAATTATATTAATATGGATAATAGCACTTAATATTCTTTCATGATTGTGTATGTTAAGAAACCCTCAACAACACTGATAAAGCTGTTCTTTGCAGTAGAATCTATTTCAGTGTGTCATTGGCATAAACTTAAGTCTAGCAATACAAGCTGAATGTAATGGTTGTAGCTTTCAGCATCATTAAATTAAATCAACCGGAGCTGGCTGGCTGAGGTTTCTGAAAGACTCGTACTCTCTGAATCAGTGTACTTCTGCCATTGTAGAGGCCAGGCAAGTAAGAGTCCCTGCCCTCTAGCGTGCGCCTTGAAGCCAGCCACCAAAGTCTCTACCCTACTGAATTTCTCTAAAGCAGAGCATGCCAGTGCACACCTCCTACAGGTGTGTCGTAGTGTGTGTGGTGTTCAGCGGATGTAAACGTAAGGTTGCTGACTATGTTGGCTCATGCTGAAGGCTGTCTTTTTGCCAATAGAATTCTAAAAATATGATGTGTTCTCCCTTCCTTGCATCCTAGTGATTCCTGTTGGACACTGATGCAAGCCAGGCGCATGTATCAATGGAAGCTTGCAGTAGGCTTTTCCTGAGCACCATTTAATGCTTTGTCAGTGTAAGCTGTAAAAAAGCATAGTTCTAATTCTGGAAACCAGTGACACTGTTAATGCAGATCCCAGTATTGCATACAATGCAGCTACATTACCAGGGTGTGCATAGAAGTTAGCCGTGTTTGAAATGAATTTGTAGGTTGCATACTTGTAGGAATAATTTAAAACTATAAATTTCCTAGGTACTTGGAGACCCTTTCCCACTACTTTATTTAGCTATCTTCTTTTAATAAAGATTATCACTTGGCTATTAAAATTCCTGAAGGGCTGGAATTTGAAAGCCCTCATCAAAACAGGATATAGAAGCAAAGTTTTATTTTTCTTGTTTCGTAAACTACAGAAAATCCAAGTTGGTCACACTTAAATTACACCGCTGCAGGGGAAAACCTTTAATGCTGTGTCCTTGAGTTTATCAGTGTTGCTAGAAGGGAATTGGGACCATGGAGTCAAGATGCAGAACACGTTAGGTTCAGTCCCCCCAACTGATAGCTACTAATATTAAGAGGGGCCTGAGCTTTTACCCTAAAGTGTAATCTGCTTTAAAAGCTGTTTGTTTGACTCAGGGGACTTGGAGAGAAACAAAGACTCCCCCTTAGAAAGACAGTGATCTGTGTAAAATAAATTATGGTCTCAGGCCAGTTGCTACTAAATGGACTTTCATGTCACAAAAATGGCCATCAAATTTAACACAAACTAGAATCTTCTGGCCCGTTTGAGATTGCCTAGGACTGCGTAGGCAATAGAGACTGAGATATACTCTCTCTTCCCCTTGGAATAGTCTTGTTCCGAAGGGGCTGAATTAGTAATAGGAGAAATATGCTGGCAGTTCTCCTGACCAAGGATTTCATTTGAGGGGGTATTGACAAAGGTTTTTAGGTATATAATTTGACGTTTAAATTGTCAACATGGAGAATCTTCTGGAGTCTAGATATGTAATGAATATGATCATTTATGCATCAGTGAAGAATAAAAATAAATCCACAATAGCCTCTTTTGTAAAGTCAACAAAAATCTTTTGTACTTACTCCTGCTGGCCCTGGAGCAATAAGTTTGTTATCAGAGAGGTGCCAACATTGCCCAAGGATGCAGGCCAACAAACCAAGATGAGTGGGCAAGGTAAAAAGAAGGTGTTTGACTAGAATTGAGGTATTACCTTGAAGCCAGTGCTGGTATCATTGGGGAGGTCAGCTGCACAGCCGCAGGGGAGAAGAGGCGATCCTAGTGTCAGGCCGGCATCAGGAGTGATAATACAGTGGCACAATGATTATGAATGCTTTTAAAAACCAAATCAACCGTATGAATTTCAGCTATTGAACCTGGGTGAAAAATGTTAGAAGTAAGGAATTCTTATTTTTAAGCTTCTGAGACGATATGCTAGCTAATGGGGAGTTTGAAACCATTTGTGATCGGCATCCATTAGATTAGTCTCCTGGATAGTTTGCAAAATTTCATTAAAAATAAGTTTTTGGTTCAGCAAAGATGAGCCGCTAGGTTGGAACTGAAGTGCAGAGTCCAGAACAGTGCAATCCTTAGCCAAAAAGTGATGTGATAAAGATACTGAGTCTAAATATTTGTTCTTCCGTAACAGCGTTAGTTATTTAGACTGCTCCAGATCAGATTGCATATATTAATTTTGCTTATTGTAAATTTGTCTGCTACAGAAACTGGATGGCTTCTACAGTGAATGTGAACTTGGATAAAGACACGTCATTGGATGGAATACCACCTCTGAAAAAGGCCAGGTAAACTTACTTATACTACATTGACATTGAAATATTAGCAAGAGAGAAATTAGAGCGTTTTTTCCCATTACCCTTCATTCATATTAGAAAGGGGTGTGACATCTGGCGCTAAGTCTGTGATCTTTCCAGTGCTTGTCTGACAATGTACGCTGTCTTCAACAAACCATTACAACCACCTGTTTTCTTGTCTTTGTGGGTAAAAATTTGTTTTGAGGGGAAGGGAAAGGGCAATGAGATTTTATTTATTATATTTTTGATATGAATCCGATTTATTTTAATTATATTTCTTTTTAAAACTAAACCTGTTTAAAATCTGTATTTAATACAAAATATGTTAAAGCCTATTTATTATAATATCTTAAAACATTTAAATAAATAAATATACTGACTTCATGAGTGTCTATCAAAAATTGAGTGAAAGGCTGCTTTCCTGTATAAAGGAGGACTTGGGGCAGGGGTGGGGGGAGAGAATCTAACTGTGGAAGTAAAGCTTTATCAATATGGAACAGTAGCTCTTGTACTATATTAAAGACTTTATCCTATGAGGGACCCAGGGGCTATACTACCGGGTGCAAGAGACTGGTGAAGTTACCACAGATGTTGGAACCTGGCATCTGACTTCAGGAGACACCATCGTATAGCTCATTACTGGGTAGCAAAAATACACCAGACCCCTCTCTAGAACGCGGGATTTGGGCTCCATGACAAGTCCCGCGTTTCAATGAAAATTAATGTCTGGTACTAAATTTGGGATCTGTGACAGCGTTCTATCGGAATTCATGTTGTATAGATGCGCGTTCTAGTGAGGGTCCAGTATTTACCGAATTGAGGCTTTCCACTTGGTGATTTAAATTGCCTTGGTTTAGTTCAGTCCATCCTGTTTCTTGTGATATTTTAACCTGTAGGACAAGGCAGTTAAGATTAAGAAAATCCCTAGGACATGTTCCCTTTCAAAGCAGAAAGGGGCATCTGCTTTGTTACAGTTTCTTTAACTCCCTATTATGTTGGAGGGTGTCTGGGTGTGCTTAGATATTAGCGAGCACTTGATGTTCTCTCTGGATTGGTTCTGCGCAAAAGTTTCTGTCTGAAAAGTTGTTAGAGGAAGTCTATTCAACTAACCTGACTTATTTATTGGCTGAGAGAAGGCAGGAAGGTGAGTGAAATAAAACTTATTTAAATAACAGTAAAAAATATCCAGGTTATTTTTCTTTCCCTCCACCTGCTGAATTCTAAAATGAACAGAGAGGAAGGTGGGAGTGTAGGCTGGCTTGCTAGGAATGAGATGATAGAAATATGCCTACTGCTTATCAGTGTGGGAACCAATCTCTTTCAGGATTTCAACCAACAGGATTCTAAAAAAATAAAAAGGCCTGGTTAAGATTTCACTGCCATATTATTTAGAGGAAGTTTGTTTCTTTTGTAGATGATGGGGGGAGAATTGGGGTTCAGAATGAATCCCCTAACGTTTCTGAATAAACTGAATAGAGACAGATTTGCAATAGCAACCAATAACACATGCACAAACCAAAGGATCAAACAGTCGTTTTCTCAAGTGGCAGCTAGCACGTGGGACTGTGCTGATCTCTGAGACCTGTTGCGGGGGAGGCTCTCAGAGCCTGGGCTTCATCCCAAGCAGGACTGTCTGCCCTGCTATTTTAAACCCCCAGAACAGAAGCCTTAGTTAGTTGACCTGGGCTCTGAGACTTGCTGTGGAGGGGGAGGTTGCAGTTTAAATGTACCCTAAGTGTCTCTGAATTTACTTTCCCATACTTGCCTGAGTGTCAAGAATTTATCGATTGTGTTCCTTTTGTATGTGGGCTGCTTCTCTTTGCTCATTCTCTCAGTAATACCTGAGACTCTCTGGACTCCCCTGCTGGGTAAAACTAGCTGTAGTTAGTGAGTAATCACCAGTGATGGTGATTCAATAGGGTGTTGATAAACTCTGACTTCAAACAGAATACAGGTACGCCGCCAGCAAAGTAAGGGGATGGATGGGCAGCCAATCCCTTTTCAAGACTTTGTGTGGTCCAAGCTTTGCCTCTGCTCCTTTTCATGACTCACCAAAAATCCCTCTCGCCACCCTCTGCTTTACTAGCCTCAGCAGAGGCCAATGCCAGGTGGGCCATGGAGACACTAAAGAGCAGTGTGTGCTGGGAAAAAAACTTGCTTCCACTGGCCTGTTCTGTGTATAAATAGAGCTTCTCTCTCGAGAGACGTGATCGGGGCTCCACTGACTTAATAAATAAAAGATGATGAGAAGTCTGGGCCATTTTGAAATTAGAACCAGACACACTTAAGGTTACATTATTTCCTCTTCCCAAATCCCCATAGGTGTGCTGGAGCCCCCTGTGCTATGGGGCAGGACGTGCATTTTGAGCCTGATAGCCAATGTATACAAAAGTGTAAAAAACTAGTGGCTGGTATTATCAAGGCAAAGTTGTGTGTCTCTCCCCGCATCCCAGCCATCCTTCTACCCTGCATTTCTAGATGGGACCAATAGCCAGGATCTCTGCTCTCCTGCAGCTAAAGATACTTGACTTGCTCTGCTTTAGAAATTGGCCAAGGTGTTGGGGCATTTTGCCTTAACAGAGCCGGTAAAGGACCAAGCTATGGAAATCTCATACCTAGAGCTGGCTGTTACTGGTCTGTAGGACCATGCCTTGCCTTTTGAGGGAACTCTGTCACTTCCTGCATGCCTCCCCCTTCAGCCTACACCCTTGTCTCCTCTAAGTTCTGTGATCCATGTGTGCATTTGAGATACTCATTTATGTCAGCACAAATGTGCTTCTCTCTTACTTCGTTCCAGAAAACTATTGCCAAGCCTTAAAACCAAAAAGCCCAACGAACTTGTTCTGGTCATTGGGACAGGGATCAGTGCAGCAGTAGCTCCTCAAGTTCCAGCACTGAAGTCTTGGAAGGGGTTAATCCAGGCCCTGCTGGATGCTGCTATTGACTTTGATCTTCTTGAAGAGGAGGAGAGCAGGAAGTTTCAGAAATGTCTCCAAGAAGATAAGAACCTTGTTCATGTTGCCCATGACCTTATCCAGAAATTATCTCCGGTAAGTAAGCACATGCATCAGGATTCACCAATGTGTAGAACGTGGCTTTGAGAGCAGGGGGGTGGCCAAGGATTCTCCCCAGCAATTGCCCCCACAGGGTCTGACTGGATGTTCCAGTCAAAGCTGGGTATTTCTCTGAAACCCATCCAGTGGTCCTGGGTCTGTCCTTGGGACAACCTCAAGTTTGAGAGAGTTTCATGAAGTGCCTGCTCCCACCACTTGGTTTGGCAGGATCAAGGCACCAGACCAGTCTGGCTGGAGTCAATGAGATGGTTCCTCAGTCACAGTAGCTTGATGGCTCTGGCCCAGGACGTAGTGATTGTATGAGCTGACGTGGGGGTATTGGGGGTTCAGATGCTGTTTCCTTACATAGCTGCCAGTGGTCTCATTTCTGAGTAGAAGGCTGTAGGTTCAAATCCCACCTCAGGCCTTGTGCTCCTCTGCTGCCGCCACTGAAGAGCAGTATTAGAAGTGCTGCAGTTAAAAATGCTCTATTTTGAATGATTAAATCTGAATCCCTTCTGCCTGCCTGAGTGTTCAATAGACAGTGAAGATCCCACTGTACTTCAAGGAAAGAACAGGGTGCCTTGTTCTGGCTCTGAGTGATGAGTGTACTAGACATGTCTGGACGGGCAGATGATCACTTTGGTGTCCTGGCCAACATTCCATCTCAGCTGTTAATGCAGCCCTGCACACTCTAACCTGAAAGCTCTTTTCCAATCAAACAACTGCTGCTCTGTCTGCCTTACACAATCTGTGCCCCCCCGCGCAACTCATTGCTTTGCAAAGTGCTTCAAACTGAGGTATGTATCCTGCCCTCGTCCCCAGGGCATGAAAAGTTGGTACAGGAGATCGAATTCCCAACGCTGACTTTGGTTTGTTTGATTCCCTCCACAGCGCACTAGCAATGTCCGCTCCACGTTTTTCAAAGACTGTTTATACGAGGTGTTTGATGACCTGGAGTCTAAAATGGAAGAGTCTGGGAAACAGCTGCTTCAGTCTGTGCTTCGCTTAATGGAAAATGGAGCACTCGTATTAACCACAAACTTTGATAACCTGCTGGAACTCTATGCAGCAGACCAAGGGAAACAGCTTGAATCTCTCGACCTTACTGATGAGAAAAAGGTAAAAAATGTGTCAGCCAGGCTCAATATTCTGTGCTTTGTTCTCACAGCTCATAGATCAGTAGTGATAGAACTTCCTATCCCTACATGAAATGTGTCATGCCCTTGACACGGACATCAATTTATAGTGGTAGATAAAATACACCAGGCTGGATGATCTTTAGTGTTGTACGTTTTTATGTCTCTAGTATTCTGGGAGAGGGGTAGGTAAGAACAGTGCATCCTTCAAGTTCCTTGCCTCCCAAATGTCGATCCTTAGAAATGCTGCGATTGCTGGCGGACATCCTTGTAACTCCAGAGATGTCTCCAAGCATCTTCAATGGCTTTTGTACTGCTTTCATGTATGCTTCGGACTCCTGGCTTTCAGTTGCCAGTGTACTCCCAGCTTTATTTGACTCCAGGTGGGACTTGGCTTTAAGATTTTTGAATTATGCAGGAAGCTATATGCCCCAAAGAAAGCTGATAAGTCTTTAGATAAAACATATTCCCTTTGGGGTATATTATAGAATATATAACACACATAGGGCCATAATCTTCAAGGCCTTGCCCAAATTAACATCTGCTTTTCTGCTTTGGTCTCCCTTCCTTCTCCCATCCACCCTGTTTCCCTGTTTTCTTCCTCTTAGCCTACCCTTTTTCCTGGGACCCCATACCTGTCCCACTTTGCCATGTGTCAAAACTCTCCTCCAAGTTGTTCCTTGCTTCCTCCACAAAGTTTCTGATGCCTAGTTCTTTACATAATGGATCACAGTCACCCAACAGACAGAAAATCCTAACTTTCTATTACTTTAACCAACAGCACATTCTAAATTGCACCACTCAGTTACTTGGGGCTCTGCATCCTATTCCTGGTCATTACGTTGTCAGTTTAGATCTTGGACAAGAATCTACTCTCCATGCTGTCCATAAAGTGCCAAGCACGCTGCAAGGTCTATAGAAATAGTGTGAGTAGTTAGTGATTGTTTTCCCTTATGTCTAAGTAAAATATACCACAGTTCAATCACCTTTCTAAACTCTCCTCTCCGACATGACCTCTCAGTCTGTACTGTTGGATACATTTGCAATGATACAAATGTAGCATTCTCGGTCATAAGATGACCTGTATAGGAATGAATCTGCAAACACAGGAAGAAATTCTGCAAACATGATAAGGATTTTTTGCTGAAGCATACAAAGGCTAAACTGCTAAGCTTTCTCAAATCAGTTTTGAGCCTAGATTGGAAATAGAATAAAGATGTAGATTTAAGAGAAATGCATATTAAAGTAATTGTCAAATAGCTTGTCTTATCCTTTCCTTGCTGAGTTCTGAGTCAGGAAAAGGTGGAATCCTATCCATAGTGGGTGACCAGGACAAACAACTGACCCTTTGGTGCAAATGAGCTTTGTGGGCACCATTTTAGTCTGAGGTCTGACAAGCTGTGTCCAGAACTCATGCGAGTAGGGACACGAAGGAGAAGGTAACTTTTCAAACAGTCTGAAATTCAGTTCGCTCCTGAAAGGCTACATGCTGTTAATAACTTGAAGCAGTTACTGAAAAATGATGACTGCAAGGCCTGCAGTGCGGTGCCTGGGAAGAACATCTGGTTCCCCTATGGAGAAAGGGCCCAAGTTGACCCTTGATAGGCTTTGGATAAGCCCTGGCCTCCTGTGGCTTAGATGCCTTGCAGATGATTTGGGTTTGTTTTCTTCACATGCACTGGGATTTCTCTGCATCTCTCCTCTAGAGTTTCAGGAATGTGAGATTTGACAAATGAAGACATCAAGTAATGGCCCACTCCACCCTCACTAACTTCTGACTTGCCCATGAACCTAAATGGATGGGCACGTCTTGCTGATATTCCTCAGGCTGTTTCTCTTTTGGGCAGGTGCTGGAATGGGCGCAAGAGAAAAGGAAGCTCAGTGTCTTGCATATCCATGGAGTTTACACAAACCCCAGCGGAATAGTGCTTCATCCAGCCGGCTATCAGAACGTATTGCGCAATACAGAGGTTATGGTAAGAATGTTTTGCTTATCTGCGGTCTTGTGCTTGTTTGGCTTTTCCCTGAATCGTTTGGGGCAATAGGGCTGGCTTTTCCAGCTAATCTTTCTGCTTCTGTATAAGGCTCAGATTTCATGGCATTCAAAAATGTTACCTTGTAAGGGGAAAGACTCAGACTGTATTGAGAGGTGGAGTGTTTCCATTTTCACTGTCACTTGTTGCTCATGGCAACTTGGTGTTGACTTTCTGCTGAAAAATGAGTTACTCTGAGAGACTAAATCTTCTCTACCTGGAGGTAGGATTGGTGGGACCTCTGGATGAAATCATTCTCTTCTACCTCCTGGCTATTGCATGTAAATATCTATGGCTATCGTGTGTAGTTGAACACTGTCCTTACTGTGGGACCAGGATAGATTTGGAATAGGATGTTCAATTACAGGGTACAGAAACATCCAGAAAACCCCCCTCCTGGTCAGACAATCTTGATTGAACTTCTCAGGCCCACTAAAGCCAACCTTCCTAAATTTGTTCCAGAAGAGTGGAAGAAAGCTGATGGGGTTCCAGTGTTTAAAAAGGGCAAACAGGATGATCTAGATGATTATAGGCCTGTCAGTTGGACATTGATCCCCGGCAAGATAATGGAGCAGCTAGTGCAGGACACGATTAATAAAGAATTAAAAGATGGTAA
Source organism: Dermatemys mawii (assembly GCA_007922305.1). NCBI lineage: Eukaryota > Metazoa > Chordata > Testudines > Dermatemydidae > Dermatemys > Dermatemys mawii. Next base: position 8,315,922 of record ML677397.1, on the reverse strand, counting down.
TATTAATGCCAGTCAACATGGGTATATGGAAATAATGCTGTCCGACTAACATGTAACCTCCTCAAAATATCAAGTTTGGTTGATAGAGGTAATAGTGTTGCTGTCATGTGCTTAGACATCTGTAAGGCATTTAACTTGGTATCGCGTGACATTTTCATTAAACTAGTACTATATAAAATTAACATGGCACACACTAAGTGGATTAAAAACTGGCTAACTGATAGGTCATTGTAAAGCAGGTGTGTTTTTAGGGAGTTCTACAGGGGTTGGTTCTTGGCCCTACATTAGTAACATTTTTATTAATGACCTGGCAGAAAGTGAAAATTTGCAGAGGAGAGACAAAATTAGGGGATTAGTAAATAACTAAGAGGACAGGTCACTGACACAGAGCAATCTGGTAAAATGGGTGCAAGTAACTAATATGCATTTTAATCTGGCTAAATGTATACACCTGGGAACAAAGCAGGTAGGCCATACTTACAAGATGGGGGACTCCCACCCTGAAATCCCAGGATAATCTGTGTTTAGGATGAATGGGTGAGTTGCCATGGGATAGTTCAGCTATTGTTAGAGTTCCTCATTTAAATCTTGTAATGTTTAAATGATTGTAAAGAGCCCAGGCTGCAATAAAACCTGCCTGACGAGCTAAGATGCATTTTCTCTTTCCTTTTGAAAGCGGGAGATCCAGAAGCTGTATGAAAACAAATCCTTCCTGTTCCTGGGCTGTGGCTGGACTGTCGATGATACCACGTTTCAGGCCCTTTTCCTAGAAGCTGTGAAGCACAAGTCAGACCTGGAACACTTCATGCTTGTGCGGAGGGGGGATGTGGATGAGTTTAAGAAGCTCCGTGAAAACATGCTGGATAAGGGGATTAAAGTCATTTCGTATGGAAACGAATACACAGACTTACCTGACTACTTTGAGAGGCTGACGAGTGAGATCTCCACACGGGGTCGAACAGGTACATGGAGTGATGGGCTGAGTGGTGAATACTAATGCATGAAACCCTGGCATGCATCACCTCATCTCTAAGCATTTGGGGTCTGTTTCACTTTAGTGTTGGTTAAATTTAACTACAGTAGGTTGCTATAGTTACTGTTGCTTGGTACCATTCCCCTAAACAACAAACATGATTTCTAGTTTGTTTATAGCAGACAACTTTTTCCTCTGCTCTACACCTTTAGTAAAATGAGTGATGGAACACTCCCACAGCTGGATTGCTCCAGCTGTTAAATGCAGCCTGTGAATCATGGGATCACAGAATCTCAGAGATGGAAGGGACCTCAGGAGGTTGTCTAGTCCAACCCCCCGGCTCAAAGCAGGACCAATTCCTGCAATGAGCTCTTCCTCCAGAAACAGTGGCATAGTGCCCCTTCCTGTAACAAGACTTTTTCCCTTCTAAAAGCTCAACTTTCTCTTTGGCTGCTTCTGTTCCCTCGCTCTCCAGTCACACTGGCAGTTGAGACACAGGCTCTCCATTTCTAAGTGGAAAACAGATGGTCTGAAAGCACCTCAGGCCTTTAGCCATCAAAACACCAGACATACAAGCCAAGTAGTTTTCTTTACTGGTCACCTTTTTATAGTTCGGAATTCTACATGTGAGCTCCCAATGTGAACGGTGGCTTCTCATGTAGTCTACAGTACCCTTCTGGTCTAGATTGGAGATGTAAGATTGATCCTTCCAAGGTGCAACTTCCAAACCACTCATTCCCCATTCTTGTACTGGTGGTAGGGAAGCTATCCCAGCAGGAACAGGAAATGTTGAGTTTGCAGAGGTTGTTCACTGCTTCAGGTTTTGGTTCCTGGGGTTCCACTTGGCTGTAGCCATATCAAATAACATTTCTTCTCTGGTCCCCAGGTCTGCCTAGAGGAGGACAGCTAAATGGCTCCTCTACAACCCCCACTGAAATAAAAGGTATGGAACTTACTCATGACACTCTTAAGCTAGAGAGGTAGCCTGGCAAAACTGATGATCAATTTGCCTAACCTGTGGGGCAGCTCTGGAGGCACATGTCCAGAGGGGAGTATCCCTCTCCCAAAGGTGCTACGGGTAGCTCCTGCTTGTGCACGAAGGAATGAGTAGTAGCAGCTTTGAGATCAGACTTGCATATGCTGATAGTGTTTTCAGATCCAGCATCTATGCAAAGGCTAATTCAGAGCCTCCATCGATCTTCCTCCACTGGCTGACATTGGAGAGCTGGAATTGAAAGCGGGTTTCGCTAAAGGTTAGCCAGGGACACAAAAACCAGCTTAAATGCTGCCTGCACCTAGTCACAAATTAACACTTGCACAGAAGGGAGCATCTGATGCTTTTCCTCTTCTGAGGGCTACAGCTGATTACTGGTAGCATTAAAATTAGCTCTTGGGGGTGGCTTCCTACTTATACAGCCCAAAATGCCGTTAGCCGCCTTGGCAACAAGGGCTCGCTGTTGACTCCTATCCAGCTTCTCATCCACTGTAACACCGAGGTGAGCAGTTTAATGAGGATGAATTAAATACTGGCCTAGATCTGTTTGAAAGGCTATTTTAACTTTACACAGGGTGTAGCACCTGAACATCTACCCCTGCAGCTCAACTGATTGTGCTACTGGTTAATCGGAGTTAAAGACCTGTGGACCTTTTCAGTGGCTGGTTCTTAAGCAACTGGGATTCAGCTGCAATCCTGCCCTTCTAAAAGCAGCTAGAAACTATCAGACTTCCCAGAGCCCCAGTTGGATGGTCTTGGTTGGTGAAGACTACTTGTCATTCACACAGCAGCTGTGATATCCTCCTTTCTCTCGAGGCTGCAGTATCTGCAAGGAGAGTTTCTCTCTCTCAACAGCAGCTTCATACCTTGTACTTTTGTATTCTGTACATTTCAATGAAATGAAACTTGAGCAGTTTTTATTACTTGAAGCTCTGGATTTCTAGTCCTTTCTTTATACTGTACAATATTTTGTATGTTGATGTATTAAAAGCCTGCTTCACTTAGCTGCTTTGGCTTGATTCATTCGAGGGTGAAAGCAGTCTGTATATCCCTGGGACATGGAGTTAGCAGCAGGGCTGAAGGGACAAAAGCTATAGCAAGCTAAGCATTTCAGTGTATGTTCTTACCTATGCTGATCAGGCACTCTGTCCCTCCAGCAAGAGAAACAAGGTAACTATAGACACACCACTCAACTTATTTATGAAATTTATTTTTATATAAATTATGTATTTCTTTTAGCAGACAGCATTCAATTTATTGCACTATAGCACATCTGCAGTACAGAGCTACAAGACATCTGAAGAGTTTTGTATTATTCAATGTAGCACTTTAGACCAGGATCTAGAGGCACTCAGAACGGGGGGTGGGGAAGAGAAGCAGCAAGCAGCCAGCATAGTCTTCCACTAAAATTTCCTTTCCCTAGCTGGTTATTAGAGGCAGAGGCTAATGTGGGAGGAGCAGTAGCAAGAGTTCTGGTAGCATCAGTTTGATCCTGAACACAGGTGAGACAAGGAGGCATGAGTCAGTGGCAACAGCTTTGGAAGAAGGGGGTCTTGCAGTACAGAAACCAGCTCTACCCTAAAGTAGTGCAGCTTGTTTGCTTGCCAGAATCCAGGCAATGCTCTTGCAGCTTAGCTAGAGATGCAGCTCTGGGCAACTATCAGTGCCAGCCTCTAACTCCAGGCTCAGTCTCGGACCAAGGGGAAAGTCTGCTTGCTATGAGCTGTAGTGGCCCTAGGCAGCCCTGCTTTAGGAGTCCCAGTGACAATGGAACTAGGGGACCATAAGGCAATGTCAGCATCTTCCCTATAGGCCCCTACTTGACAAGCACAGAGGGGTAGACTTACTATTTTTGGTTTTATCAACTTTGGTGAGCTGCCATGGTTAAAGCTAGCAGCCAGTATTAATCGGGTTGGAGATACTAAAACCCTCACTAAGCAGCATCCACTTCTGCTCTCCAGCATGTGCAAAGCTAGCTTTAGAGCTCAGCATAGGATCAGCCCCTGGACTGGGGGATGCATTCTTAGGTCCCGCCAAGCTTAGCATAGTCTAACAATCCAGATGGGCTCATAGGATCAAAAACACCTTTAACAAACTAAATAGTCCATAGATGCTTAGTTAGTAGCAGAGCAGCCCTGAAGTGCTGCAGGTCTTAGACACCACTCACAAGATATGAACAATACAAAGCTCTGATTTCAGCCTCTAAGCGGGGAGGCTGAGTCACTTAGAATGAAGGAATCCAGGGGGAAGGGCTTTCACTGGCTGAAGGCCACAGAGCTGATCTGACCCAGCTACTCCACCTGAAGGAGACAATTGCTACCCAAAAATAAACATTATAGCCAATAAATATGGAAGAAGTGGAGCTAATCAGAGTAAGCAACATGATTGAAGATGGCAACCTCCTTCCAAGGGTAAAGTCATGCACCAGGTGAAGGGAGGGGTGTGCACTGGTGAAAACCACCAGGAAGTAATTCAAGCAGCAGCCCCTTGCTCTGTTATCCCTTCATTCTGTTTTGCACTACACTGAAAAGACAAGTCAGTCACATTGTAAAGCACGTTCTTCTGAGACAGCTGCAAACAGCAATTTGGTGCAATAACTGCATTTTAGGCCTTCATGAGAGCGGTGACCACGGCCTTGGCATTAAGGCTACGCAGATCACAGTAGGTTTGTCCAGTACCAACAAACACGATTGGCTTGCTAGTGATGTAAGTCATGGAGATTGCTGCACCAACCTGTGGAAGAAAGAGCATCTACTGAACAGGACTCTTCCAGAAGGCACAGCCCACTCCTAACAAAACCATCAGTGTTGTGATTGGCTAGAGCAGAAGCCTGTACTCTGGGCATGTTCAATTCCCATTAGTGTTACAGCAAGTTGAAAGAGTTCTTCCAATAGACCAGAGATGGCATGACTATTTTATCTGTAGATGAGATGTGGCAGCTTAGTGTTATAGCTGCCAGTCAACTAACTTCAAGTTGCCAGGTTTGTAGCTTTAGAATACAACAGTCTAATTCAGGGTTCGGCAACCTTTGGCACGTCAACAGGTCATGCAATGGGCACGCTCTGAGGCCAGCACCTTTTCAGGAACATGCTGACACCCTCCAAGGCTGTACAGCTGAATTGCTGCCATCACCAGGACATTTGAGAACACAAGAGGTTTTTACGCTATGAATCGTGCCACGCGAAGGCAGTTTCCCCTTACACAGATTTAGAGCAGCTTTCATTTGCTGCACAGGTTTTAGCGGTGGTTTTGCTTTTTAGGACTGATATGCAATAGGATTCCCTGGTGGGCCATTTGTGTCTTGCTTTACAGCACTTCTAAAGCGATCTGTGTTGGAGCAGTCGCAATAGCTTCAATTTAGAATTCACAATATTCAGATCTGCAATATTGTGATATTATCCAGCAGTCACTCCCCCTCCCCCCCACAAAACCGGAACATAAAGTTGTCAAACTATTTGAAAGTAGATCCAAAGACAAGGAGGCCACATGAGAGAAGTCTCAGGGGTGGGGGGTATCTGACTGATGCATCAAAAGAACATGCCCTGTTGAGGTCAGACACAGTCACTCAATTTCTCTCCCACTGTTTGGTCTCAGCAAGGAGAGGATCCATACCGGGTCATTTAAGACATTAAAAACAGAAGACTCCCATGGGGGAAGAGAAAGAATGAGCAATTTCTGGGTATGAAGTGAATGGCCATCGTACCTTGTCATCAATGGTATCAAACTTGGTGAGCACGATTCCATCAATGAGACGTGGTGTCTGGGCCATGGAGTGATCAGCAAGGGCCTTGTTAAACTTTACCTAGGGGAAAAATACAGCCAGGAAATAAGTCCCTCTAGATTCATCTACGAAGGTATCCACCATTGGTCTGCGAGCACCTCCCAAAGCATACACAGAGGCTCACGCGGGCTGGGGCTGTATCCCTCGGGGAGAATTTTGTTTGAGGTTAAAGAATCAGACACTAACCAGCTGATCCACAGCTTCATTTCCCACCAGGGCTTCCCCGACAAACAGGACCAGGTCTGGGCTGTTGACTGCAATGAGTTTAGCCAGAGTTGTCATCAAGGGGGCATTGTCTTGCATGCGGCCAGCGGTGTCCACCAACACCACGTCAAACCCCTGGTTACGCGCTGGGAAAAGAGGAGTGAAGGGGGTTAGATGAAGCAAGCTGAGACCGTTCTAATCACACGCACTCTGCTCCTCCAGCTACCGCCCTTCTGCAGCGTATCAGGGATTTGCTCAAGTCTCTTTCCTCCCCCTCACTACAAGCCACCCACAATCCATAATAAATCCTCTCCCTGGGACAGGAAAAATCAGCATAAAAATTAGGGGACTAGAACTGTGGACCCAAGCAAGACCCAAGATGAAGAGTCTTGCACTCTAGGGAAGCTCAGATTGAGGATACAGTGTGGGCCCTTCTCGCTAGCCGGTAGGTTCAAACCTTTCCCAGTAGGCAGATTCTACTCCACATTCACTAGGTAACCTGATCCCCAGCTGGGGAAACTGAGGCACACACTGACCCTTATGAAACTGGCTTACTCCACCCTATCCCCACCCCTCCTGTGCTGTTCAAGTTCAGACGAGAGGGCACGGCAGCTAACGTGCAAGGTCACCGATTCCCCGGACGAAGGAGAAACTCCTCTTCACTGCTGGCAGCCTTCCCTGATCTCCAGTCTGTGCTCCACCCCGCTCTGTGCCAGGGGGCCGGGGAGGAGAGGGTCTGTTACAAGTGCGGTGGCGAGGAAGCAGTGAGGAATGGCAAACCAGCTGTGTCAATGGGAAAGCCAGGAATACAGCCCAGCGGTCCAGTTCCTCACCCCAGTTCAACCCCTTAGGCCATACTTCATCCCAGGAGTCCTGACTGGCCTTCCCACCTCACACCCCATGCCACTGCCGCTCCCCTCGGACAGCCAGCTCCTCTCTCGGAAAGCCGACCGCCGTTCTGGACGCACGGGAAGAATCGGCCAAGGCAGGGTTAGGGAAAAAAGGCGAAGGGCTCACCATACGAAATGGCCTCCATGGCAATGCCAGCAGCATCCTTCCCGTACCCCTTCTCGTAGAGCTGCACCATGGTGCGCCCGCCGTGACTCTCCGGGGGGTGCAGCGCGTTCAGGCGGCGGGTGTGCGTGCGCAGCTGCTCCACCGCTCCGGCGCGGAAGGTATCACAGGCGGCAATGAGGACGCTGAACCCGTTCTCAATCAGCCAGAAAGAGATCTGCGGGCGGAGGGGAAGGGATCCTCTTACTGGCCCCGGCCCGAGTCTGGCGCTGCTCATCCTCTCCGAGCCCAATACGTCACCCCCGGGTACTTCGTGTGTCATTCCCCCCACTCCACCCCAAAGTTTGATAAAGGAAATTCTCCAAGTGTCCCAGCCCAACACAGTCACTGACAAATCAAGTAGGGAAGGGGCATAAACCAAGGGCCCCGAGTTTCCCTTGGCTGAATTACAGCCCCCCAGTCCCTCCATCCCCACAGAAATGCCCCTTTGAACACACCACACCAAGGCAGTGGTCAAAGCAGCACTGGTTCCTAGTCGAAATCCAGGAGAACCCGCACCTGCTTGCAGGCCTCACGGAGCTCTTCCTGTAGTAACCAATCCCCTGTATGTCTACACAGCCTTCAAAGGAGGCCAGAGCATTTTGGTGGGTCCATTGCCTGCTCAGGGATGTACACACAGGTGAGTCTTGGCCCCTGGTGACCACGTCACTGCTGCAGTTCAGGGCTGCTGACCCCGGAGCACAGCCTGGGTTGGGCATTTAACAGCACTCTTCATATTACTATGTCAAGCCTTCCAGTCAGTTGCACACATTGTAGGAAGAGCTTGATCATCTAAGCCAGACTGAGCCTGAGTGAGGTAAGGACACAGGGAAGGGTCCTAAGCAGCAGCTTCTCCAGATCCTCAGTTTAATTAGCCAAGCCATGGGTTTAAAGCTCAACGTGAAAGGCTTTGAAATTGACTAGGCTAGTGGAAGTCCCTTTAAGTGGCACAGTGATTTGTTAGCAGGATCTCTTCTCCCCAATGATGTTAACAAGGGGCTTTTCCGCAGGGAAGGAGGTGTGCATGGGAATGGAGTCACAGCACACACCAGCTCTTCATCCCCACTAGGTAGTGCAGACTAGTGGCAATAAACTAGTGCATAGAATCAGAGAATCTCAGGGTTGGAAGGGACCTCAGGAGATCATCTTGTCCAACCCCCTGCTTAAAGCAGGACTAACCCCAATTAAATCATCCAACTGATTTTTGCCCCATATCCCTGAGTGGCCCCCTCGAGGACTGAACTCAGAACCCTGGGTTTAACAGGCCAATGTTCAAACCACTGAACTATCCCTCTTTCCTGTATGATTTAGGAAGTTGAGCTGCCCATCAGCACAACAAACTTCAAAGAGCTGTCGGACTCACAAAGGAACTGAACTGAACAGAGGAATGGCTCTTGCTAACATTTTGGGTCTAGGGACCTGGGTGCCATAGGCAACATTCCTACACCATGGAGATTGTTGCCACAACATTTAGCCCAAGGGGATTTGAGATGGTGCCCCCAGAATATAAGTAGAAACGGAGGGTGGAACCTCCTGAAGGGACTAGGCTGATCCCTGAGAACGCATGCAGGTCGCGCCCTACCTTGGCCAGGTTGGTCGACTTTCCAACCCCATTGACGCCACAGAAAGTGACGACATAAGGCCGGCGGTAGCGCTGAGCATCCATGACATCGCGCAGCACGTCCACGCGGCGCTGGGGCTGCAGGATCTGCACCAAGGACTCCTGCAGGGCCTGCTTCACGGTGGAGGTCACCGCTGGGAAAGGAAGTATAAGAGGAACCTCTATCAGCATATGATCCCAGATGAGGTGGCCGGAGCACTCCCCGTCCTTCCCCCACAGCATTTCAGGAGCAGAACAGTCAAATGCGACCTAGATTGGCTCACAATTGCCACGCCAAGGAACGTGGGCTCCCTTTGGAGCAGACTGGCTATTCCCTTGTTAATCTGCTGATTGTGCCATTAGGTTCGCTTGCTGACCTCCCCTGATAGTGTCTCTCTAGAACAATGGCTGCCTCTAAAGGAGTCCTCCTCTCTTGCCTGGAGCAGAGATGGACAAATTAATTCACTCCTGCCCCAGACAGCTACGAAAAGGTGTGAAATTGAGCAACCACCATTCTATAGATTCCTCGGCCTCTGCTGATTCATCTACTGCAGCAGAGCTCTCCACTGGCAAATCCCAGTTCTTGGCTGTAAGGGGTTAAACTTGTGAAGTGCTGCAGAGGCTGGCATCACAGATTTAATCTTCTCCCTCCGCATCCTTGGCAGGCCAAACTGCAGGAATCCAGAACTGCAGTGGATTAGAAATTCCTAAACCACGGAGAGGTGCCTACCCAGCAGGATATACACTGGCTGAGATTATCCCCTTCTGCACATGCACTGAGAGCTACAAGCCATCTGGCAACTAGAGACTAGGCTACGCAAGCGCAAACAGGCCTCAAGGGCAGACTGGGACAAGCCCAGGGCCTCATGTCCCTCGGAATATTAGAAGGTCCAAAACACAGCAGTGATCTGCTGGGACTAGCACGTTTTGTTTCAAGCATCACGGGAGTGGGTGGGGGAAGAATGAGATGGCATTACAGAGACTTGGGCTAACAGGTTAAAGAACCCAGAGCAGCTCCTGGAACGGAAGGACAGAACCACTTACTGGTGAAGGTGCCCATAACTTTCCCTTCCAGTTTCTTAGCCACTGATTCGCACAGCTGGACAGCTATTTCAGCCGCAACGTTCTTCGCTTTGGAAGAGAAAAGCCAAGGGAGCGGATGTTAGTATTGCAAGACTCTTGGTCTCAGGGTTCTCCCAGCCTCCCCCAGAAGGTCTCTCTCCCAGCCAGCTCCAAGGGGGGGAGGAGGAGGAGGAGGGAGGGCAAACCGCCCGCCCATAGGAGAGCAGTACTTGGCATTGCGAATGATACCCTGCTCTGGAGCAGACAGCAATATGGACGCTGAGTGCAGATAGCCTCTAAGGCCTTGAAAAGGGCATGAAATGTTCCCTCTTATCCCCAGTCACAACCCACAGTCCTGATGCTTCCTCAAATGATTTTTCAGCACCGAAACACCCCACACCTTAGGGGAAGGGAGACCAAGGCAAGGACTTCACTGTCAGACCCTCAGGGCAATACAGATCCTGTTTTAGGGCCAATGGTTTCTCTCCACATCAGTCAACGTCAATGATCCCAACCATTTTATCTTCCTCTCCTACCCATCAGAGTCCTCTGGATGAGACATTCGGGGGCTGTTCCAGAAGTGCATTATATTCAGTTCAGCCTGATTCGATCTGAAGTGGGCCAATTACTGCTCCCTTAAAAATCTAAGATTGTCACTAGAACCTGACCATTCCTCACCTTGTCGCCAATATAAGCCAAGAGGTGTTTTACAGAATGTGAGCAAACCAATTAGAATATATAAAGAGCAGGATCTCTTAAATACAATGTGCAGAGACACACAAACCTACAGGCCTACCATCCTAAGCACCACACTATCCACTAGTCCAACAACAGGATCATGTCAGACATAACTCAGCTGGGATTATCCAGCGTGTCATGCCACAGGAAAGATAAGCGACAGATAGTCGTGGATTTCTCCTATGACCTTGATATCACAGAAGAGTTGGCCACTCAATGTACTTGATCCATTTGCAAAAGTCCCCGTGAGTCCCTTTATACCAACAGTGTAGTCCGAGCGATGTTATGGGTTTGTTTCAATATCATTCAAAACACAAGGATCTACCTCAATGTAGGTGAGTGAATCCCTAGTTCAATGAGCCTGACCCCAAAAGCAAGGCCACAGGGTACTGGCTTGTAAAAAACATTCCAGACTTACCAATCAGATGATCCTTCATCTTCTCCAGCACAGAGTCCATGTCCTCTCTGGTTAAGCTTTTGGAACCCACTAGGCCTTTCAGCATCCCAAACATGCCTCCCAAACCACCCTTCTTGGCCCTGGGAACAAGCAGAGTGCGGTTATACGTTACAGCCCTTAAGCGTAAAGAGATGGTGATGCTCTTGAAGAGAATAGCAGCTAAAGGGAGGGGAAGACTGGACAGCCATGAACGCAATTCTCAAGCAAATATGCAGCTGGTCACTTTCCCCTTCTTGTACTGAGCTGCTCCCTAGTTCATGGCATTTTAATAGGAGAAGCAGATTAACAATCAATAGTTCAAACTGGGAGTTGGTCTGTAATAGCTGATCTGCAAGCAGAGCTAGGTTTGCAAACCTCATCTCGTACAAAACTTCCGTATGAAACAAGTTACAGAGTTGTCTGGGAACTCGCCCGGGTTTGCTCAGTTACCATGCCCAGAGAGGTACCAACGGTATATCAGGAGTCACTGAGGGGACACAGATTCTGCTTTGAAGTGGTGATTGCAGGGTCATTTAGTCTAATGACTCAGCCTGCAGAAATGAAAGACCCATCCACAGCAGACTGCTTATTGTGCACCGGCGTTTGGGACAAAGCAGGCCAAAACCATGGAGTGTGAGACAATACTTCTCTGCTGAAGCCAAGGCATCAGCTAGCAGTGCCCAAGATCCACGTCAGCTACTATATACAAGCTTAGCAGACTGGACATGTTAGAGGAAAAGCTGTAGGAGATAAAGCAAGGAGATGGCTGGGATAGGGGGGCTGCAGGAGGACTTGCCTAGGCTGTGAAGGGTTCTGAATAACCTTCTCCTCTTCAGGTTCCTCTTCATCACTCTCATATTCAAGATCATAAAGACGGCCAGGCTCCCGATCTCGATCTCCTAGGACCTGAAAAGGACGGTGGGAGGGGCGAAGGGAAGCCATGCAGAGAATCAGTACCTGGCATTAAAGCCTTAGCTGACTTCTTTCTCTGGCTCATTGCTACACAGAACTCTTGTGGGGGGCCAGTCAGAATAATGTGACCATCTGTAGCACCTGCAGGGACCTCAGGGACTTTTATTAGTATTGTCTAACCACCACAACTCCCTAGTGAGCTAAGTGGTGGTTTCCTTTTAAGGCTGAAATTACTTCCCTCAAGATCACATAGCAAAGCAATGACAGACGAGAATAGAATCCCAGGGTCCCAATTCCTAGCCTTCTGCTCCATCTATAAAACAACTTTCTGTATTGCATGAGTATCCCCCTAAGGTAGACTCTACCATCTTCCCCCGCACAGCTTTGCTAGCAGTTGGGGAGTTGATTTCAGTTCCTCCAAGAGATGGTTCCTCCAGCACTGAGGTCCAAAACAGTAAGAGCACCATGAGGATCCAGCTTCCCACAACCGGGTGGAGGCTGAGCAATGACTTGGGCAGTGCCTTCCCACTCGTTTGCCAAACCAAGACCTCATCTGTAGCAGCCACACCCCACAGTTTCCGGTCCTCCTGGTTATTCGAGTTTGAGATCCCTGCTCTAATCCAGCCATGGAGCTCAGGCAACTCAGGAGCTCTATCTGAGAGTGTAATTAAGGTGAAGGTAATCTGCAGTGGCAATGCCCCAGGGCCTAGCACAAAGACTGATCTTTCTATAGGAAGGGGAACATTCACGACCTTACCATGTCAGGGTCGTGCTCCTCTGTGGGACAAGTGTCTGTGTTTCCATTGGTAGTGGAGTTACTGTAATCGAGTACTTTGGCATTAGAGTTCCCCAGCTCCCACACACGGGGCTTCTTCCCCTTCTCCTTCTGAGTCTCAGGCTTTGGGGATTTGCTGGGAAGGCAGAAGAGAAGCTATTAAAGCAAACCTTAGGATGACAGCAGGGACAGTCCCACCATGAGTGGACTACAAGAGATTTTTAAACAGGAGGTACCTCCCGTATGAACAGGATGAGTTTATAGGATTTACCATGTGGGATTGGACCACTGGGTTCACCATGGTGGCCAATATGTTAATACTTCAGCAACCGAGAGAACTTCCGTAACATCCCTCCACAGCTCTGAGAATTCTTTTCTGACCCCCATCAGTTTGTGGGGTAAATTGCTAGCATCCCTTTAATCTGGAAGTAGTCAAGAAAGCATGGGCAACAACCAGACTCATCTATGATCCCGCGCCACTGTCAAACTTAGTGCAACAAACTGCTTTGATTTGTAGGTGTCCTCAGTACAATTCACCATGCAGCCCTTTAATCTTAACAGGACAGTCTCATCACTGAGGAGGTTTCTAACAGTTGGTCCAATACTACCCTTCTCTTTGGAGTCACATGTACCACTGGGGAACAGAGTTGTACAGCTGTCCCAGACATACTTTCTGGATTCACAAACTGACCAAATTCTCTCTCCCTGCCCTCCAGTGAGTGACACGAGCATCCTAAAGAAGCCAAAAGCCACAGGTGGTGTTCGAATGATGGCAGTTTGCCATCGCTGACCAACGGAGCGTCTGGCATTCCAACAGCTGCTGCAGTCTGATAGCGTGAGCTTTTCTGAAAATGGCCTGGTGTGAAATCCTGGCCTCGTTGAAGTCAATGGTAAACCTCCCACTGACTTCAGTATGACCTAAATTCCTGGTCCTGCACAGGACAGGCATGTGGACAGCACTGGCTCACTCAGAGGGCCCAAAAAAGGCCATCTCCACTCTTTCAGGCAAGCTCAAGGAGATACTTTTTCAAAGGCCAGTGTCTTGCTTAAGCCTACCTCATTAGAGCCCTTAGGTCACTTGCTGCTGCCTCACACCTTCACCCAGGAAATATGGCAATGACATTTCAAGGAGCTCAGGCACTTACAAGCCACACCACGTGCCCGTCCCCAGGATCAGAAAGGGCCGCAGGTCACCACTGTCATGGGAACGATGGGATATTCCTGCATTGTAATGCTAGGGAGCCGCGCTTTAAAAGCAGGTCTGTCTGTTCCACCTTAAGGGAGGGAGTCTGAAGCTTTCTTGCCCACTATCCACCCAACGCATGAAGAACAATTGACAAAGTTGGTGGTTGAAAAGCAGTATGATAAATAGCTCCTTGTCCATTGTTCATTGATGAAACCCTCCCCCAACACAGATCTGCCACCCTACCGCCACCTCCTCTCTCACATTGGAAACAGGGACAAAGGTCTGGAACCCATTTCTCACTCACTTGGACTTGTCTCCTCCTTTCAGGCGTTTCTTGAAGAATTCCTCCCGGTTCTTTTGGAGGATTTCATCCTTGGTCAGTTCCTCCCTGTCCCCAGTCGCCGCAGGAGGGTTCTGCTTTGCATCTGGGGCTGCTTTACTGGGGACAGTAGCAGCTTCGGTTCCTGAAGCTGGACAAGACAGAGCCCTCACCACAATGTACACACACACGCACGTACACACATACGTGATTGAAGGGAAACAGCATTTACTCAGGGCTAAAAGGTGATCGAGCACTCAGGAGTCAGGGAATCCCAGATGAGTTCTCCTAGTATCATAGCTCAGCAATGCTAAACATTTATCCAGGTTTCTCCCCCTGCTCATCAGGACGTAAACCCCTTTGTGTAAGGCATCTGTGTTTGTCTCTAGCCCTAGCTAGAGAGTTTGGAACTAGACGGAAGTGAATTTTGTACTTCAGTCTGAAGGCAGCGAGGTTCGGGATCACAGCCTTTTCCAGAAGTTGCAGTGTTATGAGCTGGCTCCTAAGGAAGCCAACTCCTGTGACTCCAATGTATGGTCTACAGTAAGTTTTCCAGTTAAATAGGGGGAAAGAATGGCAAGCATGTCACTGGTTCAGTCGCTGCCCAAGTGACCTGAACTTTGGGATTTCCCTGACCTCAGCACTTAATCCCATAACCTTAATGCTAGTTTTCCCCTCTGCTAATTTCCCAGGTTTCTCTCAAAAGAGCTTGCTCCAGAGGGAGGCCTAAAGTGTCTACAGCCCATGTTACAGCTTTCAAAATTCTTTAATTTTCTTATTTCCGGACCACCTTTTCCCCCTCCCACAAACAAAGCAAATGCACCAGTCCTCAGTGGGCTCAAGTCTGGGCCAAGGTTCGAACGCCAGCCTTTTTGCTGTAAGCCTGTGTTAGAATGTAAAGCGGCTGAATGAGCTGCAGCCGATTCAAAGCTTCATTCACATGCAGAACAAGGCTCCCTATGGGCAATCAGTTCTTGCAGGAACATCCCATGATAGCAGCAGTCAATCAGGCCAGACTGTCTGAACTTCAGCACTGAAGTCAGATCCTAAATCCATATTTAAGGATCTAATCAAAGGAACCTGGTTTTCACAAGTGCTGAGCACTAGAGTCAGTCAGGCTTCTTTGATTTAGGTCCCTACCTTTAGGCACCCACATCTGAAAATTTTCACCTACGCTTGCATGAAACAAGGCAGAGCAAATGAGCAACAAGCCTGCGTGTCATGAACCTTCATCTGCCAGCTGGTGGTCTGTTTCACATTGCTTCATGCAGGACACAGGATGCTGGCAGCCATAGAAGGGCAAAAACCAGAAGAGTGGAAGTGAATCAACCTGTCCCAGTAACAGATGCCACTGGGCAGATGTGCCCGCAGACAAGCAGGTGCTGGTTTACTGTCACTGAGGGCTAGGACACAGCTCTCCGGGCTATTTCCTCTTCCCACTGCACAGATCTGTCAGTTGCATCCACTTACCCTCCTTTTTGGAACCTTTGTTTTTCTTGTTCTTGGCTTTCTCCTTTGGTTTCTCTCCTCGGGTTTCTATCATAGACTTGACGGTCTTCTGAGACTTCACGGACTGTTCAAAGGTCTTCATGGCAGTAGGAGCTCGGATTTTACTGCTCTCCTCTGCTTCCCTGATCAAAGAGAAAGAGTGTTACTTGCTCTCCAAAACACAGGCCAGGTCCAGAACTTAGCATCACACCATGATAATCACTGGAGCAAGAGTCTAGCTGCAACACCTTACCACACTGCAAACCTCAACTCCCTGGGGTTAGACTCCAGAGCTCTTCAAATCTCTGCTGAGGACACCTTTTCTCCCTTGCTGCGTCCCAGTTCCTCTGCTCATTTATTGTTTGACTAACTGTATAAAGTTCTGGTTTTTGTTATGCAGTTTTTATGGGACTGTACAAAAAGACAAGGGATGGAAGATTCTATTGAACAGCTTCTCTTCCTGTGCTTGTTGTCTGTTATGGATGAGGTAATATCTTTAATTGGATCTTTAATTCTGCTGGAGAGAGAGAGAAGCTTTTGAGCTTGCGCAGAGTTTTTCTTCAGGCCCGGGAAACGAACTGAGCGCTTGTCTACACTACTAAATTAGGTCGACTTAAATCTGACCTTAAAGATTACTACACAACATTGCTAAGGAGCTTTCAGCCTCATAGACTGCATATTACAATCAAACCAGTACACAAGAATTACTTCAGTGAAATGTAGCTGACTCTGGGGTGGAACCACCATTAAACAGTACACTACTACTACTTGCCAGAACAGGAAGTGAAGAATCCTGCATCCAATTAAATCAAGAATACAACTACACTCACTGGAGATTTATCAGGAATTTAAATCAACACTCCCATTCATCAGAAAAGAGCCATATGATCTTTAGTGACAAGAGAGCAGAACGTCACTGTTGTCCCTGATATAGGGCATTCAAAACACAGCACAAAGGAGATACACAAGGAAAATGAACCCCAGCAGAAATGGTCTCGTTACCGAAGGAGGTGTAAAAAATCCTCTTTAAAATCAAAGGTGCCATTGAGGAGGCCCAGAGCGCCTTTCTGATGGAATTCATTGCGGTATTTATCCCGGAACTCCTTATGGACGTCATCTATCAACTTATCCACATAGGTTAGAGTCAGGATCTTCTGAAATCCAACCTGGAAGGAAGTGAACAGAAAGTTACAAGCACTGATAGAAAGCAGACAGTATGTGTATCATTAGCGAAAGGAAGATACATTGTAACACATTCTCATAGCTACCTCTAACTAGCAGGTACCACCACTAAATAGCTTAAATGTGAGACAAGAGATAGAAGAAGCTGCCATCTTGACAATCAGATGATTTATGACTTTATGACAGGGGTCTCAAACTGAATTTACCTTAGGGCCAGGGCCAGGGCCCAAATCCTCCCAGCAGGACAATGTTGTCACTCATGCTGCCCAGAACCCTCCCCGACAAACTCAGCCCGCATCTGCCTAAGGCTCTTGGGGGGAAGTTTGGGTGGGGGAGGATGTCTGGGGTAGGGGATTGGGGTGCAGGCTCTGGAAGGGGTCGGGGGGTGCAGCACTTACCTGGGGCTCCAAGACGGGGCAAGCCAGGGGGCCTCCGTGTGCCACTTCCCAATGGCCACAGGGGTGCTCGGGTGGGGGCAATGTGTGAAGACACAGCACTGCCCTGTCCCAGGGCTGCAGGGAGGGACTGGCAGCCACGGTGGAGCAATCAGGCAGGAAACCACCAGCTCTGCTGCACTGCTGGTGGTGGGTGGGGCCCCAAGCCATTTTAAATCGCCCAGGGGTCGTGTGGAGGGGAGCGCCTGGGGATGGCAGGCAGGAGAGAGACCCGGCCCCAAAATTGCTGGAGCCCCATGGGCCACATTGCGGAGGTTCTCAGGCTGCAGACGGCCCACGGGCCAGGAGTTTGAGACCCCTGCTCTAGAACTACAAGAGTCCACTTCAAAGCTTTGGAGATCAGAGACTTTCAAAGATGCTGTAAGGAAAATTCCATGTATTCACATTTTAGGTTAAAAGGGAAACAATCAACTTAAAAAACCCCACAGATCAGAAAATACTGTATCTACTATTGTTACAAACACCAAAGATGATACTAACAACTATCAGAAAAACAAACTGTTTTCCTTAGACTTTTGTACATTTGAGAGCACTTTGGGCATAGTCAGTTTCTCCTTTGAATTGGATTTTCACAGAAAGGATAGAAAAAACCTAAATAGGAAGATGTTACTGTAAAAATCACAGATTCGCAGGGTTACAACATGAAGCTAGTTCTAACTTTTTTAATATACTAGATTTCAGCGTGAAATGTGTCCTCATTTTACTATTTGGAACATTACATTAACCAAATTAATTTTTAGAAACTGCAACATTCTATATAGCTTCAAAAGCCTGATTCCCAATGGACAGAGTTCAATCCTACTGTACATCACAAAGCTAGAACTGCTAGGATCTAACATGCTGGATGATTAAAATAGCCGTTAGCCTCTAGCCACATACACGTTACTGAATATAGATCAAAATAGCAGCAGGTCTTGCTAAAAACTTCTCTAAAAGTTCATTTAGTACACCCATTTTCTAGGGTCCAACTCTGAGGTCATTTTCTCTTGCTGAAGGCACATCTCACAGAATCAGGCCCTAAATTATCCCTAAATTTAAAGCGCACTAAAGGGTGAGGGGGGATTGTTCTTCATACCTACTGTACAGATTATCCTGTAAAAAAGACACTGTTTATCACATTAGGAAGGGGGTAGCCATGTATTACTTCACAGCAATACAGAGCCTTCACTCACATCCCCAAATAGAGCAGCTATTCTCAGGACAAAGAGTGTAAGAACTGCATCCAAGATGACCTTAGAGAGAGACCTGGCTAATCTGGGATTGGCTTTTGACCCCAAGCCAAGGGCATCCAGAACAGTTAGGCAGAAAACAGATCTGATGGTAAATCCTCATGCCACAGACACCTTAATCTGTACATTGTAACCCTTGGCTATCCTCAAACTCGTTTAAATCAAACACTAAACACAAAAATAAACTGAAAGAAATCTGGCTAAATGTACATAAAAAGCTGCTGACAATTCAATCCATGCCAAGCAAAGAATGCAAATATTTAGCACCATCGTCACTGCTCAAGGCTCTAAGATTCCCTCTTATAGCAAAGTGGAAGGGGGGCTCTCCTATTACTTTACTTGAGGCTCTTGACAGGATCCTGTTAGAGACTTACACCCTCAGATGAGACCAAGAATAAATTCTGAGCTCCAATGAAGTCAATGGGCATTTTGCCACTGACATCAGTAGAGCCAGGATTTCACCCCAGGCCGTCTCCTGCAGTAAAACTTCCAGATTTTTGTTGACTGAGCCTTACTTGAAAGGGTTGTTAGAATTGGAATTATACCAGCCACCCACACAAAGATGACATCTCACTTCCCTCTAGTGCCATGGCACCTAAACCCATTCACCATACATAATGGTCCAGAAGCATTCCCAAAATGCAACTGGACTACAATTACAACTGGCCACTGAGTCTTATATGGATAATTCTAACATACCCCGTTAAACTTCAGTGACTCCATTCAACTTCACAAGTAATTTGGACAAGTCACCTCACTACAATAGCAGCCAGGAATCCTTGGTCAATATTATAATACATCCCATTATTGCTCACTAACAAATGGCTGTTCTGGAATCATAATAGCCTGTCACTGTTTTTAAAAATGAAATACACCTTGTGTTTATAGAGCACTTTTTATCCAAGGACTTCAAAATCTCTTTTATACATTAATTTCACCTCAAAGGCTCTATACTTTGAGGCAGATATCAGAATTACATCACATAATGCTTCATTGTTGCATCTATGACAGTAACTGACTCAAGGTCATAAAGCAAGACTGGACTGTTGCTTGGAACAGAGTCCAGTAGTTGAAAGAGGCTTTTTCAGCCACGCACAGTGTCTTAAGTTTAAAATGTTCTAATAAGTGTCTGTTTATTAATACACCAGCATAGTTTATTAGCTTTGAGGTTTTATGTCATTCCAGGAAGACACAGAGCCCTATAACTCTTCCCCGAACACCTGGGTAGAGCAGAGGGGCTGTTAACATAGTTTACTTACCACAAACACAAGCTCAAACTGATTGTCCAGTTTGTATTTAAGCGTAAGAGCTTCATGGTTAAAAGAATTGTTGCCACCTCGCTCCTAAGAGAAAAACAAACAAAACAATTAATCCCCCATAGAGAAGCTGTACACACTTCACGCAGTGGGATATAAGCCTGCACTATAGCTGGAGAAGAATTTCCCTGTATACAAATGCCCAGAGTTCTAGTTGCTGGAGTTTTCTTTGCAGGCTCCTATTGTGTCCTCACCTTTAGTTCATAGCATCTGCCTGGCATCTCAACCTGTTCTCCTGCATTGGGAATCGTTACTCGATAACATACTTTTCACAGGGAGAATATGTAAAACCCTTCATTGCACAGCCCTAGCAGCTTCATGGACCCTTCCCCCAGATAGGGTGACCAGACAGCAAGTATGAAAAATAGGGACAGGGGGTGAGGGGTAAATAGGAGCCTATATAAGAAAAAGACCCCAAAATTAGGACTGTCCCTATAAAATCGGGACATCTGGTCACCCTACTCCCAGATCATTTGTACACATATACATACACACACCCCACAAGTCAGCATGAAAGCTCGCTTCTGCGGCTCGTGACAACTGGAACAGCCTTCTCGAATCGCCTGTTTCTTATCCATCTTTACACCTTCATTTTATAACCCACAGATGTTTAGCTCTGTAACCAAATAGGTTTAACTCTGAAGAGTATGGAGACCCTGATAAGATTAAAGCTTTAAACCAGCCTTCAAAGTTCCCTGGAACCAAGTGGTTCTCCCTCAGTATTCCAAACCACAGGATATTAGACAGTATCTGCATATCCACACTAGGCCTTGAAACTCCTGTCGACAGTGTAAAATGTAGCAATAAACTAATGCAAACTGTGCCACACCAAGTAGTTACAAACAGAAGACCACAGACAGACCACAACCGGTTGTGGCTCACAGCAGTACGCACAGGAGAGTGGTAACTTCGCAATCAGGCTGGTAAAAACTCTTTATCAATACAGCTGTTGCAGGAATGATTCAAGTCCTCAGCCCATAAGCAGCTGAAGCTACCTTGTAGCAGAAGTGACAAAGAGTCCTGTGGCACCTTAAAGACTAACTAAAATTTTTTTAGAGCATAAGCTTTTGTGGGCTAATACCCACTTCCACTGCATGCATCCGACGAAGTGGGTATTAGCCCATGAAAGCTTATGCTCTAAAAAAATTTTAGTTAGTCTTTAAGGTGCCACAGGACTCTGTCACTTCTGCAATTCCAGACTAACACGGCTACCCCTCTGATACCTTGTAGCAAACAGCTAAATCACATTCAGATGAAAGGTAAACACCAGCCACCTTTCATCCTAAGAGGACCAAATGCATTTCAGTCTATAAACAATTTAATCTACCCTCGTAAAGCAGTCACTTCTGAAGGGGCTCATGGCAACCCCCTGACAATACACAGCCATGATATGCAATTATTTAGCACAAGATGCGAAGAATTACATAGTCTACTGAAAATACACAGGGAATTTAGGAACTGTAATTTAGATGGACTGTAATTACTCTTGGAATCAGTCCTGGGCACCAATGTTAGCACTAAAAGTCTTCCAAACGTATCTTATAAGCAGCACAGAGTTTTTCCTGTGCTGACCAAGATCTCGGTTTCATGTCTCAAATGACAGGTAAATTACAGGAAGGAAACATGAACATTGCTTGATCTCACCTAAAACACAGCTGGAGTTGGGAACGCAGCCTATACCTAACTTCCACACATCCAGGGAGCAATCAGAGCTAAGGAAGCAGCATGAATCCCCAACAGTCAGAGGAAAGAAGAAAATGGGGAGGCCCCACTCCTGTGCGGCTGATGGATGCCTTGGCAAGTTGCCAGAAGTTCTAGGCCGTGAATCAACTGGCATAAACCAGAGATGATCAGAGTCCCCTTGGCTGTAACACAGACTAGGGGAGCAGGCACATCTCAGCATGTCCTGGCGAACAGCAGTGGGACACTGTGGGTGGGATATACACAGGCAAGGCCGGGCAACACCCCTGACTATGAAGCAATGGGACAGTATTCCAGGAGACTGGGTGGCAACTGGATCAGAAATTACAATGATGATTTTTTTGGAGGAGAACCTTGCAGGGAAGCTATATTCTCTCTCAACGGCAACATCCCCCACCAGACAGAATGGGGCACACCAGGGCCCCCCC
>ML677397.1:8180161-8293690 GCA_007922305.1 Dermatemys mawii | reverse complement strand
CCGGGGGGGTCTCTCTCCCGCCCCCCCGAGGGCTGTGGGGGGGGCAGGGTCCCGGGGGGGTCTCTCTCCTCCCCCAGGTCTGAGAGGCGGGTTCCGGCTGGAGCGCGGCGGTCCCGTCTCACCTGGAGCAGCACGGAGCGGATGAGCGCGTTGACGGGCGCGGTGCAGGCTGCCGCGGGGCCGCGCACGCCCTGGAAGCACCACAGCACGAGGCCGCCCTTGCTGAAGATGGTGAAGAAGTCGAGCATGGCGGGGCCGGCTCCGGGCCGTGCCCGGGGGAACGGGGGCAGCGGGGTCCGGGGCGCTGGGGAACCTGCCCGACCACCTCGACACACGTCAGACTAACTCCCCGCCTCACTTCCGCCGGAAACACCACGCCACGGCGGAGGCACAATGCAGGGGGCGGGGCCGGAAGGAGACAACGATTGGTCCGTCCCGTGAGGGGGGCGGGGTCTAGTGAAAGTACTGTCCTATGCCTATTAGCATTAGAGGAGAACGGAAGCGCGAGACCGCGATTGGTCCGTTCTACGCATACGGACGGCCTGGGGGGCTCTGACTGCCCTATCCGCGCGCGCTGTTTGGAGGCGGAGCCAGTAATAGCGACTTTGATTGGTCCCTAAAGAGGCGGGTTCCAGAGCACGGGATCGGCGGATTGGTCCGTCCCTATCCGTGGGCGTGGTGCAATCGGGGAAAGGCAAACATGGAGGGCGCTGATTGGAGGCTTGCCCAGGGGGGTGGAGTAGTGTGGTTGGACGCTATTGGCCAGCAAGGCGACGGCGGGGCTGGCGCGTGCCTGGCTCCGGCCCGCGCGTGGAGTTGCCTTGTCTGGGCAGCATGATCCGGGCGAGTCGCTTGTACCGGGGCCTGGGGCTCCTCCGACCCCACCCCCTGTCCGACCCCGCCGGGGGCTCCGCGCCGGGGTCCCGCCAGCTCCGCACCAGCCCGCCCCAGCGCCGGGACCTCTTCAGCGGTGAGGCGGGAGGGACCCGGGAAGGAGATGATGGGGGGGTTTGGGGAGCCCAGCGGGGCTCTGGCCTCGCCTGGGGCCCGGGCTCCCCCTGGCATTGGGGTCCCAGGACGGTCCCGGCTCTCTGGGCCGGGAGACCCCCGGCAGGGGCTGGGCATGGCCTGGGGCCGAGGTGTGAGCTCCCCTGCTCAGCGTCTGCCCTGTCAGCGGTGGAGGGAGGGCACCAGCGGGCTGTACCCAGAGACATGATGCCCGGGGCTGGCCACCTTAACCCGCCTGCGTCCAGGGCTTATTGCGCTGTAGGCTTAAGCGTAGGGCTGGGAGCCAGGACTCCTGGGTTCCATCGCCAAATCACTGTGCAGCCTTGGGCAGGGTACTGCCTCTCCTCGTGCCTCAGTTTCCCATCTGTAAAGGGGGAGAAGTGGGATTATTTGTATTCCGGAATCAGGACCTCGTTGTACACGGGCTGTGTAAACACAGAGAAGAAGATGGTTCCTACCCTGGCTATCAGGCTAAAATCATTCATGTTCCTACAATGCTCTGAACTCAGATAGAAGGTGCTAGAAGAGGGCAAAGTGTCACGTGGTGCCAGGCAACCCAGACTCTCCCTGTGTTAATCAGAGTTTATCACATCGGCTGTGTTCACTATTAACCCATCTTTCATGTTTTTCTTACAACTTTCAGCTCTTGTGGCCAAGTTGCTCCCCGGGGTATCCCAGCAGCCTCAGCACTGTTGTCACTCCAGTGGGTAGTTCAGCCCCTAGACTTTAGTGTTAAGAGGTATGTAGTGGAGAAGGCACTGGATGGGGACTCAGAAGAGTTAGGTGCACTTCCTGGCTTTGCCATTGGCCTACTGGATGACCTTGGGCAAGTCATATCTCTCTGTGCCTCAGTTTCCCCATGTATAAAACAAGGCTAATCATACTGACTTCCTTTATAAAGCACTTTGAGATCTGTGGATGAAAAGTGCTATATAAAGTTAGGTATTATTATTGTGTTTGTAAACACAGGTTGTGAAATGGAATTCATCCAGTTCTTAAAGATAAATCCCAGGGGTCAGATTCCAATCCAGTGCAAAGTCCAGTGGTGAACTTTGATCCATGTTTGATGTAGCAAGGAGTATGTAATGCACAAGGGCAGTGGAAAGAGACTGAACTCCATTTCCTGAGCTCAGTTACATGACGTTGATCAGGGTTACAAAAGGTTAACAAGCCTGTCGCATCGCAGGAGTCAGTGAGTCCAGTGGCTCTCGCTATCTATAGGATCAGCTTTGGGTGTGATGCCACATGAAATAAGAAAAGAGGGACATCTTGGTCCCTGGGTTTGCATTAAACACTGGGCTGGCGTTGGAACTGGATTGAGTGACCCATGTGCCGATCTAGATTGCTAACCTGCCTGCCGAGAAGGAGAATCTACAGCATGTACCCTGAAACGATGCACAGGTGACTGACCTCTGGGAAGACTGGGATTTATCCACTTGTTTCCCTGGGTTCAGTACAGGCTGCTCTGATGCATATTCAAAGGAAACTTATGCTCCGTGGCAAGATTTGAGGCTGTATTGGCTGGGCAATGTACTTGTATTGTTACTGCCCAGGCTGCATCTGCAAAACCTGAACAGAAAAGTCGATTTCCAAGGCTGTCATCTGAGCCGTGCTAGGCGCAGTGACCCTCCGCTTAGCACCGCTCTTCCTGCATGCCGTTTGCGTAGTCCTGTTTGGTCTGGTGATCGTTCCTGCTGTCTGGATTTCTCGTGCTGGAACAGGGCAAGCCAGCTAACAATCCCGTCTCTCCTTACAGACCTGGAGAAGGAGGTAGGGAAGATTGGGAAGAAGTTAAAAGAGAGTCTCCCGGGCAGCGATTGGGACCCCTTCGGTGTCACAAAGGGTCTCCCTCCTGAGCGCGCAGATGTGGTCATCGTGGGAGGAGGGGTGATGGGCTGGTCCGTTGCCTACTGGCTGAAGGCGTTAGAGCCCCACAGAGATGCTCTCCGAGTGGTCGTGATTGAGAAGGACCCAACGGTAAGTTACCTCTGAGGAGGCTGCTGCTAAAACCTGCAGCATTCTGGAGTCTCATTTGGGCAAGGGTTTGGAAATGGAGCTGAACTCCCAAGTCCTGTGGCTGCCCTGCAGACCCAACCCGCCCTGTCCCCCTCCTTGCACCAGATCTCCCTCCCCCACAAGGAATATTTGCATCCATAAAAGGTGAGGCCAGTTGCACCAAAGGAGCTGACTGGGATTAGTCCAGGAAAGATCCGTCTCAGTGTGGGAGGAGACTTTGAGCACTTACAGAGCTGCAGGGTAACAGTCCTAATACGGGGAGTCAAGGAGGAATGGCCCAAAGTTAAGGAAGGACTCCTGTAGTGAGTCCGTCTGCATTGGAGCTTGATACATTTAAGAACGGGATTGAATGGGGCTGCCTGTATTCACCCAGGAGGTCCCTTCCAGCCCTGTGATCTTATGATTTGTCTTTGCAGCTGTGAGTTCATCCTTGTTCCTCACCATCTTATTTCTTTACCCATTAATGACCATGACAGGGCTGCTGCAGGCTTTGGCCACTTGTGACGGGGTAACTGCATCCCTGCTCTTTTAGGGTCTCCCTAACCTGTAGGCTCATCCCCCCACAAATGCCAGGCTAGGGACAGCATGTGGGGGCAGGGCTTGCTGATGCAAGATGCAGCCTCAAGGTCAGTGGATGGACTCCAGCCCAGGTTGGAAGAGACCAAAAGTTGTTGCCATCTGCAAGCTGTTTGGTAGCCTCTGGTTCCTAAAGGGCACGTGCCCACGTCGCCCCATTGATAGTCTCCGGAGAGCAGTACAGGCGTGAATGGTCCATGGAAACCAATCTCCTCTCTGTCCGGGGAGGGTTCCTTGGCAAGGCAGCATCAGGGGATTGTTGCACCGTTGGTACTTGTCCTGGCTTTGCCCCATGAATAGGTGAGTTCAGTTTCCAGGGCTGTCAGGCCCAGGCCTTTCACCAGCACTAGAACCTGTGAGAGGGAAGAACTGAAAACTAGCTACCTCATTTCTGTTCTGATAACTCGCCATCCTGACCATCCTTTCCCTGCCCCTTTGGCTTCCCTACAGTACTCGCGAGCCTCCACGGTGCTCTCTGCGGGAGGGATTCGGCAGCAGTTCTCCGTGCCAGAAAACATCCAGCTATCCCTCTACTCCGCGTTCTTCCTGCGCACGATCAATGTACGTCATGCTGGCCAAGGATGGAAGGGAGACGCTAGGGCCTTGACTCTGCAGGGGCCTCAATGCCTGCTAGCTCTGTGTTAGAGAGAGTTGGGTGTCAGGAGACTTAGGGAAGCTACAGGTATGCTGAACCCCCTTGTCGCCATGGCTGCAGGTGGAGTGTAGTATGATTCACTTAATTAGCTCTGTGTGTGTGTGTGTGTGTGTGTGATGATGTATTCATCGCTGCATTGATTGTACCTGCTTGTGGGCCTGAGTTGGGTGCTCACTGGTGTAAATTGGGAGTGACTCTGGATTTACACCAGTGTCTCAGATCGCTGTTTGACCCCGTGGCTCCTCTGGAAGAGAATGATCAGTCAGTGGCCTGTGCTTAGTAATATCTCGGGCTTTCTGTTGTTCTTTGCACACTGAAGCACTGTACAAACAGTAACCAGGCCGCACTCTGCATGCAAGGGACCTGGGTTTGAGTCCCAGCTTCACTCGCAACCTGACAAGTGCCGGGAAACGCGCGTAGGTGATGTTGTCAGTCACTAGGGAGACTGGAGAGCCTATGCAGGTTGTCAGTGACCCCTCTGGCAGAGTAAAAAAGCTGAACTGAGGGACTCTAAGGGAGGTGTCTAGTCGAGGAGGACAGGTCACTCTGAGGGGGTTGCCACACCAGAGCAATTCCTCCATTTTATGGGGGAGCTAATGCAGCGGTGGTCTCTTGAATGGGTCCCGGGTCCTTCTCCCTCTGCCTGAATCTGATCAGTGAATGGAGTGTTGACAGGTGCTCTCTGTCTCCAGGAGCATTTGGGGATTGTGAACGAGCCACCCATAGATATTCAGTTTAACCACTCTGGGTACCTCTTCCTGGCCTCGGAGGACGGTGCTGCGGCGTTGGAGGAGAACGTGCAGATTCAGAGGTACAGCCCCGCAGCGAGTGAAACGGTGGGAGCTGGGAGGTGAGGCTGTAGATGTAGCGGCTGCTATTGGCCAGCCGATCTTGTATTAAACAGCCCACGCGGTTACCGTGCATCTGTATGCTGGGACAGCTGCCATCACTCTGTCCCTTGCTGTTCTAGTTTGGGGTTTTCCAATGTTCTGAGAGTCCTGGACCCCCTCACTCAGCTTGGCTGCTGACCCCAACCCCGGCCTGCTAACCTGCTTTGAGCAGGGGGTTGGACTAGATGATCTCCTGAGGACTCTTCCAACCCTGATATTCTATGATTCTGACCTCAGCCTTGGACCTCTTCTGAGATGGTTGAAAACCTATGGTGCTTCCCTAAAGGCCAGGATGAGAAGCCGCTAAATTATTCTTTTTCCCTTTTGACCAAAGCCGCTAGAGCTGAGGTCTTTAGATGGGAGGGGCTTAAGTATCTGCAGCAAATTCTTTCCCAGGTTTCTGGCTGGTGGGTCTTGCCCTCAGGGTCTAACTGATTGTCAATCTGACCCAGGGGAAAAATTTCTTCCTGACCCAAAATATGGCAGAGACCCTGGGAGTTTTCCTCCTTCCTCTGTGGCATGGGTCACTTGCTGGTTTAAACTAGTGTAAATGGTGGATTCTCTGTAACTGGAAGTCTTTAAACCATGATTTGAGGACTTCAGTAACTCAACCAGAAGTGAGGAGTTTATTACAGGAGTGGGTGGGTGAGGTTCTGTGGCCTGCGTTGTGCAGCAGGTCAGACTAGATAATCACGCTGGTTGCTTCTGGCCTTAAAGTCTGAGTCTCTGATAGTGATTTCTGTAGCTACTGAGAATACTCCTTCACGCTAGGGGTCTCCAGATTAAGCGTGCCTGTGAGGAGCAGAAAGACAGATGGGCTTGAGCTAGCTGGGACCTAGCATGTAGAAGGGCTTTAGGGATGAGGAACCTTATACCATAAGCATGGGGAGGAGATCGGGAGAGTGTGAAGCAGAACTGCTAGGGGTGGGACGCTTTCAAGTCACAGAAAACATCCTGGGTTTCCTTTTTTTTTCTCCTAGTGGTTATGCTTTGTTTTCTCCAGATCTTCTCTCATGTGTTTCCTAACAATAGCCATATCAGGACTAAAACCAGCCTGTTCTGATGTATATTTAATGGCTTTTCAGGGCCGAAGGAGCTGAGGTCTCCCTTCTGTCACCAGCACAACTGAAGAGGAAGTATCCATGGATAAATACCGATGGTGTGGCTGTGGCATCCTATGGTATCTAATTGCTAGACCCGTGCCCACCCCGTGGGGGAATGAAACTCCCTTTGCACTTCAGTCTCACTAAATATTAGAGGAGTGAAATTAAAAAGAAAATTTAATGGATGTCTCTGAAACTATGGAAGGAACTGAAAAGATCAGCTTTCATTACAAAGGCCAGTCCTGCTGTTAACTGTTAAGTGCAAAACTGTGCTTAAGTGCCATGCTGGGGTTGAAAAATCAAAAGTAAGAGAGTGCCAGAAGTTGAGGTTTCTGATAAATACTTAACCCAGCTTGTTACAGGTCTTGTCTGTTTCATGGGACGCCTCTAATAATAAAACCAATGGTAAAACAGGGCTTTCATTTAACAAGGCAGACGAGAATATCATTAAGATCTTATGTACCATATGGCCATGTAAAAGCAACTTTTGGGTGCTTGATTTCTCAACTGTACATTAATATTAGGTTTTTTACATTTACTTTCCCTGTTTTTTTCCTTGGGGAAATAGAAGGGAGAAACTCAGGAATACTTTTTCTGATCGATCTGCAGAGACCACGCTTAACACTGCATCAGACTGGGGAGGGGAAATAGAATTCAAATGCATTTGCGTGGAGATGCTGACTTTACATGTTCATGCCTCTAAAATTATCATACTGACGGACTTCAAATTTGAATGGTTTTCCCTTCCCCGTTGAGCTCTATAAATCAAGCCAAGTTCAAAATTTCTAGCTTCACCCACATGAGTTATCTGAGCATAAAATCCTTACTTGGAATGTGTGGGGAACGTGTTTTATCTTCCTGGATGCTTGACTTGGAAATAACAGGACCGATCTCTTTCAAACTTTCCAAATAAATTCACCTTTTGGATGAGACCAAACACAGAACCATGCAGACCAATGAGAATTTGTTTGGCAAGACTGAAAAACAAAAATGGAGGTAGAATGGAAATTAGAATTCACCCCTCATTAAAGTGATCCTTGCTGGGAACTGGTGTCACTTTTATGTAACTAGAAGTGAAATAC
Organism: Dermatemys mawii; assembly: GCA_007922305.1. Taxonomy (NCBI): domain Eukaryota; kingdom Metazoa; phylum Chordata; order Testudines; family Dermatemydidae; genus Dermatemys; species Dermatemys mawii. The sequence goes on along the minus strand of ML677397.1, from coordinate 8,286,360 downwards.
TTGTCTGTTGCTGAATGATAGCTGTATATTAAAGAAAACAATGATACCATAAGCAGCAACAAACCCTAGCTGGCCTAGCTAACCTCGCTACCTCTATAATAGGAATAATAATACATACCTATCCGCATAGTGCCTCTGCTAAACACACAAATGTTTGCACACACTTTCCTTTGTGCCTAATTCTGTTGACTTCAGTGGAACCTTTCATGCATAGAGTTAAGCGTGAGCACCAGTATCTGTAGGACTGGGGCTGTACTTTGTAGGCATCCTACATGTAGGGCGCTTGCGTGGTTGAATGTTTGCTTCGTTCATGCCTGTTCTTCCATGTGTTCATTTCTTCTTTCTTCAGGCCTCGAAAATGAGGGTTGGTTTGATCCTTGGTCCCTCCTCAATGCCTTCAGGAGAAAAGCAATGTCCTTGGGTGTCTGTCAGAGCTTTGGAGAAGTGAAGTGTAAGTGAGTCCCTCTCACTGTTTGAGGCTGGCATATAGTATTGACCCCTTTGTAGGGTTGTCACAATAGCATGTGCTGAGATCCTGTAAGCTAAGCAGCATTGGATGTGGCCATTACTTGGATGGGAGACCTCAAAGGAGCGTGTAGGATTGTAAGTAGTAGCATTAGGGATTCTGTACTGATCCAGCAGGGTACCCACCTGGTCCAGAGGTGTTGCTGTACTGCCATCTTCAAAATAAGATGGGAAAATTAATACAGCTGATAAAAATGAAATAAATAGCTGCCAAAACTAGTTGAATCACAAACAAAAATGTGTAAGTTCTGGAATGTGTTTTAGAAACCACTGGAAATTTGATTTCCTTTGTTGGCCCAGACTGGAGTCCAGGATTCTGTTTCCCCAGCCATAACTTGGAGGGGAAGTCACAGACACTAAAGCGGTGCATGGAATGTAACTCCGGGTCCTGCTTTGGAAATTGGGGATTCCATCAGCTGTAGCAGGAGAAGCAGAGCTCAGAGCTTGGAACTAAAGGCTTTTTACCTGCCAAACATTTAATTAAAAAATGAACAGACAAGCCTGCCAAACTTTTTCCTCATCTGCTCTTTTCAAATTATAGTAGACATTCTCCAATGCTTCATCTTCCGTAAGGAGCAGTGCAGACCCTGTTCTCATGGTACCGCGTGAGACAGTCCGTTTCTGATCTCTGCAATTCTGTGTTAAGTTCCACTGCTGTCTATCTGAAGTACTGTGGAATGGGCAAATGAGCAGATGGAGATTCATGGAATAAAGACGGAGCTGGGAGTCAGGGGACATAAGGTCTGTTCCTAGCTCTGCCACAGTATCACTCAGTGACTTTGGGCAAGTCACTTAATCTCTCTCTGTCTTTGTTTCTCCATCTGTAACATGAGGCCAAGGACAGTTACTTATCTTTGTAAAGTGTTTTCAGATCTATGGTTGAAAAGCACTGTTTGAGAGCTAAGTATATTTACTGACACAACATGTTATACAATATCTCTGATGTATCCTTGGTCTTGGGGTGGTTAAATCAGTAACATGTCAAGTGATTTCCCCCCACCCCCTTGTGAGCTGAGTTCCTGCCCATTACCGATCACTGTACATTACGGATCAGTGAGCAAACACAGTGACAGAGCAGGGATCATAAAATGGACAGAAAACAAATGAACAGCTGTTAAAGATTTTAGTTTGAATGACTTATTAGGATACACGTTGTGTGCTGGCCAAGGGACGGTAGCTATTCTCTAGCAGTGATGGGTAATTCCACGCTGCGGAGAGCTAGTCTTTGACTGTTACTTACAAGCTGTGTGGACTAGCCAGTTGTGCCTGCTGCAGATAGTCCCAGATCCTCAGTGGTATTTGAAGGGAGTGAGCAAATTGCTGTTTACTGCACGTTTTTTCCTGTTTCTCTTGCTCAGCCTTTAGCGTCTCCTCCCGAGAAATAATGACGCCTGAGGGGGAGCTGACCTTCTCCCGCATTAAGTATGTCCGCGTAAGTAATCCCCCAGCGGTCTGGTCCCATTGGTAATGTCGTAGCTCAGACAGGAGCGATCTATGCTGGGTCCTGGTCTTGACCCTGCTGATCACCTGTGTGGAAGAAAAAGATCAGTTCGTGTAAAGAATGATGATCTCCTAAGACATGCGCACTAAGGGGCTGAGCTGGGGAGATACAGGTAACCCTGACCAGGGGATCTTTTAACAGTGAAGGTAATTGGCCATTAGAACAGCTCCTTGAGGGACGTGGTGGGTTTACCATTACTTGGTGTTTTCCCGATTGAGACTGACTGTCTTCCGAAAAGCTCCACTGTAGTTCAGCTGCAAGTCACTGGGCGGAATCCCCTGGCCTGTGCTACACTGGAGATCAGACTGAATGACCACTAGTCCTTCTAGTCCTTCTCCAAACTCATCGAATAACTGAAAAAGCTTCCTTGTCCTTTGTGTGGGGCTGTGTGCCCATTGGAACCAGGGTACCAACGCAGTGATACCTCCTAGTCCAAGAACCTCGGCAGCGGGTTTCCACAGGAGGTGGGACTTCAGGTTCTACTCCCACCTGTGCTGTGGACTCATTGTGTGATGCTCCCTCCGTGCTTCATTTTCTCCCCACTCCCCTCTGTGAGGCTAGTCACTAACATTATCTCACTTAAAGAGATGGGGAACTGAGGCAGGGACAGACGCTGGGACTCACCCAAGACCATGTTCTGAGTCAGTGACGGAGCCAGGAAGAGAACTGGGTTCTCTTGCTGCCCGGCCTCATGCTAGAACCACAAGACCGTCCTTTGTCTCTCCTCACCGCTTTCTGCTGCCCAGCAGAGCCATTCCTGCCCTCCCCCTTCTCTTGCTCTGCACCATGAAGCAGTAGAACCCCAACATCTGTTTCCAGTGCAGGGTGATTCAGGAAGTCAGCTTCCCTCTTTATTTCCTGACACCTGCTCCAGCGTAGCCCTATTGCTCTGCCTGCGGGCCGCCTACAAAGCCTTCATGGGGCATCTGGCACCCAGGGCTCGCTGGGGTCTATTCAGCTCACCGCTCTCCCTCTTGTGCCTTCAGGTCCAAATGCCCAATAGTTTGGAGTACCAGCCCGTGGAGTGCTCCCTGGTGGTCAATGCAGCTGGCCCCTGGTCACGGAAACTAGCCGAGTTAGCTGGCGTTGGGAGCGGGCTGCCCGACACCCATGAAGGGATCAAGTTACCAGTGGAGCCCAGGAAAAGGTGCAGGTTAAGTAATGTGGCGTGGGCCAATGGTAGGACTAGCGTGGAGCGGGATACGTGACACAGATCAGGGAGGGCGGGGGACGACCCTGTGAAGCGTGGGCATTGATTTGCACGTTCAGGTTTGATTCCTTTTCCGGGGAATCCCATGTCTTCCGCAAGGGGGTGGGCTGGGGAAGAGCGTAGCTGGTTGGGCCAAGGGAAGCTTCGGCGCCATGGCTGGCTAGGTTAAGCTGTGAACCGAGGTGCATTCCCCCGGGACGACTGTGCTGTGCTAGGGACTGTAGGTTGGCAAGAAATACCCTGCTCTCGGTTCTGTCGCTCTGGGAAGGACTGGGGGGTTTGGATTCTGACTGCCTGGCTTGGGCAAGAGCTGGTATAGTGCCCAGTGCTGTCCAGGAGGCTGATAAAAAGGCAGCCCTGCCCCAAACTGCTCCCACCCTCCAGAAACTTCTTCCCTGTCCCTGCTCTGGCTGAGTCCCAGGAAGAGGAGGGGTTGGTGTTTAGTCCCTGAGTCATCTGACCCCGTGTCCGCTCCCCCCAGGTACATCTTTGTGTGGCACTGCCCCAGTGGGCCCGGCCTGGACTGTCCCATGCTGGTTGACACCACGGGGGTTTATTTCCGCCGGGAAGGCATGGGAGGCAACTACTTGGGAGGCCTCAGCCCGACAGAGGTGAGTCGATCGAGGTCTCAAGCCGTAACCAGCGAATCATCCTGAGAAGGGCTCAGTGGGGGAGCGATATCCCTGTAATGGGGGGAGAAGGGGGACAGCAGGGGAGCCATGACCCTATAGATATGGGGTGAAATGGATTTAGTGACTTCAGACGGCACTGTCAGTCAGAGCATGCCATGATACGCCCACCCCTCCTTTTCCTGGGGTTCCTCCCCCGATGACTCACCCACAGCAGCAGGAAACTTGCATCATCAAGAAATCTGGGTTCAGTTAAATGGGGACCAATGGAAGGGGAGTGTGTTCACTTGTTCGCCAGTGCCCTCTCTGGCTGATTGGAGTAGTGTTGCTGAATTGCCGAGAGCATTCTATCCTATGCGGGAAAGGCTGCAGTGTAGGACTCAGGGGAGGGACATTGTAATGGAAACGGCTTTTGCCGGATCTGAGTCTCCTCCCATTGCTAAGCTGCTCCGCTCCTACGTGGTCAGACACGGGCCTGGAGCACACGTAATCGGTCCCTTTAGAGACGAGGGGATTTTCCGTGGCAGCCCTGGGGCTTGGCAGCGTCTCTCCAGCGTCGGGAGCAGATGCGTCTGCCCCATCCTTACAGAACCCCAATCTCCCATAGGTACAGGTATCCCACGGGGTCCCTGGGAGCTCTCACCACTGGAGCAGGATGGAACCAGCCCCGTCCCCATCAGGGTCCCCAGACACTGACCTGCTCCCCTAGACTGGGTTCTGTAAGTCCACACCCAGCGCTTGTGCTGTTGCAGCACCAAAGCAAGGCTCCATCACGCTGCCATGCAGAACAGCCCTGCTGCCCCCCGAATGCCTGCTCCCGAGCAGCCTCTCCCAGCTCAGGCCGCTGACAGGTAACTCCCTGCTGAGCTCTGGCGCCAGGGCCGTGGGTCGCCATCTGCTTGGAGCACAAACCCTCTCTCTGGTCCACCCCCAGGAGGAAGAGCCGGATATCCAAGACCTGGAAGTCGATCACGATTTCTTCCAGGAGAAGATGTGGCCCCGTCTGGCCCATCGGCTGCCAGCATTTGAGTCCCTCAAGGTGATGGGCCTGCCCACCCCTGTGCTTGCTCACCTTGAGGAAAGAGGATGAAGAAGGGAACGTCTCTCCCTCCCCTCTCTCCGTTCTGGCGGGGCTGGGCCCCGGCTCGGCAAACCCCCGGGCAGGGGAGGGTTTGCCGATGTGATCTGATGGGGAGCCCGGCAGTGCAGGGGCGCCCAAGCGGGCAGGGCTACAGCAGGTTGTATCCCTGCGGCGGTATCAGGATGGGTGGCTGGTGAGGATGAGGGGCCAGGCGAGCGGGAGTGTCGGGAGCTGCTTTAAAGTGACAGCCCTGGGGGTGGGAGGCCTCTGTCATTGAAGCGGGAACAACACAGCGCAAGCTTCACGCAGCCCTCCCCATGAGACGCTTCTCGTGAGTTTGGTTGATATGTTCGTTTCCAGGCCTCCCCACGGGGGCTGCCAACGTGGGGGGTCAGTGCCGGCGTGGGTGGGTTTTCCTGGTGGATAGGTCAGTCCCCCCGGCCTGCAGGGCCCTGAGTGTGCGTTCTTTGCGCAGGTGAAGAGCGCCTGGGCCGGCTACTACGACTACAACACGTTTGACCAGAACGCCGTGGTGGGCCTGCACCCGCTGGTGGAGAACTTATTCTTCATCACGGGGTTCAGCGGGCACGGGCTGCAGCAGTCACCGGCGGCCGGCCGGGCCGTGGCTGAGCTCATCCTGGAAGGCAGTTTCAAGACCATCAACATGGAGAAGTTCTCCTTCAACAGGTTCGTCTCTGGGAAGCAGGTCCTGGAGAGGAACATTCTCTGAGCGCTCGGAACTGGCCAGCCGGCAGGTGGGTCCCACCTTCTCTCCTCCCCAGACCCAGAACACTCGGTCTGCTCCCCTGAGCATCTTGGAGCTCTGACAGCCAGCTCGTTAGTTCAGGAGCCTGATGTGGAAACTGAGGCACGGAGAGACGTGATTTGCCATGGGCCTTGCCCTATGTTGGTGTCTTAGCTGGGAATAGAATCCAGGCCCCTGCTCTACTCACTAGGAAACACAGCTTCATGGGAGCTGTTGGTTTTAACTCCTGAATCCCTCTCTCCCCTCCTCCTAGCTATTGATCCCAATCACACCGTTAGCTGCGGGAGAAAACGCGTGCCCCGGCTCGGTGATGGAGGCTGCAGCACAGGGCTGGCAGCGGCCTGTACTCAGACACATCCCAGTGCCCTTTCTACCTGCCTCGTGTCCTGGACGTCTCTTGAGGTCTCTGGTGCTGGCTGGTGATTGACAGCTTCTGTGAATCCCACAAACCATATACAGATCTCAGATAATTGCTGTCCCCCGCTACTGTTAATATGGGCCAGACTCAGCCTGGTGTCACAAGGCGAAAGGCCTCATATCCCCCTTCACCTCATGGAGCCATTTGCTCTACCTTTCCGTAGCAGAAATAGCCTCTCTCTCCATCAGAGCCTGTGATACGTCTGCCTGTTCCCTGTGTCTAAACTCTCCAAGCTCCGAAAGGCACCAGCTCTTCTAGACTCTGCTCATCCTGGGAACAGAAATGAACCGATTAGCTGCACAGCCTATTGTCTTCCGACTCCTGAATGTAGGGGGAAGTCCTTAACAGCTGGGTGACTAGGAACATCCATGTTAAAGGCTCTTCATATGGACCCATGGATCTTGGAGTGCTTTATCTTCACTCCACCCTCCTGTTTCTTCAAGGCCTCGTTTTTGTGGTCAAATTCCGATTTGGCTGATCGTTCTGCCTACCTCCGTAGCCCTTTCAGTGTCCCTTATCTTCTCTTGTCTTCACTTCCCATCCCAAACTCTAGTATGCTGTTATATGGATGTCCTGTTCCGCCCCAGAGGTGGCTGCATTCCAGCATTACTTAAAATGGTCCCTGTGTGTAGAATTTATAAACCCTCCCCATGAGGTTGAAAAATACTTTGGTGCCCTTTGGACTGAAGGCACTATAGGAACGGAAGTTCGTTGGCACTGCGGGTCCTGGAGGAGAACAAACATCCCACTACAACATGCGTCCTTACAGCCAGTGTCTTATTGTCTGTAGCGATCCTCCCCTGAACGCCCTCAGGAGCAGGCCTGTTACTGTTGCACCCAGAACCCCTCAACAAACCCCTGTGCATCCAGGATCCTGCCTGCCCCCAGATCTCCACTGAACCATCCGCACCCAGATTGCCCCATACAGAACCCTCTCAACCCACACCTAGATTTCCCCCACCCCACACACAGAGTCCCTCCACCCTTGAATCCTGCCTTGCTGAGCCTGCCTGCCCACACCTGGTGCACCTGGCATACAGGGGCAGGGCCCTGGGATGTTTCTGGGGCAGGCCAGGGTTGGGTGCAGCCTCACCACTGAGTCCATGCCCTGTGGGGAGCTGCCTAGTGATCTCCCACCTCTTTGCAGCCAGCGTCCTCTCCTCTCCTGGGCCATGCTGGAGCCTCCGCATTTGACAAATAAAAGTTGCTGAATTTTGCAGAATTTTAAAATCCAGTGCAGAATTTTTAACTTTGGGCGCAGAATGTCCTCAGGAGTAACCTGTTGGTGTTGCTAAAACCTCACTTTCCTGAAGTGTGGACTCCATTTCAGAGGAACAAAATGGCACTCGAGGGTCTGACTTCCAGAAAAGGAAGATCAAAGCTAGTCTAGAGGTGACAGATCACAGCAGGCCCAGATGTGCGAGTCACGCAATACTGGTCTCCCCTGACTGGCGAAGCATGGCCTGGATGCTTGGGCTGTCTAATAGATGAGCTGCTGCTAACTCCTGCCTGGTTTGAGATGGGCTTTCCCTGGGCAAGGCTCAGCCCTGCCTTGGGCTGGGAACCAGCAGGGCCAGGCTGCTGCCACAGAGGACTTTACCACAGCTTTGAGCTCACCCTTGCTCTGCAGGGTGCTGGGCTAAGAAGAGTGTGATGCCTGGGGGCCGCAGCTGGTAAGGGAGGGAGGAAGAGGAGTTTAGAATGGAAATAGCTCCCAGCTGCTGTCATAAGAACATAAGAAAAGCTGTACTGGGTCAGACCAAAGGTCCATCTAGCCCAGTATCCTGTCTACTGACAGTGACCAATGCCAGGTGCCCCAGAGGGAGTGAACCTAACAGGTAATGATCAAGTGATCTCTGTCCTGCCATCCATCACCCCCCTCTGACAAACAGAGGCTAGGGACACCATTCCTTACCCATCTTGGCTAATGGCCATTCATGGACTTAACCTCCATGAATTTATCCAGTTCTCTTTTAAACCATGTTATAGTCTGAGCCTTCACAGCCTCCTCAGGCAAGGAGTTCCACAGGTTGTGTGCTGTGTGAAGAATTTCCTTTTATTTGTTTTAAACCTGCTGCCCATTAATTTCACGTGGTGGCCCCTAGTTCTTATATTACGGGAACAAGTAAATAACTTTTCCTTATTCACTTTCTCCACACCACTTTGTCCCATCCCAAGAGTGCTGCGGTCCTTGAGGAGTGGGGCCAGAAGACCCAGGAGGGCTGTGCCCCCCACCTACCTCACTGCAGGCCTGAGCTGCCTCTGTGCAGCTCCAATGGCACAGCAGAGATTTTTTATCAGATCCTCACACATGGGACACCCTGTCCCAGAACTCCTGCTGGGTGGCGATCTATGCCGTTTTCATCTTCAGAAGCATGTGATGGCTGTATGGTGTGGGCTACACAGAGGTTTTGTGGAAGGTTCTTAAACACCACTGCTCTTCCTTTAATAGCACAAGAAATAGATCTATTCAAAAATAATACTGCCACACACTTCCCTGCTTCACTTTCCTCACCACTCTAGCCCAGGCGTGGGCAAACTTTTTGGACGGAGAGCTACCCTGGGGGTCCACGAAATACTATAGGGGTTTTTTGGGAAAAAATTCCCTGATGGTGGACAGAGCTGTCCATAGGGACCCTGGGCAGTGTGGGAACGGCAACCCGGAGCCTTGGGGACTTCCAAGAGCAAAGCAGATCAAAGCAAGGGTATCTATCACACTGAGGAGATTTAAACTTCGACTCCTTTTACAAAATAGAAAGGGAGGAGGCTATTTTTTGCTGTTTTTACAATGAAATAGGCTGCTAGTGGTGTTTTTTATATTATTATGAAGAACAGGTTTAAGCTTTGTTGTAACATGCCTTGTTTGCCTGGACTGCTCAAGACCTGAATGCTTGTGTAGGAGGAATTCTTTGAGTTGGCTTCTTAAATACCTTTATTCGGTTTCACGTCTGATACTCCTTGATGAAACACGGGCCAGAGGTGCCAGTATGAGGGGCAATGAGGGTCACATGCTACCCCTGCATCAGTGCACCTCCCCTTTTTTCCATGGCCCCCCTTTTCTGGTGCTGCCCCCCCAGGTGCCTTTTTTCTATGGGCACATCCACTGAGAGCCTTGACTTCTAACAGGCTTAATCAAAAGTGATACAAGCTGCAAAACTGAGTTCTTGGAAGTGTTGCTGTTTTCATAATGTAATAGAAATACTCTAATGATAAGGAATAATTAATAGTGCGTACTAAGCATGTCATAAAAATAAATTTTATATTTCCAAGATCACTGCTTTTATAATTTATGCTCAGGTAAGGGAGAAAATCTATGAAAATGTTCATTTTTAGGAGGGGGTTCACGAGACTTGATATTTTAATTAAAAGGGATTGTGGTCAAGAATCAGAGGGGTAGCCGTGTTAGTCTGGAATTGCAGAAGACAAAGAGTGTCTCTTCTTCCTAAGGTGCCACAGGACTCTTTGTCTCTTCAGGGGATTGTGGGTTGTTCAAGTTTGGGAACCACTGAGTTACAGGTTTATTGCAGGAGTGAGTGGGTGAGATTCTGTGGTCTGCATTGTGCGAAGGTCAGACTCCACGATCACAAGGGTCCCTTCTGACCTTAAAGTCTATGAGACTGCCTGAGAGAAGTATTTCAGTTACGTTCCTGAGTTTGGGACATCAAGCTCAGCTTTGCCCCGTGCTGTAGCTCTTGTAAGACTCCACCTCGTACTTCCAGGGCTATCTTTAATACCCCCAGGAGACCATAGCCAAGGGCTAGTGAAATTATGCACGGCCCAGGAGTATCCAGCATTTCACACACAGCACAAAGATGGGCCAAAGGCAATGTCGGTGCCCAGCATCCCTGGCTTTGGCCTCCCAAGCTGCTGGCTGCCAGAGGGGGCAGCAAATCTTAACCAGGGAGCTGAGCACCAGTTCCCAGCTGGGGCAGGTGGGGCACCGGCAGGTTCTTAACGTGCCCTTCTCGTTAATTTCTCCCGCTCCCTCGCAGCCTGCTGTGCATTGGGCTTCTGGGGAACCGCGTCCTTCTCCCCGGGGCGCTGCTCCTGCCTGGGGGCCCCAGCCCGGCTGGGTGACACCCGGCCCCGAGGGCTGGGACTGGAGCGAGGGGCCAACACCAGCCGCTGTCCGTCAAGGGGCCCGGGCCTCGCGGGCAGCCAACCAGGGGCCTTCAAAACACGCCCGGGCTCCGCCTCCTCCCAGCGCGCCCCGCCCTGGGGCTCCACCCGGCCCTTGCTGGGGGGGGGGGGCGGCCGCCGACTTCCCCGGCCCGGCGCTCGCGCGGAGGGGCGGGCCCCGGCCTGTCAGCGGAGCCGGCGGGGCGGAGCGCGGGGACCCCCCGGAGGCGCGGGGCTGGGTGAGTAGCCCCCCCCCCCCCCCCCCCCCCCCCCCCCCCCGGGCGCCGCCCCGGCCCGGGGGGCCCCCGGGGGGGGGCGGGAGGCCCCCCCCGGGGGGGGGGGGGGGGGGCGGGTTGGGTCGCGGTTTTCTTCAGATCCCTTTTTGGTCCGTGCCAGGGATGGCGGGGAGCGGTGCCAGCGGCTGCCCCGTGCCAGCACCCTGGCTCCGCCCCCCTCATGCCGTCCCCCTTTCCTCTGTCTAGCTTCCCCCCCCCATTGGCACAGGGAAGGGGGTGCAGGCTGGGGGGAGGGGTCCCAGAGTGGGGCCAGAAATGCAGACACCGCCCCCACGGCTCCTATTGGCCACAATTCCAGCGCCCCCGCAGCGCCTATTGGCCACCGTTCCTGGCCAAGCGCCGGACTCCACTATTCCTGGCCAATGGGAGCTGTGGAGTCGGTGCGGGGACAGCGCACGGAGACCCCCTGCTCCCCTCCAGGAGATGCAGGGATGTGCTGGCTGCTTCGGGGAGCATTGCGGGGCCAGGCCAGGCAGGGAGCCTGCCTTAGCCCTGCTGCGCTGCTAGACTTTTAGCAGCCTAAAGTCTCTCGGTGTGACTTCAGTAGCTTCTGGGCGCTAGAGCCTGATTCGGGAGCCTCCCAGCAAAACTGGGAGGGTTGGCAACCCTAGGGGGTGCAGACCCAGAGCTTTGCCAGGGGCTGGCTGTCAGTTCCTTTTGTAGCGAGGGCAATTTAAGTATATCCTTCCCGGAGCACCGAGGTCCTTTGCTGCTGTGCATAGCAGATTGTTATCATTTGTGAGCCCTAAGGCTGCGCGTGCAGCTTTATTTCTGTAAGGTCGCTTGTGCGTGTAACTATTACTAAGCATTAGCTCGTTAGAGTAACACGAGGGCTAGGAAAGTGCTTGCTCATCTGCTATTGGAGGGTCACTCATGAGCACTAAGACGGCAGTCGGCTTGTTGTGGAGTTGTGGGCTCTGGAGCTACACACTGGCTCATGATTGCTCAGACTGCGTCCGTTAGTTTGTCATTGCAGGGTCCTGGGCGTGTTGGTTGGGGGAGGGAAAAGGTGAGGACGGGGGAATTTTTACCATATTTAAAGCATTTGTGTTAGGAGGAAACAAGTTACAGTTTGGCAAAGAAACAGTGGATTCCGGTTAAGTGGGACACATGGGGACCGGAACAAATTGGCCCGATTAAGCAGCTGCCCCAATTAACAGAGGTAAATAAAAAGGGACGTTTTGTTTCCGTTCTTTATGATGTGTCCCAATTAACCGGAATCCACTGTAATTTTAAAGAATCCGATTTTGGGCCCCAACCTCAGCAGTGTCGTTATTTTCAGACAAGATTTTGAAACAATCAATCCCAGAAGGATGCAAATCATGTGCTAGGGGAGGGTAGGATACCACTCATAGTCTACAGTCTAACTGCCCCTTTGCATTCTCCATCTGTTTGTTGCATCTATCATCTCTTGTCCTACTTAGATATAGTTGGGATGTGAGGACCCAGAGACAGCAGAATTGAAGATGACACCCAGGTTACAGGCCTAAGCAACAAGCAGACGGACGGTGTTATCCGCAGTGTTAGACTGTAAGGTCTTCTGGGCAGGGACATCCTTTTATTACACATTTGCATGGTGCTGAACATAGTGTGGCTCTGGGGGCTACCCCCAGATGAATACATAATTATACACAGCTGGTTATTTCTAACTTAGGAAATCACTTACACAGCCAAATTAAAATATTAAAAGAGCAGATGCTCCCCCATTCTCTCTCCCTCCAATCTTGTGTTAAGCTCATCTTTGCTAGAGAGAGCTGGAGAGGAATTGTTGAATCTATTAATGTGTGTTCTTAGTTAAATTTTGTTGTAACCAGGGCGGGAGATCCTGAGATCAGCTTTCCAGAAATCATTGTACTGTGTTCCTGGAAATATGGTGTGAGTTTTTAAGAACATAAGAACAGCCATACAGGGTCTAGCCCAGTATCCAGTCTTCGGTCAGTGGCTGGTGCCAGATTCTTCAGAGGGAATGAACAGAACAGGGCAATTATCCAGTGATCCATCTCCTGTTGTCTAGTCCCAGCTTCTGACAGTGAGCTATTTGGGCACACCCAAAGCGTGGGGTTGCTTCCCTGACCATCTTGGATAATAGCCAAGTGGCTGGTTAGCTCAGTTGGTTAGACCTCACTGCCAGCTGTCCTGGGCACCTGTAACATGCTGTTTGGGAGGGTTGCATGACCACTCTTTTGGCTTCCATTTGCATCTCCATCAGAAAGTCATTTTTCTGTGAGAAAGCAATGAAATCTGCAGGCGACATAAATTCTGCACATGCGCAGTGGCGCAGAATTCCCCCAGGACTACTCTGGGCAGTTCAGGGACTTGGGCAATGCAGATGCCATAGAGAGTGCCACAAAGACTGGAGCTGAAACAGAGCCTGCCTGCCTGCCTCCCCTGTGCTTGAGGGACACCCAGAGGCAGGAGGAGGCTGAGCCATTAGTCCAATAGACAGACCAGGCTGCAGAAAGCCTGCACATAGGTGGGACCACCCCACTGCTTGAGTTGCGCTCTTGGGCGGGACGGAACAGTTGTTACGACGCCAGAGCCTGTCTGTATCCCGGGAGAATGGACTTAAACCCAGGGGACCAAGTGTCCACTCTGCAAAGAGGGTGCTCTGCTCATGCTCCCAAGGATTCCTATTTGGGTGGAAGGGTCCCGGCACCTTTGGGTGTATTTCCAGACGCTGAGGTCATCCAAACACTGTGCTTGTCTAAGCAAAGCTTGAGTGTCAGCAATAAAAAGCCTTTGCCTCATTTCCTTATTTTAAAGAAACTGCGTATTCGACAATAAGGATCCTAATGCACTCTGGCTCCTGCTGATGCAACACCAGACAACCCGAAGTATCCAGTCTGGTGCTGGCTCTTCTGGAGTATCTGTTCCTCTTGCATGCTACAGCCAATATCCTTCGCAACCCCCTTGGTGATTTGTGATGGAAGGGTGTGATATCTGTTGGTGGGCAGGATAGCCTTTTAGGAAATGGATTTAGTGCGGGCTGCATGGCCTGGGAGACTGATGTGCCCGGCCTACCCCAGACCAGACACTCTGCTGACACCCGGCCTACCCCAGACCAGACACCCTGCCGACACCCGGCCTACCCCCGACCAGACACCTGTGGCAATGAGCGATTTCTTACCCCGCGCTCGCTAATGGAGTCTGCATGTGGAAAATGCTGATTGTTCTTCCCCCAGGAATTGGGGGCACAGGGTGCAGTGGTTAGAAGTACGATCTTTTTATTCTGGAATTGTACAATGCCTAGCACAATAGGTCCTGGTCTTTGACTGGGACTCCAAAGTGCTATGGGCCTACAAGTACATAATACCAGCATGAAAGGAAGCAGAACAGCTGCTGACCGGTTGTCCTTTCCCTCCCTCTCTCTGTTACAGGTCAAGATTCATGTGGGCACTTCTCTTCTGACTGTTCCCCGATATGGCTGGTGAGTAAACAAGCAGCATGTTGACAGCATGATCCAATTGCGCAAGGAGCTGGGAACAGGAGGGAGAGCGTCTATCCCTGACTTGCTATGAGCCTGGGAGAGTTGATTTTACTCTGGTGCGGGTTTCCCCATTTTGTGGATGAGGGATAACGTGCCCAGCTCTATAAAGCGCTTTGCTCTCCTAGCTGAGAAGGAACATATGCAAACCACTAACCACCCCTCGTCCATTTCACTTGTCACACACCTAATTCTAAATGTACCTTATGGGCTCTGGGCAGGGACTTGGCCACCCATGTAAACCTGACCTAACTCCTAATGTAGAGCAGCTGGGGGTTTGGGGTGATGAGAGCTGAAGTAAGCGGTAAGGAGGCAGATTTCGCACTTCATCCCCCGGTATTTTACTAACTCTCGTTGCCTTGGAAAGGCTGCTCTGCCTAGGGTCGGGTTAGGGAGACCAGATGTCCCGATTTTATAGGGACAGTCCCAATTTTGGGGTCTCTTTCTTATGTAGGCACCTATTACCCCCCAGTTTTTCACACTTGCTGTCTGGTGACCCTCGGCGGGGCGGAGCAGCTGCCATCCCATAGAGCAGTGGGTGGAGGGGGAAGCTTTGCCCCAGGGCACCTGGGCAAACATTAGTCTGTTAACCAACTCGAGAGTCTGTGCAGTGCAAAGAGTATTGCGGCTCACCTGGGTCCCATATGCAGTAAACTACCTGGAGCTTGAAGCTCTCTCTGCAGGAAGAAGGGCAGAGTGATCCAAGGTAGGACCATGTCCTGAGGCTCCGCAGCTTCTGGGTATTTTAGACCTGATGCCCCATGGCTCTGATCTCTGATCTCTTCAACTCCACAGGCTGGGTCAGGCGGCTCCTGCAGAAACCCAAGCAAAGCTCCAGCTCCGCAGGGAGCAGCTTGAACACCAAACAGTCACGCTCCTCCTGTTCCTCCTCCTCCTCCTCGGTGACAACCGCCAGCTCTTCCACCAGCGGTTCAGTGGCCAGCCTACGACAACTGTCTCCTGCCTCCCAGGTGAGCCTCAGCAGCTCAGGCAGTGCCCGCTGGGCCAAGAGCTATGACGTGTGCATCTGCCACAGCAACGGGGACTTGGAGTTTGTCGAGGAGATGGTCTCCTATCTGGAGAGCCAGCCCGAGGGCCTCCGCTGCTTCGTACAGCTGCGGGATGCCATGCCGGGGGGTGCCATCACGACAGAGCTCTGCAACGCTGTCCAGAACAGCCACTGCTGGGTCCTGCTCATAACCCCCAGCTTCCTCGAGGATCCCTGGTGCAGGTACCAGATGCATCAGGCGTTGGCAGAGGCACCGATGGCCAATGGGCGCACCATCCCTGTGCTAAAGGGCATTGAGCGGAGAGACTACCCCCGGGAGCTGAGGTGCCTCTATTACATCGATATGACTCACAAGGAGAATGGCTTCAGCCAGATTAAAGACACGATCCTGCGCTGTAAGTGAACCGTAGGGGGAGGTCGGCTTTATAATGGGCCCGTCTAGGGGGTTTGCTCTTCGCTCTGCACAGGCCGAGCTAAACAACCTGGAGTGTCCCTTCGATCAGACCCTGTGTTTCTGTTCCACCTTCTGGGCTTCAGGAGTGACTCTTACCAGTCTTGGGGTGGAACACAGCAGCCTTCTGGGATGGGAAGTAGAGAAGCCTGTGTCCCTCTGAAACTGCAAGGGAAAATCTAAAGAGAAGGGGCCGGGACCACTGTATCCCATTTAAGAGGGGCACAGTGTAGGATCTCTCTCGGGGAGGAGAGGTAGAAATACATTGCAGTGTGAGAACACTGGAACATCAGTCCAGCGGATATCCCTTATAGTGACCCTGGTTTCTGTCCTGTGTCCCTCAGACCTGCAGGAGCTCTGTTGAAGCACCGCAAGCAGAACAGAGTGATGGGAGTCCTGCAGGGGAAGGGAGCAACTTGAAAATGCAGATCCCGGCCGAAGGGAAATGGAGTGAGAATCCGCACTGCTGTCTCCAAAGTCTCTGGAGCTGCCTCACTTGATATCTGTGGAGAGCAAGTTCTGGGCAGTCTATGGCCAAGTTTCCTGGTCCACAAAGCACCCATAGAACGGCAAATGGGAATTGACTCTCTGTTCAGAAACCCTCAGGAAGCATTTCTCTCGCGTGGGGTTGCTCCACGCCTTGAACACTAATATCAGGCACTGCTGAGAGGACAAGCAAAACGTCTACCACCAATTGAGAGTGAGGCTTACAGGTGGCTTCTGGTGCTAAAGACTCGGAAGAAGCGTGAGGTTTGTTCCATGTCGTACTGTACAGTACAGGGGACTTGGCTGGAACCTGGGGCTTGAGCATTGGTGACTTCCAAGTAGGCGTGGGTAAACACAGCTAAATGGTGTTTACCCACTTCTCATTTGGGGAGTACGGAGTCTAATTTAGGTTCCTTTCTTTCAGGAAGCTGATAGGCAGCTAAAGCTCTAATGACCTTCCAAAGGCCAGTTTGGAGCTGTTACAATACACACTCTTGCCTATGTTAAATTTCTCCAAGCTCCAAAGACTAGAGGTGCTGATTCCATGATATATACTCCACAGATGTTTTGGTGGAAGCTGCTGAGTAGCTGGGGGACGTGGCGAGCAGCAGGTGGGTGGGGCCTCAAGGAGGGGCGGAGCAAGGCAGGAAGAGGCGGGGCAAAGGCAGGACCTTGGGGTGGGACAGTGGAGCACCCCCAGCGGGGCAAAGAAAACTTCGTGCCTATGTCAAGGAGTATAAACTGACATGAAGTTTCCCCGTTTGGAGCTGACACACTTGTTGAAGAGGAGCTACGCAGAGGCTTGTCTTTGGTATTTCGAGTGTAACGTCAGTTTTAGTTTTGTTTTATTTTATTTTACAATTGTAATTTAAACGTGTACAAATGAATGCAGAAAAGTGTTATTTTTATAAAATCTCCTCTCGTGCTGCTATTTTTTATTTATTTATTTATTTTAATTGGTGGATCTAATGCTGGTGAAAGGGTCTAAACTGACAGCTCACTAAACTCTTTAGCCAGTGCCTGGGTTGTAAATGGTTTTTCTTGTTCTTCTTCTCCGCTTTCCACCCACCCCTCCTCCACACACACCCTCTAGCTCAGACCAGGAAGGACTCCGCCTTGAGAGAGGAGTTGAGAATTCGTGAGTCTCCTTTAGTTTTGTCGTGTTTAGGAAAAGTGGTTGTTTTTAGTTTAGGCGTTGCTAATTCTCTAGTTAACCACAACCTAAACTTGCCCATTTTCCTAGCATAGATGCAGAATCACACCTTGTAGCGTGTTCCTTGTTTTTTGCTGCCTGAGTTGTAGCCTAGGAAAGGCTGAAGAGTCTGTGTTACTGTGTTAAGATCCAAAGAACAAGAGAGTCTGGCACCGGATCTTTTCTTTTTTTCTTTTCTTTTCCAGAACCCATTTTTTAAAAAGTGACCCCTAAAATAATAGATCTTCTTGAAAATCCATTCTGAACTCCTCACGTGCTGTCGTTGCAAGGCTATGCAGTATTTTTCATGCATCTCGAAGAGGTTAAACCTCTGTTTCAAGTGTACAGCTCAGCCTTAACTATAGACACATAACTGGCATCTCCATAGTCACTGGAAGTGGAAGGTGTTCAGCCACGCTTGGAAAGTCCAAGTAGAGGGGTGTCAACAGTAACGGCACAAACCCAAATACCCTTGCCCCGCCTCTCCCCGAGCCACACCCCTGCCCCGCTCCTCCTCTGAGGTCTTACTCCCTTGCTCACTCCATCGGCCCTCCTTCTATTGTTCGCTCTCTCCCTGGGCTAGATGGACCTTTGATTTGACCTAGTTTGGCCATTCTTATGTTCAGATGGAGGAGACTGGGCACGTTAATTGCCACCTTACTTGGCTGTCCTTATCTTCTACGACCAAAGATGCCCAGAGATTCCAAGGGTGGGCTGTCCGTAAAAGTGAGATTCAGGCCCAAAGAGTGAGACTTTCCCGGGAGTGTTGGGTCAGACAGGGACATCTTTGGGCCTTGGTGACATCCAACAGCCCAGGTTTTTAATCCAACCAGCACTTAACAGTTAGCTTTACAACGTCCACTGCTTCGCCGGGCATTTGAAACACGGAAATGGCCCACTGCATACTGAAGTCTAGGGCAGGTGAGCATTTGCCAGGTAAACGGGCAGAGTTGAACGAAAACACTTATTTGGTGGCTGGAGCAAACCCCTGGCTGGGTGGAGACACGGGCAGAACAAGAGAAAGGGTTGTAAGTGCAGCTTGGTTTTTGGGAGACCTTGTGTTTTTGGGAAGTGTGCTGCATGCAGAACCTGGGCGGGCTGGTGGCTTCATGCACCCACGAGTGGGGCTCGATTTCTGGGCCCTGCAGGCGGGGGAGCTTAGTCAGGGCAAGGTCCCACCTGCCCCTCCGCACTGTGCTGATCGTTACCTCTTCCCGTGAATGGAATCGTCCCCCCCCCCTTGCCCCATTTTCCCAGTGGTTCCCTCCAATAGCAGCCTCAGCCCAGCAGGGGGAGCCCTCTGCCGTGGGGGGACTCTAGAGGACTGCGTCCTCTACCCACTCTCGTCGCGGCGCATGCGCAGTCCCCCACCAGTCACCGCGATGGCGGAGGCCACCGGCGCGAAGCGGAAGCGTGAGGGGTCGGAGGAGTCGGCCGAGCCCCCGGGAGGCGGCGGCGGCTCATTCCCCTTGGCCGAGCTGTGCGTGCGCAGGGTGCTCAGGGAGTCTGCGCGGGAGAAGGCCATTTTCCTGCACGGGCGGGTAAGGAGAGAAGGAACGGGGGCGGTACCACTCTGCTGGGGGGAGGGGCTTGGTGACGGAGGGGGCGGTGCCACTCACGGGGGGAGTGACGGGGGGGCGGGTGCCGTTGCTCTGACCCGGGGGGGGGAGGTTAGTGAAGGGGGGCGGGTACCATTGCTCTGACCCGGGGTGGGTACCATTGCTCTGACCCGGGGTGGGGAGGTTAGTGAAGGGGAGCGGGTACCATTGCTCTGACCCTGGGGGGGTTCATGAAGGGGAGGGCATTGCTCTGATCCAAGAATGCAGGCTGCGGGGTGGCCATGTCCATGGGGTGGTTGTCCTGCCCCACAGTCTTTTCTGGTAAAGTCCCCATTCCTTCTTTTTACCCTCTGTCCAGGGGAGGGAGAGATGGGGTGGGGGACACCTCCCATGGCAGGGCCCCCCAGTGCTCTCCCGGCCGTGCCCCAAGCCACCGGCTCTTATAGACTCCTTCCTTTCTCTTGCCTCTTCGTCGGATCACTTGGGCACTTCCAACCCCCTTCCCACTCCCAACCTTCTTGGAAGCCTGTTTTCCCACGGAAACAACAGCACCTGCTAGTTCAGTGGTTCTCAGACTGGTTGGTTCGGTGACCCCTTTTTGCTCTGCCGTGTCCTCTCGCGCCCCGGGTATGTCCGCCGAAATGCCGCCAAATTGAACTCTTCTGCTTTCGGCGGCATTTTGGCGGACATGCAGCATTCATCTCTGTGTCCGTTGAAATGCCGCCGATAGCGGAAGCTTGCACTTCAGCGGTTCTTCAGCAGACTCACTCGCATGTTTGAAGCTCCCGCTAAAGTGCCACCGAAGACGTCGGCAGCTCGCAACCCGCCTGGAATCGGCCCTTGACCCCCGGGGGGTCATGACCCCCGGTTTGAGAACCACTGTGCTAGTTACTCCCAGGCGGGTGGGGGACTTCACTCCTTCACCTACCCCTGGCACTTGATGTTTAAAAACTGCCCTGAGTTTCTTGTAAAAAATCCATTTCCCTCCTTGTAAAATATCGTAAAATATCAGGATCTTATTCCCTCTGCTTGCTGAAAGACTAATCCCTGGTGTACACTTAAAAGATAGATCAACTGAGCTACGTCATTCAGGGCTGTGACAGATTTCATGCCTAGAATCTCATGGTTAGGTCGATCTACCCCCAGTTTAGATACAGCTAGGGGCTTGTCTTTACTAGCACGGGGAGAGATCGATCTTATGGCGATTGATTTATCAGATCTCGTCAAGCGCCCCCGTCGACTCCGTAACTCCAGCTCGCCAAAAGGCATAAGCTGGAGTCGACGGGGGAGTGCGCCACCGACCGCCGCCGCCGTGAGGATGGCAGGTAAGTCGGCTGTAGATACGCCGATTTCAGCTACGTTATTAACGTAGCTGAAATTGCGTATCTACAGTTGATCCCCCGCCCTAGTGAGGACCAGCCCTAGGTTGATAACATTCTTCTGTCAAGCTCACTACTGCCTCTTAGAGGTGGATTAACTACATTGAAGGAAAAATCCTTTTCTTTGGTGTAGGAAGCATCTCAGTTATGGCTTCGGCATTCCTGTTATAGTCATTGTAGTGTAGGCATGGTGAGAGTTTTGTAGCCTCTGAATAGTGACATCACAAGTGCTGTAGTCCAAAATGATGGATGGAGGTGAGAAATGCAAATTCTTAGAAGCAAGAGCATACTTTAGACTTCATAAAAGGCACAAATGACTCTTACCGCTTTACAGTTCACCTTTAAGCTGGTTTTATCTTTGTCTCTAACCCTTTTTTCTACTGATATAGTTACTTCAGCTGAGGAAGAGATTTCTTTTCTCTTTGCTTCGTTTGTGTTAGATGGGTGGGTTCTGATGTCTTCTGGTTTGTGTGCTGTTGACATAGCAATAAACCCTAACTCAGTGAATATAAAATGAATTGTAGTGTCACTTTAAAAGTATTCTGGGTGTTTGTAGGGGACACAGCTTGGTTTTCTCCCACTTTGTTTCCCAAGGAATAAAATGAGTAAAGCATATACGTACTATAGTCACCCAAGGGAAGTGGTAGGAGCCGCATTGTGTACGCTGTTAAAGAGTAGGCTGGACAAAAGACTTAAAAATATCCTGCAGGATATAATCTTGCGTTTGTCCCCAGGTTAGATGGACTGGATGAACTAATGGGTCTTTTGCACTTCTATGTTGTGATGCTGTAGAACAGGGGTGGCCAACCTGTGGCTCTGGAGCTACTACTCTTCAGTAGTTAATATGTGGCTCCTTGTATAGTTACCAACTACTGTTCCCTCTAAGCTGTGAGCGTGTGCGCACACCCACAAATCCAAAACCCTGCGCACGTGGCGAAACCGCGTGCACGAAAATTTGCACAGAAGCACAAAAATGTGCATAGAATAAATTTTTTGCATGCACAGCCTGTCAAAAATTAGAGGGAACGTTGGCACCGACTCCAGGGCTGGACCTATGGGTGCCAACACTGGAAGGTGCTCACCGCTCAGCCCCTGGCTCTGCCACAGGCCCTGCCCGCACACCACCCCTTCCCACTCCCTCTCCTGAGCCTGCCGTACCCTCTCTCCCCATCCTCTGAACTTCCTGCATGCCACAAAACAGCTGACTGGGAGGTGTGGGGAATTGCTGACCCACAGGGCTGCCAGTGGGTGGGAAGTACTGGGAGCAGAGAGCGGGCTGCTGACATATTACTGTGGATCTTTGGTAAATTCTGGCTCCTCAGGCTCAGGTTGGCCACCCCTGCTGTAGATTTTTCACTGGGTTACAATTTGCCATAGCTGATCCCTGCAGTGCCTGTTAATGTTTTCCAGCCCTCTTCTCAGCTCTCTGCTTGGCAGTGACATGCTGGAATTGCATTCCTTCTGTGCCCTGGGTGAGGGCGTCTCTCTTTTTTTTTTTTTTCAAGACAATCTAAATCCAATTTCCATTATTAAAATTATCCTTGTAAATCAAATCCTTCTGTCATGCCCCTAAATCCCCGAAATGTAAGATGCACGGAGCAAATAACTTTTGTAAAACCCAGAGCAGTGGAGTGGGCTTCAAACCAGATGACGAAAGCACCTCTGGTTCTGTGTTTTAATGAGCAAGATCGTCAGCATGGGCGCTGATTCACCTCCAAAGCCTGATGTTGCCAAAGAGGGCAGGACTGCATCATCTCATGATTTCAGCAGCTCCTTGCTTGAAACACACATGAGCAGAAGCAAGATCCACCAACCTGGTTCTCTCATGAAGATTTATGACTGCTCTGTGCACCTGTTTTGAGCTTGGAAAAGAATTTGCACGGACTGGGGCAGAAAGAGGAATATGCAGTTATTCTGGTTGTAACATTCTCGTTCGCTGTGTGAGTGGGTTAATTGGACTGGGGACTCCTTGCCTCAGCTGTAATAATTATAAATGGCCATTTCACTCAAGGATCACAAAGTGTTTTGCAAGCTTTAAGGAAGCTTTATAACATCTCGGGGAAGCAGGTATGCTCATTTTCCAGATGGTCAGACTGCAGTGCAGTTGTGTTAAATGACTTGGCCATGGTCACAGAGCAAGTCAGCATCTGGGGATGCAGCCCAGGAGTTTTGATTCCCAGTGCTGTGGTCTAACCACTAGATCACCCACCTTTCCTCAAATCACATGGTACTGAGAGAGACATCATCGCAGGAGGAAGCACATTGTTTGTCCATTCAAATTGGAAGGCGGGGGGGAGTATGGAGGAAATGAAATGGGCTTTAGACTGACTTTTTTTTAAGCATGATCACTACAGAATTTGAATATCTTTTATATCCTTGTGACCCCATTGTCTTCAGTGGAGTTACTCCTGCCTGGCACTGGTATGAGAGGTCAGATTTGGACTCTGGTGTGGAACTCCATTGTACTTGTACTGATTCAAATTCAGCCCTTCCCTGAGCAGGTGTGGGTCCCAGTGAAGTCACATGGAGTTGTGTACCTGCTTTCCACCGGGAATGAAAATAGCCCCAGGAGTGCTGGGGACAGTTAGTGGGTAAGAGAGGGGCTGCTTTTTCTTATTCCATCCTAGTGTTGTTTCTGCTAGACGTACTGCTTTTCATTCCTTCAAGCTGCACTTACTTGCTTGAATGTCAAGTTGGTACTAGGTATGCTGTTTCTTCCACTGATGTCACCCTTCACATCACTGCTGATTTGACCTAGAGCTGTCCCTGGGAGTTGTCTTTGGTCTGGAATTTAAGTATTTTGTAAAACGGCTGTGTACGCGTACACACACACTGCTCTCTGCATAGTGTAAATGTTTCCGTGTGAAGTCTGTCTGAAATCTAGGCTCTGCTGAGAGAATGCTTATGATTTTCAGCATGAGTGGGCTCCAACGTAACTAATTCCAATACTGAACAATACAAAAGAGCGGAGTACAGATCCCCCACCGCAGTCCCTTGGCTGCCTCTTTTGTAATTTATTTACAGAATAACTGAACCCTGAAGAAAAACAAGGTTTCAAAAGTGCCAGCCAAAAAGCAATCTCCCGTTTGTGAGTCCTCTGAGGCTCTCCTTCCTGCCACTGTATTGTGCTAGGTTCAAAGGAGATCGTGCTAGGGCAGCAGGAAGGTCATGTCAATCCTTCTCATTCTTGCTTTAATTCTCCCCCAAAGCCCTTTAAAACTCCTAGTCTTTGGCACAAATGCAGGGTAAGGAAAACTGCCCCCAAAAGGGAGTTTTATTATTATTTCTATATCGTTAATTTGGGGCAACTCTACTGTGCTCTGAATGTGAAATTAGAGACAGGCAAAGACTCAGAATTGATCAAGAAGAAGCTGAAACAGTGTTATGTTCTCTTACGCATGTTCAAGGTGGGAAGTGTTAAATAAACACCAAGGATGCTGTAACAGGGTAGCAGAGCTCATCTGTTGACCCACCCTCTTAGTAGGTGTTTGAAGCCTGCAAGGAAATGCTCACTGATTGATCCCATGCCCGGCGCAGTTTGTTAATTCCACCCTGGATTTAAGGGAGGTGGGAAAGGTCCTTTGGGCAGTGGGATGAGAAATTCGAAAGGACCCTTGGGAAGAGCCACACCTGGAAGCAAGCTTGGGCTGAGGTTTTTATATTTTTAGGTTTGTTAATAAATCCAACCTGTTGTGTGTGTGTGTGTGTGGTACCTGTGCAGCATGTATGGCTTTTGTTTGGGAGCACTGGGGGAAGGCCACCCACTGACAGATGTCTAGAATATAGAGGACAATCCTTGAGTACAGCAGTGAGAAAAGAATAGAGAGTAATACTGGAATCAGTGTCTACAACAGTTATATAACTCACTAGATGGTGGGTGCTATGTAAATAAGGAGTAATGCTTTCAAAAGCAGCCACCTCTCATTTTCATAGGTAATCTAGGTGCTTTTTTGAGGTTTAGCCAAGGACAACAATAATACATACAACAGGTCTGTCTCTTACAAGGTGGCTGTTGATCCTCTTTCTGAAAAGCCCAATGAAACTTACTAGAATATGGCTGCAAGCCAGGTGAAATGGTTTTCTTCAGCAGACACTCAGCTGGATTGTGGTCTTTGTGGCTGGGTGTTGCCCACTTCCAACTATGGAGTGTTACATGATCCTCTCTAAGCAATGTTGGACATAGAAAGGGAGACACAAATTACTCAGCCCCTCTCTAAACCACTATGAGGAACTCTTCTTTTTCTCTGTATCCTTTTGCTCAGGAATTCCCACCATCCTGACACTTACAAGTCTCTGCTTGAACCTAATAGTGTCCCCCAGTCCTGAAGTCTCTAGCATTCCTTGCCCGATTAGGTCCACACTCTGCCGTTCATTTTTGTTAGTGGAAATTGTTGCTTGGGTTGCATTTGATTACTTCCTCAGGTCTCTCTTTTCCTAAGTGAATTCAGCACTAGTAAATGATGCTGGATTTATAAGTGAATTCAATCCTAGTAAACGATGCTGGGTTAATAAGTGAATTCAGTCCTAGTAAATGATGTTGGGTTGACAGCTGTAAAGTCCATCCACACAATAGGTTCAGTACAGGTAAGAGCAGTTTTAGCTTCCATAATTACTGTCCCATCTGGCCCAGTTTGTCTCCCCCTACCCGAAGGGTCTCTCCCATGGGATCACAAGAGGAGTTCATTCTTCATGAACTATTCGAAACCCAGCTTCTGAATCTCACAACCCCAGTTGAGTTGGCTTTTGTGGTGTGTAATTTGCCTATTAGATGTTGATTCTCCCACAACCCACCTTCGCTTTGTCACTAAACCGCTTTCCCTTCCAACCCAGGCTGGATTCACACTTGGGAAGTGCAAAGCCCCAAGCTGCTCAGAACTATATAAGCAAGCCACGTGCTACTTGATAATTGAGATCCTTTAGTTTATACCACCTCCAGTGGTATAAAGCCAGCTCTGTACATGTCTGAGATTCCATCTGGCAAAGTCTGGCAGACCTGGCCCCAAATCTTCAAAAAAGCTTTAGCTTTTTAACACCCTGAATAGTCTGTGCCTTTGACTAGTGACAGGCTTCAAAACTGACTGGAGGGAGGGAGGTGAGTATGTTTTTAAAAAATACCCCCATTAAACCAGCCTTATTAAAATGTCTTTCCATTGAGAGACTTCTTTTAACGATAAGTTTAAGCATGTTAGAGCGGCTCAGCAATTCCTTTTAAGTCTAGTGCTGTCCAAATCCAGTTTACTGTGCTGTGAAGCAGGCAAATGTCGGAGTGGGGTGATTGCAATTGGTCTTGGTAACAAAGCCTTGGAAACCTATCTAAAGCCTTAGATTATTTTTCTTATTAGCATATCTATTGCTTTTGGCCCGAAGATCAGTTTTTCATGTTTAAAGTGAAATTGAATTGCAAACGAGCTGGTAACTCAAACGCCGTAAATAAGACGAATGGACTTGCCACTCAGGGGCCATAAAATGGGAAATTTGTAAGTACTCTTTTAATTCAACTTTTACAGCCATACAGCAGTCAGAAAAGGTCTGACTGTAGCTCACAGCTCAGTATATAAGCTTGGTATACAGTTGGGTTAGTCCCTATTGTCTGCAGTAAATCCACCTTTCAGAGAACTGAGGCAGACGAAGAAGTGTCAGGAAATTTCAAAGTGTCTCATACTTTCAAAGCAGCATGTTAATCTTGGATGAATAAATCCTTTAGAAGAGAGGACTAGAGTTTATTAGGTTCCGTGGGCCAGATTCAGGCAGGAGGTGTACGTGGGTCAAATTAGACACTGCAAGTGGCTGTAAGGGTGTGTGAGTTGGTATAATTTACATACTGAGGGTGTGAGTTAAAGTGTGTTAAGTCTGGGAAAATGAAGGACTTTAGCTTAATGCTTCTTGCATCCTCCTGTTGGTTTGCCCTTCTTATTACATTCCTCTCTTCTCATCCCTTGGCATGTAAATTACCCCAGCTTAGACTTGCTGACTGTTATGAAATTTACCTCACCTGACACATCACCGCTGAATACATTCGTGCTATCTCTCATACAGATGGTACAGGAATTTGAGCCTATACCTAATTACTGCATAACCTGGAACAAAGCAGAAGTGTGGCAAGAGCTGGGTCTAACCATCCCATCCCATCACCTGAACTATACAGCTCACACCGATCTCAAGTTCCTGGGTGGGTTGTGGTAAAGGCCGGAGTTTTCTGGAGAACATATGATTGCTGACATGGTACATAAAGCAGGTGGTGGTCCCCTTCTGCTCCAGACAAAGTCTGTAAGGTCGAACTCACCTTCTTCCTGGGATGTGGTCTTGTTAACAAAGTAACTAATAATGCAACACAAGTTTCATCCCAGGCCTTCCCCCCTCACCCCGGTTTGGCTCTTTCTTCAAAGGGGTGTCTGTCCCAGACCCTATATCCTTCAACCAGCAGCCCAATTCCACCTCTTTTATGTCTGGAATGGAATCAGTGATACCACGAATCAGTAGAAAACAGTCAGCATCTCTCTGCGGGGTTCCAACATCTGCTAACAGGCTGAGCCAGACATACTACCCGTGACAGAACTTCCTTACTCAGCCCCAAATTCAGGTAACAAACAGAAGACTTAAAGAGAAGCTGGATGGTCTTTTTCCCTCAGTTTCCCCGGGGCAAACACTCTTTGAAAAATGCCTGCTCCGTGGAGCACTCGGTAGTTGAGTATTTGTGCGTTTGTTTTGCGTGTTAGCTGCTGATGCATCTGATGATTCTGTCACAGTTCCGGGTGACTGCACCTGTACTTCCTCTCAGTGGTCTAGGCATGGCATCCTCTTTCGGGCTTCCAGCTCCCCAGCTGTTGCCTGCCTTGGGTGGAGATCGTGTCTTTCTTCCTTCACACCGGGGTATTCCCAGGTGGCACAGTTCCCTGCCTTCACTGTGTTATGCGCAGCAGAGGCAAGCTAACCCAACCACCTGATGGCTTTCTCCTCAGAGACTCATAACAGAGTGATTGCTACAGTTATAGGTTACCACACAGCGTTCGCTAAGCAGGCCTACTTTATTCTGAAGGTAAAAAGTGTTAGAGAAAACAGTTAAAAGAACAATAAAAGAAACTACATGTGCTAATAAGCTTACCTGAGCTCATCCCTACTCTCCCTTAGGTTATGGTGGGATAAGTCCTCTACCCTAGCCCCCCACCATAGATGAGTCCTTTGGGTTACAGTTCATCTCCCAGCTTCTGCTCAGAACAAGCACACCCCTGACAAGTTCACTCCACCCTTTTGTACAGATCAGGGGTCTTTGACCTGGAGTTTCCAGATGCAGGTAGTTAGTATACGAAGGGTCTCTCTCCCCAGGTGTATCTTCAAAAGGTTGGCTTGGGAGAGGAATAATTTGCATTTCCCTCCCCTCATGGTATTTCACAAGGAAATCCATACCACGCGTAGAGTACCAAAAAGATCTTTGAACTTCCCTGTGCCTTTCGGAGATTGCATTAATATTACCTTCCTGCTAAAGAAGTTCCACACAATCTCTCAATAGGACATAAACATTTGCATTTCCAATACAATATACCCCAAAGGTATTCACCTTAAACCATTAAGGTTTAACTTAATCCAATAAAGTTCAATCAGCTGTGACGGAGTCAGACCAGAAGGATATAGGAGAGTGCTGGAAGGCAGGTATATTGTCTCAGGATGTGCAGGTCCCTGTTCCCTGGATAGCCAAACAAAGGCTACTCCAGGCCAATCAAGACACCTGGGGCCAATTAAGAACCTTCTAGAAAGGAATAGAAACAGCTAGCCTAATTGGGACACCTGAAGCCAATCAGGGACTGGCTGAAACCAGATAAAAACCTCGCTGTTAGTCAGGTGGGTGTGGGTGTCAGGAGCTGTGGAAGGAAGTTATGCTGTTGGTGAGACTGAGTGGTGGACAACATATCATCCAGAAGGAAGGAGGCCCTGAGGTAAGGGTGAAGTGGAGTTTGAAGAAGCGGGGACTGCTGTGGGGAAGTAGCCCAGGGAATTGTATTGTGTTTTGTGGATAAAAGGTCAGCCATCTTAGCTGATACTATTAGGGTCCTTGGGCTGGATCCCGGAGTAGAGGGCGGGCCTGGGCTCCCCCCTTTTCCGTCTTCCATACTGACCTGTGATGAAGGTAACTCACTAGGTGGTGACTCTTGCCAATTATGCTGAGAAAGGGAGGTCACTCTGGGGCCTAGATGAGTTTCTGAGGCCCCTAAATCTGCCAGGAAGCGCAGGACCCATGAGTACAGACTTGGAGCTTTGTCACACACCATATTACAGGGTATTGCCAGTCTGTTACAGCCTTCACTTCTCTCCCTTACATAGCCCTCACTTCCTCTTCAGAGTGAAGAACAGTGTCTACAGCCATGTACTTTAAGTGGCCAGAGTCAAGTATGCTGCTGGCTGTTAGCAGCTGAGCTTTCCATCCCACTGATGGGAAGCGGCTAATGCTAGGAAGCTGCGTGGCTATTGTGTTGATGGGGAGGGGACGGTATATAAGCGCTGAACTAGAATAAGGTTGATGTACGCAGGCTGATCTTGACCTCTAACTCTAGGTGAATGGGGCCTCTGGTGATGCAAAGGATGCTGTAGTGATCCTGGAGAAGACTCCCTTCCAGGAGGAAAGCCTCTCCGATCTGCTGAAGAAACACACAAGGTTGACGCTACAAATGTCCAATGATATCTACAGCACCTACCACCTGTACCCGCCTCCGCAGCTGAGTGGTAAGCAGACAAAATGTGTCGAGACTCTCCGACGCTGGCTGGTAACCTAAAGAACCTGGGTGCCTAGGATGCAATGAGGGCTTCCCATGTCTTAGTCAACAGAGTTGTGCATTTCGGGAGGAGGGTGGGTTCAGTGTACTGCTGCGTTGTGGTGAGGGGAAGAGAACCAGTGTGGTAGGATACCTCACCCTGTAGTTAACCATGTGGTTAGCTGATAGATCTCTGAATGGGCCATCTCTTCCGCTTTTCCATCTCCTCCAGGTTTGTTAAATTGTGCGGGGGGGATTTGACTGTATCAAAAGAACCAGTGTAAAGGTTGTTTTCTGGGTATGGATGCAAGGAATTCTCCAACGGTAGTAATCACTTGCATCATATACAGTCTCCCATTAATGGCTTCATCTCCTGCCTCCCCTCTTGTTCTCTCTCCTTTGTTACTGTGGGAAGGCTTTTTGGCACCAGGTTTGGGAGAAACATCTCTGATCTGGTCTCAAAGACACTGATTTTAGAACCACAAATTCTTTCCCTTACACGGGCTAGGATCAGACATGCTGTCCAATTTTGCATCAGTCCATTAACCATGTAAAACTTGTAACATACAGCAAGTGGCTATAAATAGAAAGCTTTTACTTTACTGTGATGTCACGTCCTAAAATGCCTTAGGTCATTGCAAGAAAGTATGATAAGGTGATTGTTCCTGTTGTCCAACCTACAGAGAGCATTGCGGAGGTTACTGTCTGTGTCAGATCCTTTGCACGGTTACCATTCAGTAATTCAAAGGAATCTTGCCTTGTAGCCCGGTGTTGTTTGGCAGTGCTTTTGAGGTGGCTGTTTCAGTGGGTGATGAGATGCTGTGGTTTCCACAAGGTGGCATCGTTGCATTAGAATCCCAGAATCACTTTCCATAGTAGTAGTACTGAGTAACGAGAAACCTTAGGTGCTGGTATTTGATTTCTCTTTTACCATCTTGCTACAGCAGCATATTACTTTATCATCGGTCTGATGGCAGCAGTGTTCTTCTAGATTTATATCAGGCCCAGGACCTTGTATTTAGTGATCTAAGGATATATTTGGAGAAAAAAAAAAACCACCCCAACCTCCAATGACTCTAGTTAACTCTCAGACATATTAATAAAATTCATGCCTCTCACGTGCCTGATGGTCCGCTCTCGATGACAACCCATCACTGAAAATAAAATAGAGCAGCCTTGTATAAACACCTGAACAGCACATAATTCCAGCTTTGGAGGAATAGGGATTCCGTTGCAGGGATCAAGTTCCAAAGGCGAGGAATAGTGAAACCCAGTCACTGGTGCAAGGTTGCCCTGGCTTGGCTACAATGGATCTAGCCTCCTAAAGTGCCAAGTATTGCATAGACTAAACACCTGTGATAAAAAAGTAATTACATGAATGCTCCCCACTTACATTAGCACCAACCCCTGCTATAGCTCAGGTGAGGAGCTGGACCGAGAACTAGCATGTGAACAGTTGCTAGTTTGCCTTGGGCCGCGTAGTTTTGATGCCCTGAAGTCCTGAGTTGTAATCTCTGTTCTGCCACTGTCTCCTCTTTAGCTTTAGGCAACTCATGTCGCTGTCCTACCTCAGCGTACTCATCTGCGAAATGGGGATAATATCTTCCTTTGGGCATGTTGTGAGGAATAGTTTGTGTATGTAACCCACCTGAGGTCCTTGGATGGAAGGGTCTGTAAAAGCACATGAGGAGCAGGGGAGGGAAAGTAGTTCAAGTTTGTAAAGTGCTTTGACACTATAAAAAGTAAAATGGAAATACATGGGTGAGATCCTCCCCTGGCCACTGCAGGAAGCAGTGTAGGTGACTCAGTAATAAGTGGTCTTCCCTCTGAATCATAAACAAATGCCCCACATGATTAGGGGCCTTGTGGTACCAGTGGCGTCATCCTTCAGCTGCAATGTGAAACCCCAACCCTGCTGATTTCTGGCCACTAAAGAGCCTATAAAAGGCCCTTTTTGTTGCAGCGTCCTGACTAGATTCCTAACCCAGATCATTCTGTTCTGCATCCCTGAATTTCCCCTGACCTTGCAGTTGGCAGTGGGAGTTTTCATCTCCTTCATCTAAATGATGTAGAGCTGTAGTAGGCTTTGTAAAAGCTACCATGTTTTACCCCAGAAGTGGTTGCGTTTCTCTGATGACACTGTAAAATAATTCCTATTGGTAAAGGGCTTCGGGGTGAATGGTGCCATATAAATGAGAAATGGATATTTTGAAGCTTGAAATGATGTGGACAGTTTCCTGAACCGGCTTTTTCTGATGTGAATAATTTGTTGCGGCAAGTAGAATAGCAGCATGCACATGTGAGACTGAAGGAAACTTGGCCATTTGATTTAACCTCTCCCAGGCCAGGTAGCTCTAGCATGCTGACAAGATCTAACAAAAGGAAACGTGCTTATCACTGCAAAGGATAAGTTTTCTCCTCTGTCAAAACTACATGCTGTGGCCATTTGGGGCCTGTATTCAGTGTCCAATAGAGCGCCTGTGGCCATTGGCCATAGAAGGTTGGAGCTTATTTGCAGCATTAAAATACATTAATGACATCAAATGGCAAAGGGGAGAAAAATTAAACCAAAGCTAAGCCAAATCAATGCATCCTAACCTGAAGGCCATGACCCAGGCTGTGAATTGTCAAGAGTGAGGGAGTTCCAAAGGCAATGCTGAGAGAGACCTAAGGCTTCCCCTGGAGACTCTTAGCTTAGACATCCTCCAGATTGTCTTAAATGCCACAGTAGGATATAAGGAGAAAGTTAGGCTTCCTGGGTAATAAGGCCTGGCACCACTAAGAGATTTATAGAAAATTACCGATCCCTTGAGCTGCACTTAAGTCTGGCCTTTGGTCCTGATTTAGCTCCCTTTGAAGTCAACAAATCTCCCCATTGATTTTAATGGGTGTTGCAGCATGCTATTTGTCCCTGTAATGTCTGAAAAGAGATGAGCCAACTGGGCAAAGGAGTGATGCTGCTGAAACCTGCGGGCTCAGTATCTGTTTTACACTTCACACATCCTACCTTTCGGTAGCATTTAGGTGTCGCAAGTTGCAGGATCATTTTCCCCTTGCACCCTGCCACGTCTTGGCCAGGTGTCTGAAACACTCACTTTATTACTCTAGTACACTTTCCTTTATAGAGTTGTCTCCTGCCTTTATTATATGTAAACTGACATCCATAACTAAACCATCAGAGGCCCAAAAGGTGCTAGTTACATTTTTACATAGGTTTTTATTATATTTCCATGTGTTGTGGATTTGTTATACACTGTGGCCTGTGTCACACCTCACTGAGAGCATCATGCTGTTGCTGGACCAAACTTTGTAATGTAGAGCAAGTGGTTGTGCTCTTGGCTTCCCTTACGAAAGAAACTAACCTCCCAGCTTCCTCCAGTTAAGGCTGGGTTAATCCACAAGGCTGCCCTGGCATTTTCTGCCTATTCTGGATGGCTAGCAAAGCGTTGTGATATACCTGAAGTGAGCATGAATTTTTCTCCCAGGAAGATAGGACAGCTGCAAGTGAAGTGAGGCTGGAGAAATTACGCAGGGATTTGGAAGAGACCGGGGTTCTGTTCCCAGCTCTGCCATGCACTTGCTGTGCAAGTCACGGTACCTCCCTCTTCCTGACTTCTTCATCTCAAAGTGGGGATAGTAACTTACCTCCCAGGAGTATTGGGAGTGCCTATGAACTGTGTATAAACTGCTTTGAGATCCTTATAGGGAAGGCATTATAGAAGCGCTTTGTGTTGTTAATGCATCAAATGCCTTTTTGCTGTTCCTGAAGGGGCTTGTTTGGTTTCTCTTCTGTATTTGCGTCTCTCACACACTTGCATATACAGGCCTCCAATTTGTTTTACCCAATGAAGGAGAGTGAAAAGATCTTGGCTTGGTGTGGTTTGTAGACTACAGGGTGTAAGTAGTGTAAAAATGGGCCCCGCTGAGAATGTGGGGCTAGGATTGATCATGCTGAAAGAATTTAACAGGGACTTGCATTAGCTGTGGCTTAAAGAATAATCAGCCTGACAACTGGAACATAGAGGTTTGTCTGGGTGCATGTTGTCTCACACCTGCTGAGTGACAAGGCAAGACTCAGAAGTTATCTCCGGTGGTGCTCTCCGTTGCTCCACCTCCCCTTGGAAAGCAAGGAGGTCACACCTCTGATGAATAGGATGACCAGGTGTTCCGGTTTTATAGGACATCAGTAGGAGGGTTAGTGGAAACCTTGGGGGGATACAGAGGCAACAGGAGTGCAGTTTGTGCATGCAATGGATTACTGAGCCACATTGCAGCAGGGACAGACAGCTGCCTGTTATGCTGCCGGGATCTGATCAGCAAGATCAGTCGAGGGACTAATTCCCTGCTCTTTGTCAGCAACAGTCCTCACCATTCAGATCAGAAGCTGTCACTGTGCAGTGGCTATGTGAAGGATCAGAGTCTAGTAAGCCTCTCTTTACTAGAATATGGATGACTTATGGGACCTCAATCTCATCAGCTTCCTACGCCAACATCTCATTAAAATTTCACAGAGGAAAATGTAAGTAGGGTAAATAATGAACTCGTCAAGAAGAAATCTTCCAACCCTCCGGTCCTTTTTGGCAGTTTACGTCCCACTTCCACAGAGTAAAAATGATTATTTTTTTAAAGGAAATTCTACCTATAAGGAAATGAGGCCCTTGATGTATCAGCTGCCTTGCTCCCTGAAGAGCTTCAGAAACTGAAACATAGACCTCTCTTTAACTAGGCTCTGCAGGTTTCTCTTTGCCCTTCCCATGTTGATCCAGGCTTTAGAAATCAATGGAGTCTCATCACTTGATTCTACTCTCTCTGCTGCACAGTTGGTGCTGGGAGTGTGAGTGGTCCTTCTTGGTGCCTAGCAAGTAGCTGTATGGTCTTGGTAGCTGCATTTCTAGACCGATCACTTTAGCTGACCCAGCTCAGAGATTCTGTCTGTCTCCTTTTACAGAAGGCCTGTCACTGGAGAGAACTGGCTACGTCCCACTTGGATCTCTGAGATTCGTGAGGCTTGCAGAAGAGTGCATTTTTTTTGAAAGATTTCAAACAAGCAGTTGGCATTTTGAGCAGGTTCACAAGATCAAGATGGGAGTGAGCAAGAGAAATTGCGATAAATAGCCCTGAGGCAGGGGAAACACAAGCCAAGGAGAACTTGAGACTTAGTTCATTGCCAGGTTATAATTCAGTTTTCTCTTGCCTGCGTAGATGGGGCTATCCAGCATTTTAACCAAGTTATGAAATTGTGTTAGCCTTTTGCAATCAGGGATCTAAAATGATTCAGTATCTGTGGTTAAAGCATAGCTTTTTCTGATCTCTGCCCATCGGAGGGATTTTACAGTGCCCATCCCCTATAGCATCTAGGCCCCTAGTTTGTGGGAATGACATACACAGAGTGGGGACTTCACCCCTTGAAGTTAAGGGAAAGTCACTTCCTGCACAAAGAAGAGAATGGGATTGTGTCCTCTTTTTACTTTCTTTGCAGGCCACCTGAGTATGTTTGTCCACCAGGAAAGAGTAAAGTGGGAAATTCATTTGGAAATAATTTGGTTAGTTAGCCTTCATCGAGTGATTCAAAAGCTATCTTATTGGAGTCGGACCTTGTTTGAGATACTGGCTGTAGGGGGCAGTGGGGACCTGCTGTTGGAGAATGTTAACCACTTTCCTATATCCATTAGTGGCTTAATAATCAGAAGAGAAATGGTTTTCAGCTTCTAAAAATCAAAAGCAGTTTCCATGATTGTTTTAAACCAGTTATTGGTCTTGAGAGAGATCATTTAGCACTAAACCTTTGTGATCCATCTACATAGATCTGTGGAGGCAAATGTTAAATATTCTATTAATGTGCTTGGAAAACTGGGTTGAATTGATTTCCCTAAAACCAGTACTCTCTGTGTGCTGGTTTAAACAAGTTCCCTGCCACACATTAATGCCTGTTCAACAATTTTCTCTTTCTCATTGAATAGGCAACTTACTGTAAGTTGGAAAGTTTGAAATGCTGGCAAAACACAACCCATAGTTCCCTAACTAACTTTGCTGAATAAGAGGAGAGCAGAGTTTGCTTCCATAGCAATAAAAGAGTTTCTCATGCCAAAGGCTCCATAAATAAAAACTAGATCAATTAAGCAACGTATTTCTTAACTTTTTATTTGTGCTGGTCTGTTTGTTTAGTTGACATCTGGTTTCTTTTAGGTTACTATCCAGAGCCTGTCATTCATGTTTTGTGGGACAGCATGA
Source organism: Dermatemys mawii (assembly GCA_007922305.1). Taxonomy (NCBI): domain Eukaryota; kingdom Metazoa; phylum Chordata; order Testudines; family Dermatemydidae; genus Dermatemys; species Dermatemys mawii. The sequence continues at coordinate 8,251,280 of ML677397.1, read as the reverse complement.
GTATTCCAACTGTGCTTAGTAAGCAGTGTTTCCAAGTGCCAGCAAGAGATGGTCTGATCTAGTCTAGCCACTGAAAGATGTTGCATTTTCTGGAAGATCTACACTGTTTATGTGAATGGCACCAGGACGCACAGTTGTAGTTCAAGGTCTTTCCTTATGAACCCTGTTTCGGAGGATGTTCTAGTTAGCTATGCATTTTAATGATTAGCAAGTTCCTGCGTGTCTGTCCTGTGTAGGAGAGTTGAGTGCTTCTGGAACATGTGTAGAGTGAAACTTACTAGTCTCCTGAGTTCCCTCACAGTAGTACATCAGTGATTCAAATTCTCATGACCTCACTCTGCTGCTTAGCACATGGGGTGGAGAGGTTGCAGAAGAGAGTCTAGAAGCTAGGGAGAAAATGGTTCAGTCATACAAGAAGTGACACTACTTCCTACAAATCCAAATGGTACCCTATTCCAGGCTACAGGAGCAGAAAATGCTCTCAGATGGGCTGAACCATGGAAATCTCTACCTTTGAGGTGTGCTAGCACTTTCAAGTCTCTCTCTTTTTGTCAGGTCAGTCCCTGTCTGGACCACAGTATGTGCTGAAATGGTTAGTAAAGCTTTCAGTAGCAGTGCAGGATGGGAGGATAGAACCTGGAAACAAAGGAAGAATCAGGAGGAGAACAGATGGGGAAGAACAACCCAGAAAGGGGAGTTTGGATTCAGGAAAGATCTTACAAACCTATGTTCCTTGTTCCAGGGGTGTTTCTAGATGTTGACAATACCCTTTCAAGTCCTCCATGGTTGGGGAATTAGCCGTTAGAAAGATTTCTTCTTCCACCCCCAAATCCTTCCCCTGCATTATAGCAGTGGCTAAGTCATGGAAGTCCCTCAGTGTGGACAACTGAGGAGCAGAGGCTGAGAGATTTTGGTGGAGTCTCCTTAGCTGTGCAGTTTGCTCCCTGTCCATTGGAGTTGATGTGTTGGCCTTTTAAGAAGGCTATCTTGCAACCAAGCATTTGCCTAATAGGGTCTAAATTATGGAGGCATTTTTCTTTTTCCTGGTGAGTAGATAATTAGGGCAGCGTTTTTATTACAGCCAGCTCTTGTCACTTATGAAAGGGCTCGATGCAGAGTAGGTTAAAGCTGGCTACTTTGCTGAGAGAACTATACAAATGTGTTCATAAATAAGAGAGAACTGTCCTGAGCATAATAGAGGTGGGATTTTGTGTCATGTTATGGACTGTGTCCACTACTGCTTTTTGCTGGTTATTGAAGTGAATACCTGAAGGTTAAACGAGACCAAGTGTAGGACAGAAGATAAGTGGAAAGATAGGGGTCTTGTCATTAAAACTTTCTATTACTAGTTCTGTGGCATCCTACCTGGGCAGGGTACTTTTCAGGAACAGTGTTAATTTACTTAAAAGAACAGGCAATATTGTCAGTTAGGAGCCAAACAACCGCTGCTTCCATTTCTCTTTGTTAAGGGAAAACATGCGTATTGTCACTTGATCCCATCAAAAGCAAAATGTCAAGCCCTGCAGGCATCTCGCCCTAATTCAAACCCTGAATATATTTCAATTTGTTTAAAAGCTTACCTCATTAATACTGCTGTCTGTGTGCTTGGGTAGGATGAGAGAAGGGAGGACAAGGCTTCTCTGCTCCGTCTGGCTCAGCTGGGACTCCCCGTCGTGCGCTCCTCTTAAATTTGCATTGGATTGAAATTTGACACACTTAGCTAGATATGAATTTCTAAAATGTCTTGGAGAGAGTGCAGGGAGACTGCAGAGATGATGTTGCTAAAGAGCTAAAATACTAAACACATCTGAAACTGGAATGCTACAATATCTGTGTTGGCCTTTTTTGGTCATAATGGGTCCTTCTTCAGAAGGAGCTGCTAACTTTCTGAGTAGGGTCGCTTACTACTTTAATTAAGCAAGATAAAAAGCTAAGACCAAAAACTATCCTGACATAACACCCTGGGTTTGAGGTAAAGCCAGGCAAGATATGGACTTCCATCAAAGGGCAAGTTGCCCTTGTACTTTATATTCCACCTTCATTGTGTCTCAGCATCTTAGTGTATACGAGCCCTGTCCTATGTTAGATGTTACAGCAAACAGCTGGACATCTGGAACTTTGCAGCATTTTGCGTCCAACCAGTGGTTTGAGTGCTCAGTGGTTTGAGCACTGGCCTGCTAAACCCAGGGTTGTGAGTTCAATCCTTGAAGGGACCATTTAGGGATATGGGGCAAAAATTTGTTGGATGATTTAATTGGGGATTGGTCCTGCTTTTAATTGGGAATGGTCCCTGGACTAGATAATCTCCTAAAGTCTCTTCCAACCCTGATATTCTATGACAGCTGTTCCAGGGGGGCTGCCATCATTGATTGGACAGGCTTGTTGCAATACCTGTCATGTAGATGTCCGCTCTGGTCCAGCTGAATCAGTGCATGCTACAGTGGCTTCTAGCCAGTGTAGCTGGGATGCCTCAGTCAGTGCAGTTGTATCAGTTGAACGAGATTTCATAAAAATAGGTGCTTGCAGAGTCCAAGCAATGCACTGGAATAAGTACAGCTACAAGGCACCCTGTGTGTAGATGCACCAGAATGATTCCCTGGAACCTGATAACCTGTTTCCAGGATTAGCTGCCCAGGTAGCCATTTTGTGCAACTGGAGTACCTCCATTGGCTCTCTTGCATGGTGCCTGTTTGCTTCTCTCAGGTTTTGTCTACACCAGAGGTTTTTAACTCCAATTAACTGTCAATTATGAGTTGTCCCAGGATAAATTACAAACATTTGTGGAGTCTTCACACTAGCGTGTATAAGCAAGTTAGTTAATTCAGTTTAAAAACCTCTAGTTTAGACAATGGCCCAGACTCTGAGCAGAGCTCAAAACCACAGGGTGAGCAGTGGATAGAGTGACTCATTTAACTCATCAACTCTTGTCGGTTTCAGTCATTAATGTTATTTTAACATGTATCTAGTTTCTCAGGAACTGAATCATTTTTAAAGGAAACACCAAAGCAGTTGGTGATCAAGTACTGGAAAGACTTAGCAGTTTAGTGGTTAGAGTTGCCTCACTGATGTCTGTACAGAAGACCAGGGCTGTGGTTAGATGAAGCCGTTCAATGTGAATCAAGCTGATCCCTCGTATACCAAATCTGAAGTGCCAGGCACCTAATTGAAGTCAGAACTGGAGCTCCGTCTGGGTTAAAACAGCTTCTCTAGCCTTAATCATGCACATTCATTAGAGGTTTCAGGGTGTTCCGGGGTAGATGAGACCTTTAGAAGTGAAATGATCATTAGTGAGCCACAGTCTGCCTTCTGCTTTTGTTCATAATTTTTCATTCTCGACCACAGCTGTGCCTTAAGGGTTTATTTTTCCTTTCCTCTGCACTGGGTTCTAGAAATGTATAAAGTACGTTATGCGGCAATCTCCACTGAAAGCAACAACGCAGAAATTGTAGATCTAATGGTGCCTATTTTTTGTTGGCAAGTCTTTGATTAAATGTTGGAGAATGAGCCACAAATGGTGTGCAGTCTTCAGCACTGGAAAGCAGGAACTCTGCAAAAAAAAAAAAAAAATGCTGGAGCAGTCTGCCTTCCAGACTGCATGAGAAATAGTAGTCTGCAGTAACCAAGTCGGCCACAACTTGAATCCGTACCCTTTCTTGAAAGCAAGTAAGTGAGATGCCAAAGTTCCTCCTGGCAACTCTGAATTTTTCAGAATGTTTTTGTCTACATTGCTGTTGTGCTGCTAATGTGTGTTTTATTTTAAACTGCCTTGTTTTGAGGGGGATTAAGCAAAGTCATGGGTTTGTCTTTTGCTAATACCTCATCTTGAGAAGTGCTAACTACTGGCTGGAAACTGATCTCGTTTGGACATGTGTGTGGTGGGAATCGGACCAGACTGGTCTGCTTCACATTTTCATACTTTGTGTTACCAACATTTTCCTGTGGATTTCATTAAGCCAGGTTTGGCATGAAATGAAAAGGTCCTGTCTCCCAGCTTGTGCAGCTCTGACCTAAAAAATGTTAAATCCTGGCTTTAAGGACAAATAGATATTTATGTTATCCAGACCTTAGGCATATGTATGTTTACACTAAACACAGTCATGGTGTATACACTGAGCTTACTTAGCTGAGGCTCTCCAAATGCTTCAAGATGGATAAATCTCTTAGACTGCATGAGCATGGGAGGTATGGTATTTAACCCCATTTTACATATGGGGAAACAAAGTCATTTCATGTCCTGATGCCTTAAGAACATAAGAATGGTCGCATTGGGTCAGACCAAAGGTCTGTCCAGCCCAGTATCCTGTCTACTGACAGTAGCCAATGCCAGGTGCCCCGGAGTGAGTGAACTTAACAGGTAATGATCAAGGTATCTCTCTCCTGCCATCCATCACTACCCTCTGACAAACAGAGGCTAGGGACACCATTCCTTACCCAGCCTGGCTAATAGCCATTAATGGACTTAACCTCCATGAATTTATCCAGTTCTCTTTTAAACCCTGTTATAGTCCTAGCCTTCACAACCTCCTCAAGCAAGGAATTCCATAGGTTGACTGTGTGAAGAACTTCCTTTTATTTGTTTTAAACCTTACCCCTCATCATGCAGTCAGTGGTTAGCAAAGCGATGTTAGAGCCATAATTAAAACTTGGGGTCTCCCTAATCCCCATTCTGTACCCTAGTCACTAAACTATATTGCCTTCCTGGTATGTAAAATGCTCATTTTGAAGCCTAAACCTGAATTGACGGGCTGTGCAGTATTTGTGGAGGTGATCCATGCTGAAGAAGTACATGTGGGGAAGAGGACCCTATATTTTAGGTTGGATAAAAATGTTTTCATTTGAAATGTCCCTGATTGCTTGCTAAGACTGAATGAACTCTGCCCCACACACCCGCCACCTCCCATACCTTTGTTTAAAATGGATCAGATCGGTTCAAGGGTTTATTTTTCCATCTCCTACATTAAACTTTAGAGCCGCTTTCCATAACAATGCCAGTTTCATAGCAAGAGGATTGATCACGCACACAGCCTTACAGTGGGTTTTGTGCTCCATGCTGAATCCCCAGCTCAAGAGCTTAAAAGCAAGGCTTTTTTTATTATTATTATTTCTTTGTTGTTGCAGTGCTGGGGTTGGGTTCATTGCTGAGGTCAAAGCTGTCAGGCTGTAGGGTTAGAGGCTATATCCCCTCTCCTGCCATGGAAAGTACATGCCAAGTACTTTAATCTCAAGATAAACAAATTGTTTTTCCATTGTTAGCTATAAACTCTTTCTAAACACTGTCCACATGTCAGCTGGGTCTAGGAACAAGTAGTTGAATCACTGACGCTTCCTTTTTCTGAACCTTCTCTTCAGTTGTATTGAGAGCTTTTCCAGATTTCTTTGGACAGTATCCCTCTCCATGATGAGTCATATCTTCACAGTCATACAGGAGGTCTCATCCTCTGGGCCTGATTGCCCTCTATGCTTCCGTGCGTGGGGGGAAACCAGACTGATACATCTCTGGTGAGGAGCATGTAAACGGGAAGGCACTGGCTTTGCATCTTGCTTTCATTCACCTGGGGATCTGGCAGCCGGCAGGAAACCCTCTGCCAGAGCTCTGCAGGGAGAGAATGAGCAAGGGAGCTGTACTCCCTGTCTCCAGCAGGGAGTATCCAAGTGCATATCTGTACCAAAGCTAATGCTGATAGTAGCAGCACTAACTTAGGCCGAGCGCCCTTGCATCTTCCTGGGAGCATGGAGCTGGTTGGTCAACAGGATGCCAACTCCCACAGTAGAGGGGATGGCCCAGCTGCTCTGTGTAGAGATCCACATCAAATTCAAAGCCAACTCTGGGTTAAGACTGAGGCCTTAGGATAGGAGTGGCTTCAGAAGAGCCAAGTACGATTATTTGTATAGCAGTGTAAGTTCATGGGATGCTTTAAACCACCCAAATGACAGGCTGCTGCCCTGATGGAGGTCCGTCTAACTTGGATGTAACAGGGTGGTACAAAGTTAGGGTGACCAGATGTCCCTATTTTATAGAGACAGTCCCGATTTTGGAGGTTTTTTCTTATATAGGCTCCTATTACCCCCCCACCCTCGTCCCAGTTTTTTACACTTGCTATCTGGTCACCCTAAGTGGGAGTTCCGATGGCGAGAGGTAAGGAGATGATCAGATTATCGTACATGAATCTCGTCAGCTCTTTCATGTGTATCGAATGTAGGAAAGTTTGGAGCCAATGCTGAGAACCAAGGATGGGGATTGGCCCTGGGAGTCTGGCCAAAAGCTGTGAGTCACACTGTGGGATCTGACACAGAATGAGCTGCATAGTTCATTGGATCAGGGAGATTGTTCCAGGCTTTGTAGGGAGTGTGAGAAAATCAAATGAATTAAAAAAAGAATACAATCAGATAAAGCTCAGCAGAACAAATAACAATGAGCACCGGGACTGCAGTGAAAACAGGCAAGGATAACAGTATGGGGGAGAAATCAGTGTTGTGCCCTGAGTGGAGATGGTTGACTACTCTCTGTTGCTGCAAGCTCCCCTCCCAGCTGGCCTTTTCACCTCCAGAGCTCCCTTGGTGGATTTCCACTAGCCGAAACCTGAGCTCAGTCTAGCCAAACGAAAACATGAAGGATTCTACACCGACCACCTGCTGTGTGTATCCGCTTCCGGATACACGACTGTTTTCTGGGCAGCGCTGTTGTATTCATTTTATTCATCTGATTGGTGACCGTTTGAGAGCTGTTCCCTTGGAAGTGGTTGCATAAATCCAACCTGCTGCTTTTTTGCCATTGTGTGTAAAAATACTTTCACCTAGGTGTTCTCTTCCAGCCTTGGCTGGAAATATGCACTCTCTGTTTTATCAGCTGAGTGTCTTCAGCATCTGGGGGCTGTGAACCTTTCCTGATGCAAATGAGCTTTAGGGCATAGTGCTCCTGCAATAATTATGCAAATCTCCCACTACCTTGGAAGTAATTTCTGAAATCTGTCCCCTTGATGTGGATTAAAAATGAGAAACAATTAGTCAGTGACAGGTCAGAATTTAGGTTTAGTCTCTCCTAATTGTAACCTTGTAAACGTGTTTGTTTCCAGAGATAAAAACCACAGTGGTGTACCCAGCCACCGAGAAACACCTTCAGAAATATCTGCGCCAAGAGGTCTATCTCATCCGTGAGAGTGGGGAGGATTACAAGAACATCACTCTGCCCTTTATACAATCCCAGAGCTTCAGCATCCAGGTATGGTAGGTTCTTGCCTCTGCGGTCCAGTATTATCTGGGACATTCAGCTGTTTTCCTAAGACAGTGAGGGTGAGCGTTCGGGTTAATGGCATAGTCCCCTATGTTCTAGTTTGTGTGACACTGGTTGCTAAGGTGGCCAGACAGCAAGTGTGAAAAATCGGGATGGGGTTGGGGGGTAACAGGAGCCTATATAAGAAAAAGAGCCAGAAATCGGGATTGCCCATATAAAATCGGGACATCTGGTCACCCTACTGGCTGCTGAGTTTGTATAAAGAAGACCAGATTCCAGTCTGGATGGGACTGGTGTAGATTTGGAGTAACTCTGAAGTTAAGGAATGGGGAGAGGTTGATACACCCAAGACTTTGCAGTACTGGCTGGCTGCTTGTCAGTTTGTCAGACATCATTTGTTCAGCCCAGATTTGGTTGCCCTTGGCTTCTAATCCATAGAATGTTTCCCTAGCTTGGGAGCTACCTTGAGTTTGAAATTCCTGTGCACAGCCTCTCTCTTAATAACTTCCGATGTCTCTTTTTCTCTCGCCATCTTGCTAGCTGTGCATATGGGAGCACATATCGCTGATGATGTTTAAAATTGCAGAGTGTGAGACAGACTTAATGATGTTACAGCAGATGTCCCATCGTGCTCTTCAGATAAACAAACCAGAAATAAAAAGTGGTGTCTGCGCCAAATACCGACATGAAAACTTGAATTTGTGGAAGTCTTAGGAGCAGAAGCAGCACTCTGGCAATCTGTTGCCTTTGTCAGCTTGCGCTGATATGCACAGACAAGCTCCTGAAAATATTAGATCATGAGCTCCTCTACTTGCAGGATCAGATCCTGGTGGGCTCAACTCAAGGGTAGATAAATTGTGATATCTCCTCCCTTCTGGCCACCTTCCCCATTTTCCCTCTTATCACTCCCTCCTCCTTCACCTCCTGTCACTGGTACAAAAGTTTCTCATCTGTTCTCCTCCTCTAACTTCTCCACCCGCCTCATGGATCCCATCCCATCTCCTGATCTCCCTCAGCTCCACTCTCATCCCCTACCTTCACTTTAACCTCCCACTCCCTTCTGGTTCTTTCCCTTCACGGTGCAAATATGCACATTTTCTCCCATCTTTCAAAAAACCAAACCACACCCTTGGCCCCTCTTGCCTCTTCAGCTAATGCATCTCGAGACTCATTGAACACGCTGTCTGTCTGTCCAGACAGCAAATGTGAAAAATCGGGACGGGGTGGGGGGTAATAGCCCATAGAAGAAAAAGACCCCAAAATCGGGACTGTCCCTATAAAATCTGGACACCTGGACACCTTAGAAGTTCCTCTCCTCCAATTTGGAGCAAGGGGTTTGTTCTCCTTTCTTACCCGCCTTCTGACTGATCAGCTCCACTTGCCATCACTCTTCTGAGCTTTGCAGGGTCGAGGAAAACCATTCTACTAGTCTGCTGGGACCCACTTACGCTGATTGCACAGAAGTAGGGGTAATTATTCTGGAAATGCAACATTGACTCTAATTAGGTAATATTTGCGTAGGGCTTTGAAAAGTGCATTAAAAGTGATGATGGTAATTAACTTCTGTCTAATCTGAACAGCAGCTGATATAAAATCAAAACCAGCCACCAATCCAAACTGTTCCTAACCCTCTTTGCTGCAGCCTCCATGTGTTTTCCTTTGTGAAGTTGCCTGGGCTGATTCCCAGTGAGGGAGTTGCATGCCTTGATGTAGGACCACAGGCGAAGGTCCACTGAGGCAATACGGTAGAAGCAACCCCATTCTCTAAAGTGGTGGTTCCCAAGCTGGAGTTCTTGAATGTTACAGGGGACTCTCGGGGGGTAAAACATTCCCTAATGGTGGACAGAGCTGTCCCTAAGGACTCTGGGTAGCACAGGGCCAGCAGCCCAGAGCCCCTGGACTTCCAAAAGCTAAGCAGATCAAAGCAAGCATATCTGTCCCACTGAGGAGACTTAAACTTCAGGACTCCTTATAAGAAATGGAAAAGGGAGGTGGCTGTTTTTTGCTGTTTTAAAAATTAAATAAGCAGCTTGTTTTATTTTTAAAATTATGATGAAGAACAAGTTTACGCTTTGTTGTAACATGCGTTGCTCGCCTGAGACTGGTCAAGACGCTGAGTGCTTGTGTAGGAGGAAATCTTTGAGTTGGCTTCTTAAATACCTTCCTGCTGTTTCACATTTGATACTCCTGGATGAAATACAGGAGCCTTGTCTTATAACAGGCTTATTCAAAGTGATACAAGCGACAAAAGTGAGATCTTGGAAGAGTGTTGCTGTTTTCCTAATGTAATAACAATACTGTAATGATAAATATTAATTATTAATAAATAGTGTGCAATAAGCATGACATAAAAGCACATTTTATATTTCCAAGATCACTGCTTTTATAGTTTATACTCATGTAAAGAAGAAAATCCCTGGAAATATTCATTTTTAGGGCAGGGGTTGCAAGACTTGACATTTTAGTGAAAGGGGTTCACAGATGGTTAAAGTTTGGGATCCGCTGCTCTAAAGTGCCGATCTCTCATTGGGATGTTGGGCCTCTATCAGGGTATGGTTACACTTACAAGATTATAGCGCTATAGGTTATAGCGGTCCCCTTATACAGTAATATGTATAGCGCTATTGTATGTCCACACTCAGATGCTCCTGCGGTATAGCATGGCCACATTTGGGGCACTTAATGCGGCATTAAGAGCAGCGCATTAGGGCAGGTATCCCAGCATTCAGCTGGGTGCAACGTGCTTTTTAAACGAGGGGGGTGAGGGGGGACGCGTTGTGTGTATGCGGAGGGAGAGAGACAGTGGTTTTTCCGTTTTTCTGAAAGCCTGTCAGTGAGCCTCCGTTCACAGAAGGCTTTGTTTTCACACAGGCTCCCTCCTTAAACATTTGCATTGCTTATCTGCCGAGTTAAGAAAGAAACTCTAAAGAGGTACTTCCGCATTCCTCCAGCCGAGTTCAAAACAAAGGGAAGAGACGTCAATTGCCTTAAATGGCTCTAGGCATCTCCAGAGATTACTTGTAGCGCAGTGGGTGTCCACATTCTTGCTGTAGCGCTACAGCAGCTGCGCTACAGCCCTTATTCCCCATGAGGAGGTGGATTTATAATAGCGCTATAACTCTACGGTTATAGCGCTATTAGTGCCTTGCCAGTGTGGACGGGGAGTAGGTTATAGCGCTCGTGGGGGCTTTATAGCGCTATAAAGTGCCAGTGTAACCATGGCCTCAGTGTTGTACCTGCTACCCAAGGCGAACAGGGGTTTTGTCCACGTTTCTTTACTACCCTGCACAACTCTGAAGCGGTTAAGAACAGGGGAGCTGTTGTGATGATTGTTTTCTAATCATTTACAGCTGAACATGGTTGGGCTTCTTTGCATCTAGTGAGAGAAGCCACTTTGCAGGCTGCATTGTGCTCTCAATTACTCTCCTGTCTGGTATCCTTTTGTTTGCTACACTTTTCAGCTCTCATGCCAGCATCATCAAACTGCAGCACCAGTCCTCTACAATGGGCATTTATTAGCTAGAGGAAAACAAGAGGATGTTTGTGTAGATTACTGTAACAACAAATGTTATTGGCCATAAAATTGTTTGGTCCTTTTTTAAAATCCAAGTGCAGCTTCCGTTTGCAGTGAATCAGAATTAATCTAAGATCTTGAGATGAAGGGTGCAGTGTTTGTTTATTTGCTGTCTTTATAAGCTGCTTATTTCTTTCTTCCAGTGGGTGTATAATATCCTGGAGAAGAAGGCTGAGACTGATCGAATAATCCACGAAAACCCTGATTCTTCCAATGGTTTCATTCTCATTCCAGATTTTAAGTGGAATCAGAAACAGGTTAGCTTCTCATTTGAATCTCTAGCTCTTTAAAGGGACAATGCCTGTTTCAAAGTAACACAAGAAGCCTCCTTAGCTGTATTTTTAACAACACTTGAGAGTATTAAAACTGTAGGTTTTAAAAATTAAAAGTACTGTTATCTTTAATGGTGTTATCAGTTAATTATCTGTCATTAATGTAACACTTGACATTTCACTTTGCTTGACAAAAAGAACAGACTGGTCAGTTTCGCTTTTGTTTAGTGACTTACTAGTAAACTTCAGTTTCTGGTTCTAGTGCACCTAAGCAAACATTGCGGGGGCATGTTTAAAGCCAAAATTGTTTGTTTGTCTTGACAAATTTCTATTGACTTTTAGAGTTTGTAAAACCTTATTTTTGTAAACCTAAATATGAAACACAAATCAACCTGACAGTGTGCCTTTTAATTGATGCAATCAACTTTCCTTCTTTCTAGAGTGTTTAACTATTTGCACTTGCATTAATGTTACTGTCATAACTTGTATCACACAGTCATCTCATAAGCAACTACTTAACCCCTTACTGGAATGAATACTGCTCCTTCTGTACATGTTGAAGTTCACAGACCTTAGGCCAGCCTATGGACCAGGACTGAAAATAACTCATGAGCACTCTGAGTTAATGCTGCAAAATAACTTTATACTCTTATATTCAAACATGGTCCAGCAAATAGTGCACCACGCTGGGAGTCAGGAGATCCTATTTCTGGCTTCTTCACTGACTTGCTGTGCAACACTGGGCAAAACACTTAATCTCCGTATCTTGGTCTTCCCCCTCTGTAAAATGAGAATAGCGATACTTCTCCATCTTTGACAAGTGCTTTGAGATCTCAGAGTGAAAAGTGCTACTTATAATTAACCAGCCACCCTGCCCCGGGTGAAAATATTTTCATGTAGGAATTCCGAAAAGCATGAATTCTGGTTCTCTAGAACTGGAACATGTGACTCCAGCCAGGATTAGAAGTGGTGATGCAAGCTTCTTTAGAGCAGTAGTTCTCAACCAGGAGTCTGGGGCCCCCTAGGGAGCCTCAAGCAGGCTTCAGGGGGGCCTCCAATCAGGGCCAGCATTAGAGTCTCTGGGGCCCGGGGCAGAAAGCCAAAGCCCCACCGCATGGGACTGAAGCACAGGTCCCTGAGCCCTGCCTCCCGGGGCTGAACCTGAAGCCTGAGCAATGTAGCTTTGGGGGAAAGGGTGGCTGTCACATGAGACCCAAGGCAATTGCCCCGCTGGCTAATCCCTAATGCCGACTCTGGCTTTTATATGCAGAAAGCCAGTTATTTTGGCACAGGTGGATCGTGGAATTTTTATAGCTTGGTGGGGGGGTGGGGGAAGGCTCAGAAAGAAAAAGGTTAAGAACCTCTGCTCTCGAGAGATTAGTTTGTCAGCATCATTTGAACCAGATCAGATATTTAGGCCAGGTGATACTTAGATTGAATTGTTTTCCTTGTTTTCTACTCCTTCATTTAAAGACACCAAGCAGTGGGAGCCCTTCCATTTCAGGTTGCGTACACTGTTCATCTTGTTGCCTCCAGAAAGAGCAGAATTCTGTGCTTCAGATCAGCTGACTTGTGGGAAATTCAGGGATGTGCAGTCAGGATAGAATATCTAGGGAGAGAGAGACACCCAGTGCAAATAAATTACAGTCTGAAAAACACTGAACAAGTTGGAGTCCAATGCATCTCGAGTCCTACAAGGAATATATCGCATTAAACTTGCTATCTGTCATAACAACCATTTCAGCTGTGATTCTTCAAAGCACTCATCTGTTCTGAACTGTCTGATTTTGATTCATCTGATCAGCACACGCGGCAGGCTCCATCCCTTAGGCCACTAGATGAAATTATGTCAGCTCCACATGGCTCCCAGTAGGGCTGTCAAAGCATCTCTTGAGCTGGGACTTAGAAGCCTGCCCAGTAGGGTCCCATTCCGCTAATGTAGCACTGTAATTGAGGATGATGCACGGGTGGACCTTTTAATTATTTCAGGCTGGTGGATTGCAGCAGGAATTCTTGTTTGTTTGTTTTTGTTTACTCTTTGACATGGTTCTGAACGGCGGTGACCTCAGCAAAATGAACAGAAGCTGCTAACGTTCCTCGCTGTCAAGATGTGAAATCTGCACAATCTGTTTTTTATTTTTCCCCCATCCCCACCTAATAATGCAATGGAGGTGGCGCTCTTGCTGGATATCTAGAACTGTGATTTCAAGCTTCAGCATCTGCAAGGCTGGAGTCTTGCAAGATGTTGCATGCTCTGTGTGTAAAGAGAAAACTGGAGCTGTTTGTGCAGTGTACATATTGCGTGACCTTTTCCCACAATGTGGGTATGCAGTGTGCTGGCTATTGTTCTGCTGGGGAGAATTAGGCCCGCCCAGCTGTGTGTAATCGTGTCTTTCTCTAGTAGTTGAGAACCCACAGAGTTTATAAGCCTTTATATGATTACAGATAATGGGCAGGTTCCATGGTTAAGGTGTTTGGGCTTTACACAGGTTTAGAGTTCTCTCCTTGCTGACATCTGTAAAGCCTACGCGGTCATAGGGCCAGATTCTTAATGATGCCGCTGCATTGACTTCAGTGAGACCGCACCGGTCGACATGAGCTGAGAATCTGGACCACAGCATGCTCTGTAAAGGCTGGTTACAAGCTCCATGTGGCCACCGATTTATTACACACGTCTGCATGATTATCTTTGCTCTGACCACTCACCAAGGGCGGTAAGTGGGCAGAACTACAGACCTCTCTGTGTAATTGTAACTTTCAGATTGAAATTGTGGGTGAAGGTCTGTTCCAGCCCAGTGATGTCAGGAAAATGGGAATTCCCACATGGACAAGCTGAGTTTTTCAAGTGTTTGAACTAGTCCAGGAAGTGCCTCTAATCATCCATTTCAGCTCCTGAGGTTTGGATTAGAGGGATCTTCTCCAGGATCGCCAGGCCATATATCATGGGAGTAAATTGATACCTAGGAAATACAGTAGTTGTTTTTTGGCCTGCATGGAGGAATGTGTTTTAGTTAAACATGCTGCTAAAAGCCCATTTTAGATCTCTCTAACCATTCCCTTCTTCTCAAACCCACAGGAGCCCTGAGGCGTTGCCTGAAATGGTTTACATTACATCATCCAGAGCCTTTTTAGCAACAGGCTTATTTATTTCAAACAGCAACATACAGATGTTGTTCTGAGGAGAAGAGAGAGATTTTCTTTGCTTCTGCAGTCCAGGTCCAATAGGGAGCCCAGGGTGATTTTAATAAGCCTCAATAATATGCTGTCTTGTCTAGGAGCTATAAAGTGAACCCACTGAGCTAACTAGGTCAGCCCGAGAATGATAAATAAGTGTCGAGAAATGAAAATCGCTTTGTGTCCTGGAAACGAAAAGATGTAATTGGAAATGTCATGCTTTGGGTGTCTGAGCAGGCATCCTGAGAGCCATATTCTCAAATAAACTGCTCTTTCCGAATAGCCAGGTGGAATTATTTTAACAGCGAAAAGGCAGAGAGGATCTTCAGCATCTAAATTATTTGTTCTATACACACATGCTGTGAATGTACCTTAAAGAGCAGCTAACTCAGTACAAGGAGCACAAGCTGTAGAAACGAAACGAAATGTTTACATACATGAAGGATTACACATTGAAAGCATGGGGCAGCTGATAGAATGTGCTGCAAAAAGCTGTGTTCTGTAAAGCTCTGTCATCCCATGGCAAAAAACATGTAGAATGTAGATGGGGTTTTAGGTGTGTCTCTATATCGGCCCCCAATTTCAGCTGCGGTCTCTCAGTGCTATTGGAATACAAATGATTAATAATAGTATGCATGTATGTTCTGACAAATCAGAACTTTATAACTGATTTTATAGTCAGTACAGCCCTTGAAACTCTTGAGATTACATCTGTGTATGTGCATTATACTTTGTGTAATATGTAGCCAAAAAGATTTTTGTTTCTTTCCATTTATAATAACTTATGTCCGTAAGGGTGATCAAATGTTTGTTTCACCAAGTACCTTGGGCAATGCTGGAAGCCTGGCTGATCATCATCTGTAGATGAGACGTAGCTCACTACACTGGTATTGTGAATGGACTCATTAATTCTTGAGAGATGAGTTATTTAAAGAACCAGAGTGATTGGAAACTGGCCCAATATTCAAGCAGAAACACACGAGACCTTTCCATTTTGAAATCAAAAGTTACGCATTTGCCCTTTTGGATTCTTAGAAAAATCTCCTTAACGTCTATTCATATTTAGGTTTTATTTAGCTGCTCCATTTACCATAACAAAGGTGTCAGCGGAACTGGCCAAATGATGGGGTAAAAAAATTGCAAATACATTATTTACTGATTGGGGGGAAATGTTAATTTAATGGTATCTGACCAGCTATAGAATAGGCTCAGTAGTGAGGGAAACTCCATTCACAAAGAAATCATCCTCCAGTATTTGAGGGGGGAAGATATCTAGTACCCTATTTCACAAATACTATTCAGCCCAATCTAAATGAGAACAGTCCATACCGATCTAGAGCAAGACCCCTCTCCTAGCTGCACTAGTATAGTTACGTTTTCTGTGAAACTCTAAGATCTGGCTTCTCCAGCTTCTTTTTTATGTTCTATTTTGGTAGTAACACTATCCTGTCTCTGCAGCTAGATGACCTGTACTTGATAGCCATCTGCCACCGTCGGGGGATAAAGTCACTGAGAGACCTCACGGCCGAGCACCTGCCTTTGCTGAGGAACATCTTGCAAGAAGGGAAGGTGGGTATTACGTCACTTATCGATCCGGCTTCTGATGGCCCTCGTTGCCTTAGTATATAAGCACCCATCAGGGTCTCTGTTTTACTCGTGGAAGATCAGTTTGGGAACTGCCTCTGTTTCCCATCAGCAGGGAATAGCAGCTAATTTCACCTCACTGATGCTGGCTTCCTGCTAGTGAGGTTTTAGGGCGTCGACCTGGGCTGTCATGACAGCTGCTTGCTCAGGGAGCAGACTGGAAAGTGTCTGGATATGCTGCAAGTGGAGTTCACAGTCTCGCTGCGTGGTGTTTGTCCGGAGTGTTTCATACCCACCAGCCTAGACACCCTGGCCCTGCATTTACAGTTTCGTGCTCCAGCTGCACCTGTTCTGCTGGGGACAGTACGTTGATTGTGATTAATTTTCTGCTGTCAAATGTCACTGACAAAATGGAAAGCGATTCTCTTTCTGGGAGCTCAGATGTTGGAAATGGGGTCTCCACCGCAGTTGTTACTCAAATGGAAACACAAAGTGGAGGAAATGGCTTAGAAGTGTAAGGCTCCAGTTTGAAAGAGCTCTGCCTTTACTGCATACGTGGCGTGTTCCTTCCCACCCCAGACGTGTCTGCAATTCCAGTGATACTGAGCGCTGTCTGTGAAGCTCTTGGGGATGAAAATTGTTAGGTAAATACTAATGTAGGCATGACTGTGGCTGCTGTGCCAGGCACCACCTAAGGCTGTTGTGTCACTGTGTATGACGCGATGGGTGGTGCTTCTGCGCTAGAGGAAGAAACTAGCAAAGGAAAAAGATAAAATCCAAGTGTGCTGCAAGATTTATTCACTAGAGGCCAGAGGAGTTACAGTGGTCCTGCTTGAACTGCTTCAGGCAGAAATAAGGGCTCTGCATAGGAAAACACCATGTCTCTTTAAGGCCATGGCAAGCATCTTCTGGTTTTCTCCCTTCAATCGCCCTGCTCCCGTTAGACATAAGCAGGGAGTCTCGATTGTCTTGCCAGCCTGCTTTCTCTCCTGAGATAAGAGCACTGAGCTCCAAAGGCGAATGTGCTTTTCCGTAGCTTTGTCAGTGTCCTCCTCGTGGGGACAAACCGAATCTGCAGCTCCCAGTTCTGTGAACATGACCCAAGATGAGCAAAAGGTTCCTCCAGCTTCAGAACTGGAGCCAGAACAAGGTGTCTTCATGGCCAACTAGTGCATTTCTTATGCAGGGATGGTGAGTTTTGATGACGGCAGTTCATTGTACCGTGGACTTGGCTCAAGCTCTTGGCAGAGTCTGGCTCAAGGCCTAGAGCAGCAGCGTCCATCTGCGCTGAATTCGGCCTCCCACCTGATTATTGTCTCTTGGCTTCCAAGTCACCGCATTAGCTGGCTCTATGGAACAGCCATGGAGAGATGATGGATGTCACCCTGGCTGTGACATTCTTTGGAGCAGAATCTGACGTTTCTTTTAAAAGACTACACCCTTTTCCTCTTGCACCTGGGCTTGGAGCACTAAAGTCTGAACACACAGTCTGACTTGGAATTGGGATTTTTAGCCAGCGCCAAGTGAGTGCCTCACACCTTCTCACAAAGCCAGTCAGTCCTTCATGGAGACTGTTTTTAGTATGTGCTGTAGGAAGCTCCTCTTCATTCCTTTCTAATGCTCTAACTATAACTGCTTGAGCCACTAGCACTTAGAATGGAGCTGTGACTGTCTGATGGGCGGGCCCATCGGAGAAAGCTCACTGCTGCTCTGTAGATTGTTGAACTCAGGGATGGCCGCAAGATAGGAAAGTCCTGGCTCTAGAGAGGAAAATAGGATGGTGGTAGTTAGAGCAGGGAACTGGAAGTCAGGACAATGCGGTTCTGTTAATTTTTGCCACTCATGTGATCATGAGCTTCCCTTCTCTGTGCCTCAGTTTCCCCATCTGTAACAGGAGGATAATACCTACTTTGCCAGGGTCTGACAGATGCGCTAGGTAATATGTGAGGTGCTTAGAAGAATTGGGAAACATGTCTTAGAGTCTCTTTAGCTTACCAAAGGAAAAGTTAAGGAGTGACATGATCGCAGTCCTACATGGGGGACAGAAATTTGATAATGGGCTCTTCAGTCTACCAGACAAAGGTCTTACAAGATCCAGTGGCTGGCTGGAAGTTGAAGCCAAACAAATTCAAGCTAGAATTAAGACACAGATTCTTAAGTAAGGATAATTAACCATTGGAACTACTCATCGAGGGTTGTGGTAGATTCTTTTGTCACAAGGTGTTTTTTAATCAGGTCTGTGTCACACAGGAGGTTGGACTAGATGATCCTAGATGATCCTGGCCTTGAAACCTCTGAATACAAAGTGCTGGAGAAGTGCTAAGCATTATTTGCCTAACCCCTGTAGAAAGTGACCATTGGAGTTGGGGGGCAGTTGCTCTCCTGAGTCAAGCGGCAGGTTTGTCCCCTGCATTAATATTTTGCTTCTAAACTCATGCCCATTTTTCTGCTCCTGTAGACCTTTCTAGGCCCATGGTACAGCACGTGCAGTAACAGGGACTTGAGTGTTTTCCCCTTCATTGCACCAGAAATTCAGGAAGTAATTGCACCGGGGAAAGCAGAGATTAATTAAAAGATTGAGTGAGGAATCACAGTGTTCCCAACCAGCACACGAGCACAGCATGTTGGAAGGTCCCTGACAAGTTCACTGTCGCTGTTTATAGCTTTCATTACACTGACTGGTAACAGGATCCTGTAACTCGCCCAGCAAACTGGAGTGATAAGGCTGGAATGGAGAACAATAAAAGCTGACAGACTGCACTTTTAAGGGAAAACAAGCTGGGCGTGTTATCCAGCCCCCACAACCAACAGGCCTCATTCTGGAGGTAGTTAATGGGAAGGAGGCAGCCTGCTGCTCCACAAACGCCTATTTCAGCAAATCGGCTTGTACGAGGTCAGCTCTGGGTCTGTGTCCCTGGTGACCCTGGGGGGACAGCTTCAGTGGAGTGGCTCCGGATTTATCCTGGAGGAGACGAGATCAGAACCAGGCCTATAGTTACCCGTCTCCCTGGGCCGAGCCGGTGCACTTTGCTTTCCTACCCATGGGGATGTGTTCCACGCATATGGGCCTGGTGATTTGGGATCATTACTGGGGGGCGGAATCTGCCTTGGAGAATAACATGTATGAGAGGACATGTGTCACTAAGCTCAACTATGTGTGTAGGGTGGTGGCCAAAACTTCCACAGTGACCTTCACATTGGTGGGGGAATCTGTGACCTACCCTCCCTTTCTCCCTGCTCCTCTGTGTTCCTGGGATGCTTTCCCACTCAGCAGACACCGTCTCCTCCCTTTCCACCTCTCCCCTCCCCACTTGCTCGCCTCCTGCTCCCAGCTTGTGCTTTAAACGTTCAATAACGGCTCAGATGCTCAGGCATCATCACAGCCATGACATCTGCTCTCCTAAATCCTTTCTGGTGGGACGCGTGCAGTAAGCTCTCATCTCGGTCTGTTCTTACAGCTCTTTCCTTCATGTTTTCACTGCATGGTATGTCTGAACCTAAAGCAGTTCTCCACTCATATACATTCTTCTTTCTGCAGGCATGTACCTGATGGCCACGCTTGGCTGGTAACAGGCTTTTGGGCAGGGCTTGGCTGGGCAATGCTTGGAGAGTCTGTTCTCCCCGTTTCCCTCCGCTCTAATAAAGCTTTAGTGTGCAGCTGGCCTCTGTCTGCACTGGGCTAGAATTCTCACAGAGACACGGAGTGGTGGGTTTACAGCTGGGTGGACGGTCGGCCAAGTATCTAGTATTGCATGACCCTTTCCATCAGTTTCCTTCTGCAGGAATCGGAGAAGGGGAAAATCTGTAAAAACGTTGGCAAACAAATTCTTCAGTGTGTAACCGAAACCTCATCTTCTGTCGTTCTCAGACAAGACCTAGAACCGAGGGCTTGATCCCTCATTAGAGGTCCCATGGCACTTTTTGTAAAGCAGGAGTATTAATCCTCTTGTCCTGGCTAAATTCCAGTCGAATAATTGCATTCTGCTACCTAACTCTTATCCCTATCCCCTTGCCGTTTCAGCTGGTGTTCTGCACTTTCTGTTCTAAATGCTCCCCAGCATTGCTATGAACTCAGCTTTTATATTCCACCTCGCAGGGTTGCTGTATTTCAGCAATTCCTTTGTACGATTTGGAAAGTTTCTCCTGAATGTTTTGAGGCCTTTGGATGAAAGGAGTAGTATTGATGTCCCTTGATGTTAATTCACCGTTACAAGAGACTGGGCTAAGTCATCGGATAGGCTAGTGTGCTTCTATCCAGTCCTCTGCCCTTGGATATGATGCTACAACTTCTCAGTGCGCTATTTGGGAGATTAAATTCTCTACCCTTTCTCCCCCAGGAAGCTATCTTAAAGCGCTTTGGCGTGGCTGGCTCCCAGCTGCGGATTTACCTGCATTACCAGCCGTCCTACTTCCACCTGCATGTGCATTTCACCGCTCTGAGCTACGATGCGCCAGGCTGCTCGGTGGAGAGAGCTCACCTCCTGTCGGACGTTATTGACAATCTGGAGCTCGACCCTCAGTTCTACCAGAAGCGTACGCTGACCTTTGCCCTCCGGGCAGATGAAGCCTTGCTGAAGAAATTCCAGGAAGCGGGCAAAGCTTGAGATTTCAGGGACTGGAAGTGGGCTGGTTTTCTACCATTTTATGTATGGATTATTTTTATTGTCTTTGACTTTTTTTAACTCAATTTTCTAAGAATCGGGATTGCGTTCCCATCACCATAGTAACCGTTCCCTGCATTTCTATCAATAAAATGTTGTTTGAGCAGAGACTGTTCATCCGTGTGTCCCATGGAATAATGGCCTCTGTGGAAAGGTGCACCTGACTTCTGTGACAAACTAGAAGCTGGTGAACTGACTCACAGGGCAGTGGATCAAATAAAGCTCCCAACAGCAGCCGAATTTCAGTCCCTTTCTTCAGAGATGGTTTATTGCTCTAAACCAGATCCTGGTGCCTTGGCCCCTTTCCAGTTTCCTTTCCCCTGGCCCCCCTGCAGGGCTCTCTGCAACAGAGATGCTTTGTTGATCTTTAATCTAAGGACCATGTAACCTTTAGGCTGTCATCTGTGACCTATCACTTAGGACATAAGCACCGGCTTCCTTCTTCCCATGGGGCTGCCCATCCCTGCTCCGCCCCATGCCTCACCCCTACTCCACTCTTTCCCCCAAGCCCCTACCTCTGCCCCGCCACTTCCTGCCCAGTTCTGCCACCTCCTGCAAGCTTGCTCCATCCCCGCTCCTCCCAGAACCTCCTGCATGCTAATCACAGTGGGCGGAAGGGGTTGATCGGCAGGTCTCCGGCAGAGGGGAGAGTGGGGCAGCTGGCTGCCAGTGGGTGCTAAGCACCCACTAAATATTTTTCCATGAGTGCTTCAGCCCTGGAGCACCCACAGAGTCGGCACCTATGACTTAGGAGGAGAAGTCACAGGAGGGGCTAAACTCATCTCCCATTCTGTGATACAAACACTCCTGGATTTTGCAGCAATTCCTTGTCCGCTTTAGGTAAATGAAAAAAAATGAGGATTTTTACTGAATTACTGAAAATGGATCATCTGTAGTGTTTTGAGATTTTTGCTGTCCCTGCATTTTCAGTGCGCCGCAGGATGTACTCATAATACAC
Organism: Dermatemys mawii; assembly: GCA_007922305.1. Taxonomy (NCBI): domain Eukaryota; kingdom Metazoa; phylum Chordata; order Testudines; family Dermatemydidae; genus Dermatemys; species Dermatemys mawii. The sequence goes on along the minus strand of ML677397.1, from coordinate 8,229,826 downwards.
AATTCCATATTAAGTTGCATGGGGAGGAGGAGGGCTTGGGGAGCAGTTTAGGATCATGGAACAAACACGAGAATTGCTAAGTTCTGCTAAAATAAGCAGCAATGCAGTAGTTAACAGTGCTGACATTGAAATGGTCACCGGTCGGTTTCAGAGTTGTAGCTAACCGATAACTAGGGCAGTTCGTGTATCGAAGGGTTTTCTTCACAACCCTTTTTGAATGAAATTGCCTGCAAATTTTTGCAGCTGGTGAATGGCAGAATACTCAGGGACTTGCATGTAGAGTCAAAATCTGAATGTAGCAAACCCAGTAGTCTGCTGGGAGGACAGGGCAACTTGCTGTCAAGCAGCAGAGCTCTTTGCAGCATATGGTATTAAAACACTGTGCGATTTAATTAACTAACCTACATTATTAATCAATCAGGATGCTTTTATTATGTTGTTAATCAATTAAGTTATCAACTTGCACTGTTATATAAATTCTCACAGCGCGGTTATATATTAATTCTCAAATATTTCCCCCATCATACTGTTTAAATATGAATAGTATCATAATAGAGGACACAATGAACTCACACCATGGTGGCTTTTCTAGGAACTGCTGATGCCTAATTCAGGTCTTATGGAAACAGGCTGGGGGAACTGGGATTGTTTGGCCTGCAGAAGAGAAGAATGAGGGGGGATTTCATTGCTGTTTTCAACTGCCTGAGAGGGGGTTCCAAAGAGGATGGTTCTAGGCTGTTCTCAGTGGTACCAGATGACAGAACAAGGAGTAATGGTCTCAAGCGGGGAATAGGCAACAAGGAATGGATCACTTAAAGATTACCTGTTCTGTTCATGCCCTTTGGGGCACCTGGCATTGGCCTCTGTCGGCAGACAGGATACTGGGCTAGATGGACCTTTGGTCTGACCCAGTAGGGCCATTCTTATGTAGGTGTGCTTCTCTAAGCAACCAAGTTAGCTTAAATATATAGATCAGGCCATGGAGGTATAATGCTTCTGAGTCTTCTTGGAACACAAAGGGAAGGGCCTGCTTCCTCCCGACACGCCTTGTTAGGGGAGGTGATCTGGAGCAAGCTGGCTAATCTAGATGCTTTAAGGGTGTAGGGACTGATCAGCGATAACCCTTATACCAAGGAAGAACTGCCATTGGCTGTTGAGGGGAGTGATATCACTCAGGGGAGAAGCAGATGATACTCTAGCCTCCCAGCCATGTAATCTGAATGTGACTAAAGTGGCCTGTGGACAAGTATTTGAACAAAACTAATAGCATCTGTTCCAGGGGAGAATCTGATAGTAATAAGACTTAATTAATGCATATTTCCTGCAATAGGTTTATGACAGCTTTCTGTGACATCACATGCTTGATAGCTTTAGGAGGCTATCCAAAACTTTGGACACATTTTAACTCAACCAACCCCTTGCAAAGAAATAGAGCATCATAAAGTCGCAAGGGAGAACTCCGATGACTTTGTATAATATTGTTTGGGTCTGCTGATATTACAGCTGCTGGCAGTTCAAGTTTAGTTAATGGTACCTCTTCTCCTAGTTTTAGAAGAGTTTGAACATGTGTGTATAATGAAGGGGTATGTGGTACTTTCACTTTGTGGATATTTTACTACTCTTTGCTTGTGCTACCATTTAGGAATTTTATAGCTTGGCTTTTATTGCTCCCAAAAGTCATTTCCCTCAAGTCCAGTTTTTGAATGAGTGTCAACTCTGTAGTAAAAAGATTTCATAGAGCAATTTGATAAGAAACCTCACAAAGTATGTGAAACAAGCTCCATCTATAGGCTTGGAAGGATTAGATTTTTTTATCAGTAAATGTCGATCAGTGTTGATTTTTGTCATATACGCACAGACCAACAAAAAACTATTTCCATCAATGATAATTGAAACATACAGATGGGCAAAATACGAAAAATGCTGCTTGAGAACTTTAGAGTTTGATGTAAGGATATTTACTTTGTTTTGAAATGTGATATTGACAATTTGTGTTTTAATGCTTATAAAACTGTAACTTTTTAACTCTCAACATCTTCCGTCATTAAATATTTTTTGTCTGATCCTCCCATAATTTCCCACAACTGCGAAAATTTAAATAGATAAAAATTGAAAATAAATGTTGATACTACCCATCAAAATTTTAAATATATATATATTCTGACAAGCCTATCCATCTAACAGCCTTTTTATAAAACATACTGGGAAAAAAGACCCAACGCAGAGATTCTCTCTCAGCCGTCATTTCAATTTAATTTTCAAATGTATTTGATGCCTTCATTTGTCAAAGTTCAAGACGTCTTGTGTGTAAAAAATCAAGCTTCTTACCGATGTGTTCCTGGGAAAACTCTGCTTTCCCTTTTCGGGGAAGTTCTCAGGCCTGACTAGATGATCCGAGTGATTCCTTCTGGTCTTGCGGTCTCTGAAACACTGCAAGTGTCGCCTGTGTCGCTGAGAAAGAGCGAGATCAAGCCACACTTGAGTGTTGGCCATCTAGAACTGGCAGCCACTGACAGGAACAAACTATACTTATTAAATACTGTACCAGGTCTTCGGTGTGCCATACTGATGGACTGTACAGTGTGCCTCTTTATAAGAATTACAGCATCTATATGATGCTGAAATATCCACAGACTTATTTTTCTCCAGCGGCACCTCCCAGTGCGCAGATGGAGGGAGCTCTCTAGCAGATACAGCCTCTCGGAAGATGTTGATGAGAGACTCCAAGATACATCAGATGGCTCTCACGCCCTTTAACAAACATCAACATGTTATTTCTTTGCTCTCTATTCCCCCCCTGCTTCTCTTTCCTTCAGCTGAGTCACTCTAGGCTGGAGTCCTATTAAACCGCATAAGTGGTTTTTGTTATGGTGTTACTCCTTTGTTCTGAGCAGGTAGCTAAAATTCATGGCCGTGCAGGGTTGTTTCTGGTAGGAAGAAAAGTCAAAGATCCAAATGAGGCCTCAACTTGGTGCAACATTGTTTATTTACGAAGAATAGGCATAAAGTCTCTGAATACAGTAGAAACAAACAGCAACAAGCAGTTTCCTTGCTCAGAAATTTCCAGATCTGTCCTTCCAACAAGCTCTGTGCCCAAGAAGCTTTGTCTCTCTCTTTCCTCTTTGGATCACACTTACAACTCCATCTTGTGGCTTCCTGCCTCCAGAATGCACAGTCTTGTCTCTGCCTTTGCAACCAGAGAAACCCCATAGTCCACACAGCTTAATTCCGACTTGCCGTGGGGCCTGGCTCCTTGGGCTGCCTCCCCACAGTCTCCAGTTCTTATTACAACATAACTGCTCCTTCTGCTCAGTCTAAAAAAGAGCATTTGGCATCTCTTGGCTTTAATGAGGGCTGTTGCTGTCTTGGATCCAGGACTCACCTGCCTGCAGCCATTAGCACATTGCAGCCTAATGCTGTTTGTACAGCACTGAGCCCAGTGGGCTTAGTGCCTGTAGGTGCCATCCCAATAAGAATCAATAATAATTCTCTGGCATAGGGGTAAGAGGTGCAGTGCAGATGGAGGGGCCTGACTGATTGTGATCATTAAAGGGCCTTTGGCATTTTTCAAGACTCAGAATGCTAGCGGTGTCCTGGCCAAATTCCTAGTTAGGAAATTTCATTTTGCCTTTCTGAAATTCCTCCTGAAATTTCAGTTTGAGGCAACATGCATATTTACCAGCTGATAGCCCCACGGGGTTTCCTGGGGGCCAGCTGGAAAGAAAGGAATGCCCTAGGCTGCTAATTTGTTTTACTGCACGGTGGGAAAACGACACTGTGGAAACACTAATGGAAACCGGAGAAAGTAAGAGCGACTTGTTCCACGTCTCTGATTTTCACCTACTAATCCCTTACATTTATGTAACATGCTGAAGGTTTCCAAAGGCCTCATGCACAGCCTCTGGCTAACAGTGTACAGCAGCATTGAATAAAAGTTTGGGATAGGAAGTGAAGAGTCCTGTATCCAATTGGAACTGCGGGGAAACAGCGGTACTGTGCTGCTGAAGGGGACAGAATTAAATTAGGAACACTGGCTCTTTTGTTTTGCCTTTTTACCCCCGGGTGCTTTTTGTGGCAGAAATGGTAAAACCCGAGTAAAACCCAACACCATTCATCCCTGCAGTGTACACATAAGCCCGCATGTCTTCTATATTTCAGAGTCAACACACAATGGAAACAAAATGCAATTTCCATCAGTTGGCCCTAGCTAACCTCCGTCGGGGCAGCCATTCGGAAGGAATTCAGAATCATTTGTGGAGGGGTGAAAAATAGCACTGTATTCATCGGAGTCAGATTGAACATTTTAATTTTTAAGCAGTTTTATTAGGGTGAACTCCTCTTGTACGGTTGGGAGAAATAGCTTTAAAGGCAGTGAGATGGAGCTCATTATGAATTCATTTTTCAGATGTTTTCTCCCTCTTTAAATTCCTTCTTGGTGATCGTGCTGAATTCATCTAACTGGCAAATCTTCCCTTGATGCGCTTTGTAAATTAAATATTAGAGCAGTGTGGCTTAATTAGAAACAACCGACTTTATCAAGAATGCTACTGGCACTCAACTGGCACAGGAAATACGTTTGAAAATACGTATTTTCAATGTAAAGGTAATCTTTGTGCAGGTTTGAATCACAGTCTGTCATGACAATATGTTTTAAAAATGTACCATCTATTAGAATTACTATAGGTAATTATAATTGCTTCTGCTATCAAACACGACTGCTTAGTCGAGGTTACTTTCAGGCAGTCTTTATAACTCCCTGTTTTGACAGAAATTCTCCTTTTCTGTTGGGAATTCCTATGCCCGGTCTCACCTCCAAGGAGAACATTTTGAAGGTGATTAAGCAAAATCCACTCACCTGTTTTTGAAGGGGTGGAAAAAAGAACCATCAGCCTTTCACAACAGAACCTCCCAGACTCTGCAGCACTGTCAACCATAAGAATTTGCTGTCTCATCTGAGAGAGGTGGCAGGGGTTCAGGATAGCATGCTAAAATGTTTTGAGTCCTTCCTGGAAGAACGCGCCCAACAATTAGTGATGGAAAGCTGCACCTCCCCCACTAGATCCCTCTCTTGTGGAGTGCCACAAGAAGCAATTCTTTCGTTGGTCCTATTTAGCATCCACCACAGCCACTAGGTGAACTGGTCAGATGACACTGACTCGGGTGCCAATAATATGAAGTTGACACAGCTCTACCTATCCTTCACCACATACAACCACAACACTGCCACCAAGATGGTCCTGTGCTTGGATGAGATCAGTTCGTGGATGACAAACGGCTGGTTGATGATGAACCCAAGGAAGACAGAGGTGATGCTGGTGGGCAAAGGACAGCAGTTTAAAGAGTTTTCAGCCATGGTGTGTTGGTTGAAAGTACACATGCACCACTAGTTAATTCAGTCCATAGTTCAGGCGTGCTCCTGGATTTCTTGATGATGCTATGCTCTCACGTAGCACCATCCATGAGTAATGCTTTCTACTATCGCTGGTCAGCTAGGACACCCCATCCCATACTGGCAATGACCTGATTTGAGTTATTCATGCCTTCGTCTCCTCTCCAGCAATGTGGTATAGCTGAGCATGAGTCTGGAAATGGAAAAGGGAGGTGGATATTTTTTGCTGTTTTTAAAATTAAATTGGCAACTAATACTGTTTTTAAATTATTATGAAGAACAAGTTTAAGCTTCGTTGTAGCGTGCATTGTTTGCCTGGACTGCTCAAGACCTGAACACTTGTGTAGGAGGAATTCTTTGAGCTGACTTCTTAAATACCTTGATGCTGTTTCACATCTGATACTCCTTGATGAAACACAGGAGCCTTGTCTTGTAACAGGCTTATTCAAGCTCACGAAAGTGAGATCTTGGGAGAGTGTTGCCATTTTCATAATGTAATAAAAATACTGTAATTAATAATAATAAATAGTGTGTAATAAGTATGTCATAAAAACAAATGTTATATTTCCAAGATCACTGCTTTTCTAATTTAAATGTTCATTTTTAGGAGCGGGTTTGCGAGACTTGACATTTTAGTGCAAGGGGGTTCATAAGTTGTTAAAGTTTGGGAACCACTGCTTTAGGAGGAGCCAGCGTGATCTATATCCAGATTCTGCCTCCTTTCTCTCCCCCCTCCACCCGGCCCCCGGGAAAAAAGCAAAGCTATCGTCCTCCTCAATAGCGATGATGGTAGAATTCATGGGTGGGTAAGAGCTTGGTACCATCCAGCTTCCATCTCCCTCCCTCCAGAGGAGATTTGGACAGACGCTAGAAGCACATGTTTAAATCCTGGCAGGGCTAATTCAATTTATGCTTCTGCAGCAGCTGGATCAAAATCTAAGCAACTTTTTGTGTGTGCGGCTTTTTGAATGAGACCTTTAAAATACAAAGATTGTTCTGGCAGGAGTCACCAGGTGGCGCTGTTGCACACACTCTTACATGTTCTTTTTCTGAGGGCTTGTCTAGACTCTAGTAGAGGAACAGTTGGTCAAGCCTACAGCAAGGAAGGCTACAGCAACTTTCAATGCAGAGTAGATCAAAGTGCACTGGGGAACTTTGAGTGCTCAGTAGCAGCATTTACACAGGCAGTTAGCATGCTGTGCACTAATACACTGCAGATTTATACCCCAGCTTGCAAGCACTAACTATTCATCTAGATCAGTTGAAGAGAAACACTTATCCCCGGGACCCCAAGAATAATATCTTCTGACTAGAGTTTGCATCAAATCACAATAAACACATGCTAGCTTTGACTTCACTTCACTTAGTTATTAGACATAACTAAATTTAGAGATCAACGTTCTGCTACTTGTAAAACATTTTAAAATACATCATAAATACCGAAAAAAGGATGTTCAGGTTGAGCTTCACTTCCTCAATATGATGAGTGGACCTGCCTGTTGTTCATGAGCTCGTTCCGATCTGAGTCAAAAGATGAAAGTGCTAACCACAGATTAGGTGTGCTGTTGAGACCGTTTCTTCCTTTTGTTTGTAACCTTGTCAACATCGAAAATTACAGCTGACACATGGAATTGTTGTGAACCATAGCAACAACGAAACACTGATCATAGTCTCTGAAAACACTTATCCAAAACAATGACAAATTTAATACTTGTGGCATGTTTTGAGTGTGCTATGACAGGTGAGTTGCATGAAGTTTAGCTCCAGTATTGAGTCGAGATTTTTGAAAGCAAAAGGATCTTCCACCCAATGCGTTTTCTTCAAGTTTTGAACTCCTCTGCAGGGAAGTAGCGACTAAAATGGTCAGACCGAGCAGCGAGTTGCAACTGTCTGTCGCTTCTCATTTCATTCACTTTTTCTTCACTGATGCTGTTCTCCTCCGTGTGTTGTAACAGGATTGGGAGCATGTAGTAGCTCAGTTCGAATGACTTTTGGAATGTGTGTATCTGTTCAGAGTCGAGGACAAATCATTACCTCTTCTTTGTGACTTCAAATTCAGTTCATTTTAAATGGAGAAGACGTCCGCTAGAGATGCAAACTTTATGAACAATCAATGTCAAACAAATTTGCCAAGTTAGACTGTTTCTCTGCCAGAAAAACGTGAATCTCCTTCCTGAGTTCATACACTCTCGTAAGCACCCTGCCCCATGACAGCTGCTGGACTTGAGTGTGAAACAGTAAATGAATGTGCTTCGCTTCTATTTCTGAGCATAACGCTTCCAAAAGCCTGCTGTTCAGTGAGCTTCCTTTAAGGAAAGTAACAGTTTTCACTACTACTTTCAGCACTGCCATAAAATCTGGGGAAATATCCTTAGACACCAAAGCTTCACAGTGAATGAATGAAACAGTGATTTCAAACATCATTACCAGCTGCCTCAGGTATTTTGTTCGCAAGTTTGCTATTTCTACCTTGCTGCACCATCACTTGTAATTCCTTTGCAGTTTGCCCAGTCCAATTTGTATTTTCCGACTACGCTGTCATGCAGTGCTTCAGATATTTGTGCTCCCGTTGTATTTGTTGGTAAAGTCAAATAACACAGCAAATCTTCCATAAAGTCACCTTGACGTCCATATCACCCATAAACTAACAATATTGCACAATTTGGATAGCAAAATCCACAGCTGATTATAACTGAGTAATATGCTGGGCTTTCAAATGCTCTGCAGTTTCACATATTGGCCAAGACATTGTGTTATTACACACACAGAAACCACCATTCGGAAATTCAAGCCTTAAAGATCCTAAAATCAGGGGCGCTCCCTGGACATCTTTGACCAAACATCCCCCATTCTCCTCTCCTCTGTAGCCCAGAAGTGTGGTTATACTGCGGGCAAGCCAGTCTCCTCTCCAGAGCTGACTGCACTGGGCAGTGCTGGACAGATGTATCCTGTGAACACTGTAGGACGAAAGAAGCTATACAGGCCCTCAGGTAGCATGGCAATGGGCTCAGTAATAAACATGAATAGCAGTGTAAAATAATTACTGCTATTTTGCCAGCTGAGCAAGAAGCAAAGTTCACCAATTCGGACAGAAGCTGCGCTGGCGTTAATCTAAACCGCTATTTAGTCATTCCCAAAAGTACCCTGCTGACTGGTCATGATCCCAGACTCACCTGGATATAACCAAGGCTGCCTCTGCTGACCTCTGTGGCTGGGCCAGCGGCCAATCCATTTTGATTTCAAGACAAGCACAGGCGTGAAACATGGTGGAAAGCCAGACAAAAGAAGCACTAAAGCATCCTTGCAGGGCATTAAGTGGGAAGCTCTCTGATTGCTTCATAACAAGCCCCAGGGTAATAGCGTTCGGAGGCAATCAATGCAGAACGAGGGAGAGCACAGCGGGCAACAAATGAAAAGATAAACCGTCCCTGCTTAACATCGCCAAGAGGAATTTGCTTCTATCCTGCCTGGGCCCCCGGAAACTGGTAGGCATCCCCCAGCAATGATACAACTGGCCTCTGAGGTTCGTCTAATGGTCACCTTTCCCGCACAGTCAGAGCTGGTCTCTTTTCCTGCATGCATCCCCTCCAGTATACTGCTCTGCCATTCTTTCCTAGCATGATGTCTTGTTCCTCTACTCCAGTCAGGTGTAGTGCCATCGCCCCTGGCTCCTCGGCTGGATCCCCGCAAGCTAACCTAGTACGTGGCCTCGGAAGGCAGCAGACTGTGTCCTGATGGAAGGAACTATTACGTCACACAGTGGAACTCACCACCCCAAGATAATGTGGGGGGATGTGGGCTTTGAACATTTAGATGGGTAATGAGAACATCCAGAGTGATAATAGTTTTGGAAGGTGTGTAAATCCTGCTGCTTCCGGAAATGATCTGAAGCTCTGACTCAGGCCTGCACAACATGCGGCCCGCACGGGCACACTGTGCGGCCCGCGAAGGGTGAGTAGGGGTGGGGCAAGCCAAGCGGTGGGATGCGGGGGAGAGGATGGGGGCGGGACAAGGGCGGGGCTTTTCGGCCCACAGCCTTTTTTTTTTTTTGCAGTAATATGGCCCTCATTGCTTTCCGAGTTGTGCAGGCCTGCTCTGACTACTTATGGAGGAAGAAACTCTGAAGGAACTCTCCAGGCATAGAACTGCAGGTTGAGTTGGATACTATAGAACATATGGATGCAACTAGCAGATTGACTCCAATGTCTTCTTTCTAGGCATTCCCAAGCATCTGCCAACAGGATTTAAGCTCTTAAGGGCAGGGAACGGGTTTTGCTCTCTGCTTGTAAAGTGCCGCGCACGTTACTGCATGACTGACTTTTTCCTTTATGGATACGAAGCCCCCTAGTCATCGGTCTGAACTGGCGTTTCCAGCCTCACAATTAAACACGTCAAATTCCGCTCTTGGTGACACTAACACGATTTGGGGCGTGGAATATCTGATGCATTCATGGGGCACTGTTGCTTATATTACCACAGTTACTTTACACTGTATCATACCTGCACATCGCATTATTCCAGGGAAGGACAAAATATCGGACCAAGAATTGGCATTAGCATATGCGCTTAATCTAGATTTCCTGATCTGCTTAGAATCCCCCTTGCAGGCTGCACTGTCTGCTTCCATGGTGGCTTGGACTTTGGTGGCTGTTTTCGGTGTTCCCTACAAGTTCAAGTTGCACAATATTTGTGTAGAATTCCCTCAATGCTCCTGGATCCATGAGAGATCCTTTTCCATATCCCCCCCTGCCTGGGCATAATTCAGCTTGACTTGTGGTCTCTGCTGAAGGGGAGCTCAGGACTGGACTGGCAGGGGAGCTGTAGCTCTGGAACATCTACTCCAGGCAGGACTGAATATTATCTAGACCAGGAGTCTCCAACATGCAGCCTGCGGGGTTACTTCTTGCTCTTCCCTCTCCTGTGTCCCCGCTTCTCTGCTTACCTCCAAGCACTTCCCACTGCCAAACACCCACCAGGCAGAGGGGAAGTTGGCACCTATGACATATCTGTCATCAAATAAATGCCCCAGACGTGAGCTTTTATTCACATAGCCCATTTTTTAGCCCTCATGAATTTGTAGAACAACTTGATAATGGGAACCAGGTGTAAACAGATGGAATGTTCTGTTCTTACCTCTGCCAACCGCCTGGCACAACTGCTTTGAGAGACCTGTGGACAGCCAGCCTCCTCTCAATGAGGTTTTACATTTACATTTCACATCAAAGGCATAGGCATAGCAGACTAAGCAATGGCATAGGGCCCCAAGCAGCTTTAGGGGAGCCCTGTTACTTAGTATGTGTTGTGTACGGGACCCCCTCAAAATATTCCTGCTTAGGGTCCTCAATGGGCTCGCATCAGGACTGTTTTGCGTTATCATCATTAGGTTTCAGCATCAACACTGTTAGCTGCGTCACCGCTGATTTCAGCGGAAAGAGCCAGATGATGAGAAATGTCACCTGGCAAAGTGCTCGAAGGACAAATTCTTTATTGAAGGTCGATTGTCAAAGATTGGCAAGGGCCACTTTTTCAAACAGAAAACCGATACTTTGTAAAAATCCAAGTAAATAAATGTCATGGAGGCACCAAAGTTGTCCTGTAGGGAAAACTGCCCTGATGTTTGCCTTTACAGCAATGATTAAATCTGGGGAGAGAGGGGTTAATATTGGCAATACAGTGTGTCCTCTCCAAATTCCCATCTTTACTCTCTTGAATATACAATCCATTTTCTGAGAGACAACAGGTAAATCTGCTAATTAGGTTATTGATCCATAGAATTTTAAGGCCAAAGGAATCACTCTGACTGTCTAGCCCCAAGGGATCTCCAGCTGGGGGTCACCAGCCGGCTAAGGGCGGTTTCTTACTTTATGGTTGCGGGGACATCTTTAACCAGGGATAGATGTGGCATGTCTTGCACCATAAGGAGCAGACTCTGCACGGAGATTTGTCAGGAGGAGGGATGTTGGACAGGACCGGAAGCCAGACCAGCTCGGTTGGTTGGTGTCATGGTATCAGTTGTTATACCCACTGATTCATTCATTCGTCAATGGCGAACGGGTCATGGAGAAGATCACTGCAGGATCAATCCCCAATGGGAAGCTGGCAGAGAAAGCGTTCTGCATCAGGGCTGCTTTAGGACTCAGCCAGTTGTATGAGACACGGCCTCGCCGGCTGGGCTCTGTGCAAGGACCCCTGCCTGAAACTTGTTCCTTGGAAAGGAACAAGGAAAAGAGCTGCTCCCCCATCTCTCGGAGTTTCCTACCTGGCCCCGTGAGCATCGTATATTAGCACCTCACCATACCCTAGTGAGGCAGGGCAGTTCTGTTATTCCCATTGTACGGATAGGGGACAGACACACATCCTCAAAGGTATTTAAGTGTCCAACTCCCATTGGTTTCCGTGAAGTTAGGAGCTTAAATGCCTTTGTGAATCTGAGCCAAAGTGACTTGCCCAAGCTCATGCAGGGAAAGCTGTGGTGGAGCAGAGAAGTGTACCCAGGTCTCCCACTGATGGACCATCGTTCCTCACTGAGATCTCCAGGAGAACAGCCCTCTTTGGGTGAGCAGGATAGGAGCTCCTCTAGTGCAGACGTGGGGGAATCTCTTCAGCAAATACCTCCTCCCAGCAGCTTTTCACTCACCTTGTGGCTACGGCCAAGGCCTTGTGCTTTTTTGTGCCTCAATTTCTCCATCCATATAATGGGGATAAAGACCCTCCTTGATCTCCTTAGGGCGTGAGGAAGTGCACCGAGGTCCCGGAGCCAGGAGCGGATCACCAGAGCTGCCCTTGAATTTTAGGCTGCTTGTGATACAAGAGCAGGCACACAACTTCCTCTCCCGCTGCTTAGCCCTGTCTCATTTTAGGCTGCAGGCTGCCCACCCTAGGGCCTCTGCCTCTACATGTCGGGCTAGTGCCGGCACCCCATGGGCTCTGGGAGTCTTCCAGAACAGCAGCAGTGTTGCCAGAGGGGGGGGGCAGGAGGCCACCTGGGACTGGGGGGTGAAATGCTTTCCCCTGTGAACTGCCCCCAGGCTGTGCTGCACTGGGAGGTTGCAGGCAACCAGGGCTGTCTCCTCTGGAGGGGTCTGGGGCAAGGGGTGGGGGTGGGGAAACAAAGAGACAGGCGCTGGGGGGGGGGGAAGATTTCTGTTATCCCCACCCCCCTCTTCGGATCGGCTGCATTTGAAAAATTTATCTTTCTTCCAATCCCAAAGCAGGGAAACAAGATCAGCCCCCCCCTCCCCTTGGGAGAGAGGTAAACGGAGACCTTGGGAAAGGGAGACAGCTATGAATGGGGCTATTCTTATCCTGGGAGCAGCCCTTTCCCTCGGCGCCTATTGTTCGTTCATGCCCCCAGCACGGCAGCGGGAGGTGCTGGGTGGCGGTGGAGGAGGGAACCCCTCTGTGCCCCGATCTCCCCCGAGATCCACCCCCTTCCCCCACCTCCTCCTGGCATCTCCCTCCTGCTCCCCCCACCCCACAACTCGCACACAGCTGGCCTCGGCTCTGTGCGCAAGCGTGGTCGGCAGGGGCGGACCGACCTCATCTTTTGCCCGAGCTCACCCTCCTCTCTTCCCGGCTCACGCTAACTTTACCCGGTGCCCTTATTTCGCATCCCTCCCCTCCTTGCCCTGCCGCCCCTCCTCCGGGGAGCCCCGCACCCCCTCCCCGCGCCGAGCCCCCGGCACAATTCGGATTACAAGCCTTTCTTCCCTTTGCAGACGGATTGGGCCAGCAAATAGCGGATCGGAGCCCCCTCCTCGCCCTCGGCACCCGGATGGCTGCTTGATGGTGAGTTTAGCTGCTCAGCTGAGCAGATCTAGGGATAAGTCCCCGGGTCCGAACCCACCCCTCAGCTTGAGTCGTTTTCAGGGGAGGAAATTGGTCAATTGCATTCCTCCGGCCGCAGCGCCGGGTGTGTAATTAGCATGTTGCCTGGGACAAACCCAGGAGGGGCTTGCGGGTCTGGTTTCGGGTTTGCCTTTGTGTTCGCTCCTGAGCTAAAAATAAAATTAAAGCGGATTTGAAGCTGCAGCAAAAGGCGCCCGTAAACTAGGCTCTTGTCCACCGCTGATCCAGAATCCACCTTCAAAGCACCGCAGGGAACTGATCTCTTGTCTCTGAGATGCTCCGAGTGGGTTTGAACTTGGACCTCTGTCTCTGATTTTAAGACCAGAAGGCTCCAGTGAGGAATGCGCAGGTCTTTTGGATGGGCTCCTTTGGGATATCTGGCTATCTAGACTTCTTAAGGGAGGGTGGATAAAATAAACAGCCAAACCTCAGGCTTGGGAAGGATGAGGCTCAGAAAGGGTGATGTATTGTCATGCCTTTAATCTGCGCACAGCATCACTGGCTGCTTGAGGAGGGACCTTCTCATTTCAGTGGTTCTGAAACTACTGTTAAGGTAACATGGGGGAGGTAGTAGAAAGTAGGTGGAGAACCGGATGAATGCTGAGTTAATGGAACTTACTGCTAAAAGGAGATCACAGGAGTGGGGCGGACAGATGGACACACATACAGCATGTATCTGAGGAAGTGGGTATTAGCCCATGAAAGCTTATGCTCTAATACTTTAGTTAGTCTTTAAGGTGCCACAGGACTCTTTGTCAGTTCTGCAATTCCAGACTAACATGGCTACCTCTCTGATTCTTGACACAGAGTTTGGTTTTCATTAGGCTCTGGCACTCAACAGACCTGATCTTGCTGGATTTAGAATATTGGCAATAGATCAATAGTCTTATTTAAGCAGATTTTGCAGATCAGTGCTTATTAAAACCAGGACAGAGATTATTTTGGGTGCCTCTAAATATGACCTGAAGAAGAGCTCTCTGTAGCTTGAAAGCTGGTCTCTCTCGCCAACAGAAGTTGGTCCAGTAAAAGATGTTGCGTCCCCCACCTTGTCTTTCTAAATGAGCGTGATGGTGCTCTTCCTGGTGTGACCCACAGAGAGTGTTAGATCAGGACAAATTGCTTCCAAATGGGTCTAGAGCCCAAGGCTGGGGTTTCTCTACCTTAAAGGCAAACCAAACCAGCCACACAGAAAAGACTTCGGTTTTGCCCCACTGGCTAGCCACAAATCACACAAGCAATTCCCTTAGACACTCCAGCTTCCCAGTATCACCACCAGGAGCCACCTGTCCCGGGGACAAATGGTTATGAAAACCAATACCCCAAATAAAGAAAACGGTTCTCCCCAATTCCAAAGAATCAGGCCCCAGACCCAGGTCAATATACAAATCAGATCTTAACCACAAATCACACTGTTGCAAATCCTTTAGAATCTAAAATCTAAAGGTTTATTATACAAGGAAAAAGATATAGGTGAGGGTTAGGGATGGTTAAAGGAAATCAAATACATGCAGTAATGGCTTGCATCAGTTGTAGAATAAACTGCAGGTTCAAATCAGAGTCTCTGGAATATATTCCCTGGAGGAATGGGTCATCAATCCTTTGGCCAGAGCGCCCATTTGCAGCAAAGTCCCATCCAGAAGTAGGAGCCAGGCTGTAGACTGGAGATTGAAGACAAAACCCTCTCCCAGGTTTATATAGACTTCCACTTGTGGGTGGAGACCGCCTCCTTGTTGCTATGCAGGGTCTAGTTGTAAAATGGACTCAGAGCCATGTGGTCCAGTCACATGACTCTCCAAGATTCAGTTCCTGACCAGCTAGGCCACATTCCTGGGGAAGCTCGGGTGTGGACGGGCATCTACAAAGTTCATTGTGTAGCTGATAGTCCTTAATGGGCCATCAAGCACGGTAAGCCCAGCTAACACCAAGGATTCTGAAAATGTCCCCAACAGCCTAGCACAATATTTGGAAAGACAGACAGTATAGAGCCAATATTCATAACTTCCTCTACAAAATTGATACACACATACAGATAGCATAATCATAACCAGCAGATCATAACCTGGTCATAGACACCTTTTATGACCCCTTTTACCTAATATTTGGTGTCCCTACAGGAGCCTGGTTGCACCAATGATCTATATGATCCCAGATAATTTGAATAACGTGACAATGAGTCACACTTTGAAGTATAGAAAACGAGGAATACTTGTGGCACCTTAGAGACTAACAAGTTTATGCATTCTATGGGTCTGATGAAGTGGGCTATAGCCCACGAAAGCTTATGCTGAAATACACTGGTTAATCTCTGAGGTGCCACAAGTCTTCCTCATTTTCTTTACGGATACAGACTAACACAGCTGCTAATCTTAAACCTTCAAGTATATGGCTAATAGTTGCACTTGCATATTTTGACAGGGGCATTGCAGATGTGTGTGTCAGCAAATAGTCCCTCGGATCTGTGTAGGAGACACTGATGCAAATACAATTTGACTTTTCCTTTTTCAGTTTCTTCCTGTTTACTTGTTGCTTTGTGCAAGGGTGTCTCTGCTGAAGGTTCAGGTCACTGTAATGCACAAGCATAAATGAGCTTTTGAATACTGCATACAAATGTGGCCTCCTCATCTCAAAAAGGGTATACAGGCATTAGAAAAGGTTCAGAGAAGGGCAACAAAAATGATTAGGGGTTTGGAATGGGTCCCATATAAGGAGAGATTAATGAGGCCAGGCCTTTTTAGCTTGGAAAAGAGGAGACTAAGGGGGGATATGATAGACGTATATAAAATTATGAGTCCTGTGGAGGAAGTGAATAAGGAAAAGTTATTTACTTGTTCCCATAATAGAAGAACCAGGGGCCACTCAATGAAATTAGGGGGCAGCAGGTTTAAAACAAATAAAAGGGAGTTCTTCTTCACACAACGCACAGTCAACCTGTGGAACTCCTTGCCTGAGGAGGCTGTGAAGGCTAGGACTATAACAGGGTTTAAAAGAGAACTGGATAAATTCATGGAGGTTAAGTCCATTAATGGCTATTAGCCAGGGTGGGTAAGGAATGGTGTCCCTAGCCCCTGTCAGAGGGGAGTGATGGATGGCAGGAGAGAGATCACTTGATCCTCACCTGTTAGGTTCACTCACTCCGGGGCACCTGGCATTGGCCACTGTCGGTAGACTGGGCTAGATGGACCTTTGGTCTGACCCGTATGGCCTTTCTTATGTTCTTAAGTGCTCCACCACAGGAGGAACCGTTAAGAGCCACTGGAAATTCAGAAAGCTTGGGAGGTGGGTGTGGAAGAAGAAAGTATCCAAAGTTGTCCCTTGGGTCTTGCATGGGATGGATTTGTCAAGAAGAGGGCATGGCGAATTAAGGGATCAGAGCATCTGGGAGGAGGTTTGTGATGTGTTTGAATGGACTAGATTCACTGCAGGCATTCAGCTGTGTGTAGAACTGTGCAAGGATTCAACCCCACGTGTGTGCATTAGAATCCTCCTGCAACACCAATAGCAACCTGCTGACTTGTTGGCAACATGAGTTCATTGGTGTTGCCTCCCTCCGTGGCTCCACATTTTGGGAGCACTGATGCGTGTGTGTTTGGAATGTGCTGATAACATAGTAGCAAGCGCTGAGTATGACTGATCTGAAAATCAAACCAGCTTCCTTTACAAGGCCCCAGCCCTTCTCAGGACTTCCTGTGACTGCAGCTCCTGAGAGGTTTCCTTGCCTAATAAGCCACTGTGCTTCTAAACAGGGCCGGTGTAACCACCAAACAAACTAGGCGGCCAAGATTTTGGGGCGCCAAAAAGCAGTTGGGCCTGGGAGCAGCTGATGAGCCCCGTGTTCCGCTGGGGGGTGGGGGCGGTGGTGCGCAAGGGCTCCGTGCCTGTGTTCCGATTTGGGGGGTGGCAGTGTATGATGGCTGCACATTATGGCTCCGTGGCCGTGTCCCTCTCGGGGAGGGCACGAGGGCTCAGTGTTCTGCTGGGGGGAGGGCGTGAGGGCTCCGTGCCCGTGTCCCTGGAGGTGGGGTGGCTGCGGAGGATGCATCTGAGCCCAGATCGCCCCCTGACCCGAGGAGGGGGGCGCAAGGTGGAAGTTTCACGTAGGGCGCAAAATATCCTTGCACCGGCCCTGCTTCTAAAGCACCTTTTCGCTTCATACAAGGATCCCTTCCCCCATGGGGCATCTGATGCAGTGATAAGTGACTTATTTAAGGCCAAAGAGCAAACCAGTACCAGCTGGGAACGGAACCCGGGTGTCCTGCTGAGTCTGCTCAGTCAAGTGTGCGGTTCCTGCTATTGAACTGGTGCGGAAGTGGTTTGTGAGGGGGGATAAAGAAAAATAAGAAGGAAAGGGAAGTGGGCAACTTCCTTGTAAGGTTACTGTCCTGTCGCTGGGGCAGTGCTAGTCCGGGGCAAGGTTTTGTGTTTGTTTTTCTTTTAAACTGGCGGCTCTGCCCTGGGATGGAGGCAGCCCCCACCTGGGACTGATTGGTTGTAAATATCGGGCAGACCCAGTCTCCCACCAAAGGCAGGATCATCCTCCCCATGGCAGCCAGGGAAGGCTTCCTCATTCAGGCTGCTCACTCCAGCTTTCTCCTCCTTAGGCGCGGGTGCGGCCTTGCTGAGAATGGCTTGACCCGCTGTTATTGCTGATGGGGAAGTCTCTTTCTGCTGCTCTACTGGGTTTTCCCTCTAATGAGCAGTTGAAAACACACATGGCCTGATGGGGTCCAGGTAATTAGCTATGGCCTGCAATGTCCAGTGAGGCATTTTCCTCTCAACAAACACACTTAAAATTGGGTTGGGCAATGCAGTGTCTCTGGCAATGGAGAAGAGATAGGATCTGGCTGTAATGAATATAAAGGGGGTGTTTTATTGAGACTGCTGGATGCAGGCAGGTCTTGTCATCCTCTCTAGCTCCCCAGCTGGCTGTACTACCTAGCATCCCTGCTCAGGTTCTCCCGAAGTCCTGGCCTGAATTATGTAGTCACAGACCTGCTGACTGCATGACCAGCAAGGGCCCTATTAAACGACTCCAATGCCTAATGATGGGCCGGAAGCAAAGAATACCCGGAAATGATACTGCAGGTGGTTACAAGTGCAGTGCCCTGCAGGGGGCACTGTTGGGGCTTGTTTTGTTAGTGATCTCCCTCAGTATTATTATTGCTTTGTTGCGCCGTGCTCGGGGCTGTACAAACGCCAGAGGAAAATCACTTGCCTGAGGAGTCTGACTGAGGTAGGGCTAATGGTTCCAAACCATTAGCAGGGAAAAGCTCGCGACTGGGCACGGCAGGGTAGAGCTGCTTAGTGAATTGGTTGGGGATGAAAACAGTGAGAACTCCAAGTTAACGTGTGGGCTAGATGGGGGACTGAGGGGTCCTGTGATGTGCAAGGAGGAAGATGCTTTGGAGGTGGTTAGGTGGAGAAGCAATCTTGGGACAGTTGAGGAGTGCAAACAAGACAGGAACTTGCAGTGTGGCAGGGGCCTTCCCCAAGCTCACAAGGCCCTCTGCGAGAGCTGGAGCAAACAGGCCTCGTGAAGGACCCCAAATTCTGGCTCTGCTGGACCAGAGGAGCTGGCTGAGGGGTGTGAGTTTCAGAGCTGAGAGCCCTGCCCCCAGGCAATCAGGGCTAGGAGCAGTCTGGGCTGGGGTGGTACGTCGGTGACCAGATGTCCTGATTTTGTAGGGACAGTCCTGATTTTGGGGTCTTTTTCTTATATAGGCTCCTGTTACCCCTCATCCCCATCCTGATTTTTCATACTGGTCAACCTAGAATGCCCCCCCTGTAGTATTCACCAGCCCGGGGCACAGTGGCCTAATGCACCCACACACTTACCCCACTGAGCAAGTAGGTGGCACCTTCTGCACCGGCCGGAAATTCTGGGTTGGCTGCAAAACATTAGCAGCATCCTCGCTAACTTTGGTGCTGATTCTTTGTGGGGCTTGGCCAGCGCGTCTGGTTGTCTGTTAAGCTGGTCTTGATTCAGCAGCAAGAACTGTGGCTGTGTGATCTCACGCGGACTGAGGCTATAGTTTCTGGTGCAATGAGCCCTGCGTTGAGCCTCTTTCTGTTTGTGGCTTTGCAGCTTCGGCTGGGTATTTTCCTGATTGTTGTCGCTGACAGCTCAGAACCAACCAAGGCCTCTCCCTCATGCTAGCTAACCCAAGTAACAAGCCTCTTATCCCAGGCAGTGTGAAGTTCCACTCCGCTCCAAGCAGATCACTCGTTCCCAGGGTAGGTATGGACTAGTTCTGTCGTCCCTCTGACCTGATCTTTCACTGCTAGATGGGAGCTGCTCCCAGCCAAGAGACGTTTGACATTTTCTTCTAAGTCAATAGAAAAATAAGTAAGTGCCATGACTTTTACCTACAGCTCTTACAGTTCTGTCCTGGTAATATTGGATGCGGCCCACATAACACATTGTTAGCCACCTATGTGGCCCCCGATGGTAAATGCGTTAAGAACCGCTCGCTAGAGCAAAGCATGGAGACATCTCTGGTGCTGGGGTCTCTTCTGACCTCTGCCATGGACTTGCTGTGCAACCAGCTCACTCCGATGAAAAGTAACCGGAATGGGAGGGAGAATGCCCAGCACAGTGGGGTCTTGGTCTCTGATTGGGTTTCCTGGGGACAAATAACTTAATTCTAATGATAAGTGTTTAATGGCAGCTCCTGGCTGTTGAGCATCTTGGAAAATCAGGTCACTTATTTAGGGCTAAATACAGATTTAGGAGACGAGGTTGAGGTGGCTAATTTTGGAAAACCCTGGCCTTAAATCCCTTCGTGCCTCAGTTTCCCCACCTGGTTAGCCAGTATGGTGGTAAAAATGCCCTTGTCCCGGCTGCTGTAACGTTCCTGCTGTTGCTGCCACCAGAGGGAGGTTTCCTGGTGATGGCTACTATAGATGCGGCATGTCGTCGGGGATGGAGCTGGTCTGATGTTCCTTGGCTTTCAATTCATGCCACCTTTGCATCTCCTTGAAACTTTTCCTCCGATTTTTTGGCTGGAATTAATCCAAAATGCCAAAGAAAAGTCTGCCTAAGCCGGGAAGCTGCCCCGGCTCTGCCTTAAGACTGTGCAAAATCTGCACAATTTGCCTGCCCATGAGCAGGGCGAGTTGATTAAAAAAGATCAGCCCCTTGTCTTCACTAGTGCCCCTGCAGGTGGAGTAGCACTGGTCGCTAATTTGCATGCATCCTGCAGCTCAGTGTCTTTGCGTGTGCCCCTTCTGTGGCTGGTCTGACCACCTGTTTCCATTAAAATGGACTTGTCCTTGAGCTGAGTGGGGACAGCTCTGTGTGGAAAGCCCTGGGTTCAAGCCCGGCCAGTTGCCCGTGATAGTGATTGTTCCAGAAATGGTGCCCAAGCCAGACTTCCTCTCCCCGGGCAGGGTAAGCGGCTCCTGCGTTACTGTTGAGGCGCTAACGTTCTTGAGAATCTAGTGACTGGCATTGGCCACGTCTTCTGAATTTCAGCAAGACATTAACAGAGCTGCTGGCGATTCTTGAAGCTGTTTGTGTGAAAGGGTTGGTTTTGATGAAACTTTTTCAAAAGTTTTGAAATGAGTGGTGCATCCTGTTTCCACGTTTTTAACATGAAAAGTGGTTTTTTTGGGTCCAACTGATGATTTGTTATTTTGGTTTTTTAGTTGCCTCTTACTAAAAAAAAGGTTCAATATTAAAAAGGTCAGTGTCAAAACAAAATATTGTGCAGTGATTAAAATAAAAGGTCTTGACTGACCTGATCTAATACTTCTGTTGTTATTGGTTTGTGAATTGTTTGAGATGATCCTGATTTGGGACAGAGAAAATGTTCTGAAATCTCAAACTCTCCTGGGATGGGGAAATCATTTCCTATCTAACGCTTAATTATTAAAATGAGATGATTAATTTCTAGAAATTCGTTTCTTCTCTGATGGGAAATGCTCTTTTGAAAAGCCACTTGATTTTTTTTTTAAAGAAGGCAAATTAAAGACTCTGTCATCTGCTCTGCCGTTCACACTGTAAACTGCAAACAACTCTTCTGCTTTAAGTCACAGACTTTAAGGCAGGAGTGGGCAAACAACGGCCTACTGGCCACATCCGCAGGCCCTTCCTTCCCGTCCCCTGAGCTCCTGGCCAGAAAGGCTACCCCTGGTCCCTTCCCCCATTCAGACTAGTTTAAACCTGCAAGTGACCCGTGTCCCATGCTGCAGAGGAACCTCCCTCTGCCAATCTGATGTGAGGGAAAACGTCTTGACCCCAAATACAGTGACTGGTTAGACCCTGAGCATGTGGGCAAGACCCACCAGCCAGACACCAGGGAAAGAATTCTCCCCTTCTAGTGTCCTATCTCCATGTTCCCTGCGCATGACGGTCAAAGGCTTTGAGCTCCAGTTACAGGATGGTGACTAAATTTTTCTGCCTACTCAGTGGAGTGGATTACGTCACCACATCTAAGCAACTTTGTCTTTCCACAGTTGTTTAAAGGACAGATAAGCAGCTGATCAGAAATGTAAAAGCTCTCACCCGAAGCTGCCGTTTTTTGCAGAATGACTGATTGCTGCACTTTTAGAAACAGAGGCGCTGATTCTCCTCTTGGGATGCCAGTATAGATTGGGAGTAACACACTGAAACTGACAATTAAAATGGAGCCAGACCCTGGCTCACAATGTATTCCAAACAGACCTTAGCCGCAGTGTTTGAGTAAAGCTGCCCGTTGATATGTTGGGGGAAAGGGTCTCTCTTGGTTCGATTTCTTGTTTAATTTTTTGATAGGGGTTGATTAGAGACGTGTGCTTGTCTTGAATTTTCCTCTTAGTCCTGACAGTAGTGACTCGTTGCTAAGTCTCCATCTCAGTCTAATGCTGGTTTTAACCCCTCTTGCAGTGTTTTGTTTTTCCTTCTTCTCTGTTCTGCGGGAGGCAGTTTCTGCTCGTTGCTGGCATGCGCTAACTGTGATCAGAGAGAGGAGGGGTCTGAGCAGGAGACCTGGAGTGAGGAGCGGCTGGGTTCCATCTCTAGCCCTGCCACTGACTTTCTTGGAAGTGCAACCTCGAGGGCTTCCAGGCCATCATGTACATCCGCACTGCAGCTGGGAACGAGTCTCCCAGCCTGGGTAGATGCACTGGAGCAAGCAGTGTAGACGCTGCGGCTCAGATGGTGGTTCAGGCTCACCCAACTCCCCGGGTCTGAGTTTGGGTGGCTATCCTGAGTCTCCGCCAGCGTCCACACAGCTATTTGTAGTATGCTAGCTTGCGTCTGTCTTCCTGGGCTGCTGTCATTCCCAACAGCAGCGTAGACGAACCTCAGTAGGCCTCAGTCCCGTCTCAGAAGTGCCACTCTGAGGAGCAGGAGCATAGTGAAGTATCTATGTCCGGTTCAGCCCTCTGCCTCTGCTTAGCCTGCCCTCAGGGGGTGTCACTTGTGATTGATGGCTGGAGCGATATATGGTAAATGGCCATGGGCGATGCATGAGCTCCTCCTTTGGGGAGGCTAGCCATGCAGCCCCACCCCTTCCGCCCAAGCACCACTCACCAGAGTGCCCCCCCAGCGCCGCCTCCGGCCCCCGGGCGTCCAGAGTAGCCCCAGCCAAACAGCCCCAGTCCGTTCGCCAGCCCCAGCGCAGGGTTGCAGCTTGGGGGAGAGGGTGTGGTGTGAGCAGGGTCAGGGTTTGGCTTAGGGGAGGCTTAGCCTCCCCTGTCCTATTATACTCACCACCCATGGCAGAGGCCTGTCTGCCAGGGACCTGCCTGAGAGCTGCCCGACTCGTTTCAAGTAGGCTGCTGGTCAGCCATTAGCTGGGGACACTGCCAACCTGGACTGGCTTTGTGCCAGTGAAACACAGGTGAGAAAACCTGCCCCTCTGGTTCAGTGCTTTTTCTGGAGCATCCCATTCACTTCAGCATCTGGCCCATCCTTGTGTGTTGCTCTTCTGCCGCCGGTGGCTTGCTCACATACCTCACCTCTTCTTTGATTGCGTCGAACGGCCTTCATCCCTTTGGCCTCCAGCCCAGCCTTGGTGCTCTTCCTGCTGGTGGGCCCAGGGTGCCTCGGGAATTCAGATTCCTCCCTGTTGCTGTGGTCTCATTTCCATCACTGAAAGACAAAACCCGATATGTGACCCTGATAAGACTTTGCTCCAAGTGCCAGGGTTTGGGTTTCTTTAGACTGACAGAGATCTACCTCTCACTGGGAACCCGCTGAGCAATCGTATTGCTCTGGCATAGTTTTTCAATCTCGTGTTTCCTAAAGTGATGCTGTGCAATAGGTTTTGCTGTGAAAACAAAATTGTGATATAATCCCACTTATTTGATCTCTGCATAATTGAAGATTGGTCTTATTTCCCAGGAGGCCTGTGAATTCTTTCCCATTTATCCAAGTTCCTGGATTTTTTCCCTGTAAACACCTTAGAAAAAACAGGATTGTGTTGTGTGTGGCTAAGATTGCTCCCTGGCCACTGAATTTTTTCCATTTTGGTGAATGAAAAAATTGCATTCATGACTGGGTGCTCAAAAGTGGCACCTAGTGAGGAAGCTGCAAAATATACATGTTGGTATGAAGGGCAATACAGTGGGGCCTGATCTTCTCCCCTGCCAAAAAGTTCCACCCAGATGGCACAGAGAAGGGGCAAGTACCCAGAGGGCAGGTGTGAAGGAAACTACTGTTATGCTGTCAGGTATGAATGGCTGTCATCAAGCAGATCTTTGATCTATAGATAATCACAGACTTGGTTAGTGCCCGTGGATATGCTAAGAATCCTGCTTTCACGCTAAATAATGAGCAATTAAATCCCTTTAGATAGTGAGAGCTGGAAATGAGAAGCTACTACCCAAGACTTCGTGACAAGGCCTGAACAGAAGCTATAGCTGTGTGGGCTGAGCAGTTCCCTGATTGCAAATGTGGGGGTTATGGGATTGTTTGGCAAGGTATGTGGGTGAGACAGAAAGCCAGGAGACAGACAGACAGACAAGCAGTTGGTTGCTTGGCCCTGAGACTGTGCAGAGCAGTAGAGCTCTTTGGACACAGAGCTCGATGCAAAGGCAGGCATGGGGATTTCTGAGCAAGGGAACTTCCTGCTGTTTGGTTCCACTGGAAGCAGGAGTTTGTGGACATTTCCTTGTAAATAAAGAGGGTGGAGTTAAATAATGTACTTGACTCGCATCAGCCATTTCTCCTCTTAAAAGAACCAATCTTGCAAGGCTCCGAATATTGAATAAGCTCTCAGGCAAAAGGGGAAGTGCTACTAAATGTAGCGGCCTGCATGGGACTTGGAAGGAGGCGCACAGATTGCCAAAGGGAAGAGGCTGGAAGAAGCACCCAGAAGTCAGTCTCTGTGCACGTGGCTGGAATGCTAGCTGCAGTTGCATAATCTCCGTAACTAGCTTTTTTAATAAAGAGCCAGGTGAGTTCTAGAAATGTGGGGTCTTCTCAGGTTATTATCCAGGACCTGGTATGTGAAGCACTGAAGAGTAGTAGAAATGTCAGTGTAAAGGCTGGATGCATAAGAAGTGCCCGAAATGCATTAACCTAAATTCTGGACCATACAGACAATTACCACCTGCAGTCCTACTTTTGGAGCAAGGAAGTGAGAAATTACAAGGGTAGTTCAGCCCTTCAAATAGCCAGAGAGCGAGAGGCCATTTTACAGCGATGGTGCGGAAGGAGTTGGAGCCATTCAGGGTCTGTCTTCAACCCCAAGTGAGGTTGTTAAGGTACCGGAGAAAAACAGCAAAACACTAACTCTTGAACATGCACTTTCCACCCATCTCGTCAGGCTGAGCCCCACCGGAGGTGTGCAGCCATGTTCTCGGCAGCCATGCGAGCGAAGTGAGCTCTTCTCTCTTTTCACGCTGAACTGCTGTGAAAGAGCCCTGGCACCTGCTCACAGGGAAAGCGCTGGGCCACTATAATATAACTGAATGTTTCCAATCCAAAGGTTGCTACAAGGAAGAGGGAGAAACATTGTTCTCCTTAACCTCTGAGGATAGGACAAGAAGCAATGGGCTTAAATTGCAGCAAGGGAGGTTTAGGTTGGACATTAGGAAAAACTTCCCAACTGTGAGGGTGGTTAAGCACTGGAATAAATTGCCCAGGGAGGTTGTGGAGTCTCCATCATTGAAGATTTTTAAGAACAGGTTAGACAAACATCTGTCAGGGATGGTCTAGATAATACTGAGTCCTGCCATGAGTGCAGGGGACTGGACTAGATGACGTCTTGAGGTCCCTTCCAGTCCTTTGGTTCTATGATCGTGGGGCTGGGAATTTCCCATAAATATCAATAGCACTGGAATAAAATAACTTCTCTTCAAACCTCCAGGCAACAAAGGGAAAGACCCCTATGTTTTGGGGATTCGGATTCATTGCATCCAGGCAGGGGCAGTACGCACCCCCGTGTGTGGAAAAGGTCTCCAACGTGTTCACAGCTTTGCCTTTCTACAGGGGAGAAAAAACTAAATGGGTCTCTGGTTCGGACTGTGGAAAACTGCCTTCAAAATGGCCGATGCGCTCACGGGACTAAAGTCAAAAAAGCTGTGTTTCCACCTTTGAAATGGCTTCCTCCGTCCCATCCAAACAAAGACCTGTAGGGAAGGAAGCGGCTTAAGTGACTCCTTGGGAGGCTGTTGAACTTTTCAATCTGGTTGAAGGTTATTAATAAATAAAGCTGATAAAGGTTTCCACGGCAGAAAGCGGTGTCGATGTGCTCCCACTCTGAGCATTGGCATCTTCTCTTAGGAGGTTGGGTTCTGGGCTGCCACTTTCTTGCGTGTTCTTTAGCTCTCCCAGCATTTGCTATAAGCAGGACTCTCTAGCTGCCAACAAAAGAAGAAAGGGAACCAATTCTGGTCTGACTTGGGCTTACTTCTCATTCCTCTTCTGTCTGCCACACCCCTCTGCAGCAAGCTGGCTGCCCCGGCTCGTGGATCAGAGGTGCTGGTTCTGACATAAAAGCCTCATTTGCAGAGAGATTCCATAGTCTGTTTGTAGTGGAATTACTAGGTTTTTTCTGAGTGGCGTCAGGATCTCTAGTGCCACCCTCAGCATGGAATCAAAACAGCCTCTGTCGTGAAGAGCTGAGCAATGGGCACAAGGAGAGGAGGCAGTGGGAAGCCGAAAGAAGAGGAGTTAAGTTCATCACTCAGCATGTACCTCTTTGAGTCTGATCCATAGAGGCTATAAATCTGTTACCGCTCCTAGATTAGACAACTCACTCCTTTAGCCCAAACTGTAACGAGTGTTGTTAGTCCGGGAGGTCCCTGGTTCAGTTCCCAGCCTCGTCAAAGGTGACAGTTGTCACATTAGCCTTTCTTTTTAAAATGATCAACTCCCTGGCGTGGCCTCTCACATCGTCTGGCTGAGAGAGGGTGTCCCAGGAGAGCCGATGTCTGCAGTCGTCTCAGTTCTCCTCCAGCTCTCTCCCTCTTGGTGTGATCATTTTTGCCTCTTGGGCCCAACTCTGCCCTCTGAGATGTGCGCGCACCCTACTCGTCCCGGTCACGTGTCTGTGTATCTGAAGGCCGGATTCCCTTGGGGAAATCTTATCTTCCTGTTCTGTGACCTACTGAGGACCTGAGCTGTGAACGTTCTGCTACAGAGTATATCACTTACTCTGGAGTTTCACCCACATGGACTAAGCACTATGCCTGGCACTGTTTACAGGATCAGGCCCCTAGTCACAGCTTTCCTGGGTAGCTTTAACAACGGCTATGTACAAGGAGTAATGGTCTCAACTTGCAGAGGGGGAGGTTTAGGTTGGATATTAGGAAAAACGTTTTCACTAGGAGGGTGGTGAAGCACTGAATGGGTTACCTAGGGATGTGATGGAATCTCCTTCCTTAGGGGTTTTTAAGGTCAGGCTTGAGAAAGCCCTGACTGGGATGATTTAGTGGGTCTTGGTTCTGCTTTGAGCAGGGGGTTGGACTAGATGACCTCCTGAGTTCTCGTCCAACCCTGATATTCTATGATATGCACACCTAAAGGCTGTGATGGATGCATTGTTTTTGCCCAGTCTTTCCCTATAGGAAATGGGGGTGGGGAAACGTAGACTATTCACAGGACTAGAAGGGACTCCCTGGGTTATCAAGTCCATTCCCCATTGTCACAGGCAACCCCGTTTTATAATGCCCTTCAGAAATATATCCAGCTCCAGCTTAAACCCAGTGAGGTTTGTTGCCCCCACTGGTCTTGGGAGGCTGTTTCAGAGCCTGCTTCCTGGCTTCCAGTTTCCAGCCTCAATTTATACATGGTCAGTCAGCTCCGTCTGTTCTTGAGCCAACATTATCCTTCAGCTCAAATAGCTCCTTGCCTTCCCTACAATGCACTCTTCTGATGTCTTTACACAAAACCACCGTATCCTCTCTGAGCCTTTGTTGTGCTAGACTAAGCGAGCCAAGCTCTGAGTGGTATTCTCTCTCCTTTAGTTTCTCGTGTCTGGCTTTTACACTAGTGATCTTGCCTTTGAGTTGTGCTCTACACGTGCCTTGTACGCCGGTTCTCTGCAGTCTCGTATCTGTCTTGCTGCAGTGGAGTCCCATTGTTCTGTAGTCTCATATCCTACAAGATATACTTGCCCCCGGGGGCTGAGGCATCATTAGTGCTTTGATGTCTCGTTGAGAGCTAAGTGAAGGGCAAGTTATTTTTATAAGTGTCTTGGCCAGAGTCCCAGGAGGGAGAGCCAGCGAAGGATCCCAGGAGTCCTACCGTGCACCTTCACTTCTTCTACGTACTCCTCTCTGAGAACCGCATTCCCTGTTTTTAAATGAGCTCTCTGTTAATGAACACTTCTTTGCTGCTTGCCTTTTTAACTTGTTGCAATCCTGGAGGTAATTTTGAAACAAGAAATCTGTCAGATTGGTTAAGCACTGGAATAAATTGCCTAGAAGGTTGTGGAATCGCCATCATTAGGGATTTTTAAGAGCAGGTTGGACAAACACCTGTCAGGGATCGCCTAGATCAGCGATGTCCAATAGAAATTTGCTGCTAGCCACACTTGTGGTTTTGAATTTTTCTTATTAGCCACATTATAAAAAAGCCACATGCATTAGCCATAATTCAATAGCCTATTAGCCACATGTGGCCAGTGGCGAATGCATTGGACATCACTGGTCTAGATAATACGTCTACACTATGTCTAGATAATATGTCTACACTACCCGCCAGATCGGCAGGTAGCGATCTGTTGATCAGGGGTCGCTCCTGTACTCCACTGCCACAAGAGGCGCAGGTGGAGTCGACGGGGGAACAGCAGCAGTCGACTCACCGTTGTGAAGATGCCGCAGTAAGTGGATCTAAGTACGCCAACTTCAGCTATGTTATTCTCATAGCTGAAGTTGCGTATCTTAGATCGATCCCCCACCACCACTGCCACCAGTGTAGACCAAGGCTAATTGATTACAGAGGATTGAACTAGATGACCTCTCAAGGTCCCTTCCAGTTCTATGATTCTATATCTTTGTAAGTGTATCCCGTTGATCTCTGTGTGTGTGAGAACATGAGTTTACACTCATGAAGACCGCCGAATCTCAGAGGAATTTTCCCTTTCATGTACACACACTTCCCTTCTGGGAGCTGGAACTATTGCTTTCCATGTCCTTCCGACCAGTCAGTTGAGTACAGTGGCTTTTTGTTCCTCTTCCGTTACCTGAGCAGATCACCCTCTGTTGTGTGACACTTTCATAAATGAATATTTTAATCTATATTAGTGTTGCAAAAACTGCTTATTTCCTTTGGAGTTCAGTCCAATATACCTCAAAGGACAGGCATAACTCAGTAGACTTCTGGAAAAACAAGATTTATTGCAAGCAATTAGGAGTCAGAAGGGGTTATCACCCAAACAACTGGCTCAACTCAATACATGTGTGTAGATATTTTATACCCCTGTGTTGATAAGGGAGGGGGACTTTCAATCCACTTACACAGGTGGGAACACTTAATGGCTATTACATCCATTGTTGGTCTTAATCTATTTCATTTACATGTCTGGTAAACAGGAGGTTCAAAACACTTAGGGGTACTTAGACACTATGATGCCTGCACATCTGTGGCAGGGTGAATGCAAGTTTAAAATGCATGTTAAACTAGGGGTCAATAGTACATATACAGGGAGTGAGATTATAAATCTAAGGTTATTTTAAAATCATACTACAACATTCTAAGTTACATTTTCCTAACAATCATTTTCTTAACATTAGTGACAAAGAATCTTGTAGCACATTATAGACGAACAGATTTTAGAGATCATGAGCTTTCGTGGGCTAAGACCCATTTCATCAGATGAATGAATCAGATAATCTATATTAAAATTCTGAATTTATTCTGGGAGCAGCATGGCATAGAGGACTGAGCCCAGGGCTGGGAGACAGGAGGTCCTGGTTCTGCCACTGACTAGCTCTGTGGACTTGGGGAAACCGAGGCACAGAGGGTCAGTAGCTTATATATCTGTAAACTGAGGGGTAGTGCTTTGTTAAAACAAATCTTGCTGTTTGAAAATTATTTCTTTTTCGAGCATTCCCCCATTTTACAGATGGGCAAGTCAGTGACTTTCCTTGTGCCTCAGTTTCCCCAAGGTCACACAGGAGGTTGGTGATAGCACTAGGATTAGAATCTGCATCTCCTCATTCTGACCACAACGCACTCACTGGCCCACACTGTCTCTCTAGGGGCAACCCATCTCCCAAGGCTTGGAAACTTTCTGCTCTTGTCCCCTCCAGTTACTGGATGAGCGAGTCCAAAGCCACATTGTTTTGGAGGATTTGTCAGAGCTGCTGAGTTTGTGGGAATGCCTCCTCCCATCCCATCAGTAAGAGTCTCCTAATGCGTTCTGTAGCTGTGGGAGTTGAGGGTGGGTGAGGAGTGTTTCTACAGCTCATTAAAGGACTGACTGAGGAATACCTATAAATTTGGGATTAGACCTAGGCCACAGAGGGGTTTGAGGATTAATTAGGTGATTTCTGTAAAGCTCAGTGCAATTGACAAGTATTCTCATTGTTTATCGCCTATAGCCTGCTCCTAATCCCCTGTAATTAGTGTGTAATTTAGACTGTCAATGCCCTGGGCCAGGAACATTGTCTTCCTACATGGTTGTGAAATGTCAGCTACACCTGTGGAGTGAGACACATACAGTAAAGGCTCATTTCAGCTGAATCCAGCAGGATGCAGCATGTCCTTGGCTGCTTCTCATGCCCATTGGCTATGGGGATTCTCAGCACCCATGAATCTGGATCGGGTCTCAGCCAAACCTCAGTGCAAGGCAATGCCAGTGGTGAATTATTTGCTTCCAAGTCTTAATGCAGTTGTGTCAGAGAAACCACATATAAAGCGACAGGGGAACGCGTGACGAATCCGCAAATTGTCTGAGCCACTAGGAGGGGCTTGTCAACCCAAGAACTCCCTCTGTCTAATAGCCCCGTCCCTGATCCTGGGAGCGTTATGCAGGGGGGTGGCTGGATCCTTTCACACGGTAACGAGGATCCAGGTCAAAGCCACAATCATTAAAACAAAATGCTGGGAAGAACCCCACTCCCTGTGTAAGATTCCCACGTGACTAGATTATCTTTATCCTCTAGAGCAGTGTTTCTCAGTGTTTTTATACCAGGAACCTGCTTGCTGTCTTTCTGAGTTGTGTCAGGGAGACCAGCACCAGCCCATGGACTGATCGTTGAGAAACACTGCTCTAAAAGACTAGCGTCCACCCACCACCACCACCACACACACAACGGTGCGACCATGTCCTCTTAGTGTGACCAGATGTCCCGATTTTAAAGGGACAGTCCTGATTTTGGGGTCTTTTTCTTATATAGGCTCCTATTATCCCCCACCCCACTCCACCCTGTCCCGATTTTTCACGCTTGCTGTATGGTCACTCTATGTCCTCATTAGGGAAAAATAGACATGTGCCTAGTTTGGGAATGAAGCTGGTGTGTGTGTGTGTGTTATGCTCTTAAAGAGACAGACACCGCAGGCAGTGCCACCTAACACTTTAGTTTGGGGTAGCTAGGTTCTGATCATTGATGTCTTTCAGTTCCTGCCCTGAGGAGGTGAGGGGGGTCTCCTGGCACATAGGCAACCTCTTAAAGCCAGTGCTTAGAGGTCAAGGCCTAATGGACAGATCATCCCAGACTGGGGTAGCGAGCAGTTGTCTGCATCCTGTAGTCTGTGCTCCCAGCCGTTCCCCATCCTCGCTGACAGCTTTGACTGCCCCTCCTTTCTTCCCAGGGTTGTGTAATCCCCTGATTGTGTAACAATTAGCGATTTCTTTTGCTGATTGAGGAAACATGCACCTCTTTGTTTTCTCTGAATAGAAGCATTTGGCTCCTGCCTCAGGACTTTTTCAAGGGGGCTCCATGAACCCTTTGAGGTCTTTCAGTTCGAGACACGCTTCGGGGCATCACTTTCTACAGCCGCTGGAGCTATGAGATGAATTTGGCAGGTCTCAGTCCAGTTTGTGGTGGAGAGGAGGATCTTAAGTCCCAGTGCACTTTAGCAGAGTTACCCGGCTCAACTGCTCCTTGGGAGTGAAACTGTGAGCCGCTTGCAGTGAGCTTCCTATGTACCAGTGGGAGGCGCTGTTTGCCCTGCAAAAATGAGGCATGTTTAACCCTTGTTCTAGCAGAGGATGCAACATACCTGGCAGACGGTGAGCTCTCACGCACAGTGGGTGTTAAATGTGGCTTCTCCTGTCCCCAACAGCAAGGCAACAGTCTTGAATAGTGTGTGGTTGGAGACAAGGAGCTTATGTAGACCACAACCCCATGGAGTTGCTCACAGTTTGCCTATCCAGACTGACTAGTTTGCTGGAGGGGGCTGTTGGTTAGCTAACTTTTACAGGTTCCTGGCTTTTGGTAACTGGTCCTGGGGCCTTTCCCAGCCCCAAAGTTGCAGGAAGAGGAGGAATGCCGTATGCTTGATGACACTCTGGAATCCCCTGCTGGGATCCCATTAGCACCTACATACAATCCTGAAAGCCTGGTGGGCAGTGAGAGGGAGGGAACGTTAGATCTCAGGCACGATATGGCTAACAACACCAAGGTCTTGAACTACCCTGCACAGTCAGGCTGAGAGGAGAAACAGAAGAGTCTAAACCAACCCAAGGAAGGCACTAGCTCTCTTGACACCCAGAATGGCACTGAGAGTGTGTGCTGATGGAAATCACACATGCCCACCCAGTCATGGCCAGTGGAGCAGCAAGCACAGCGAGCAGATGCCAGGTGGGTCCAGGACACCCCGGTGGCCCATCAGGCCGCAGCAGAAGGAAATGTGCAGACGACGAGCGGCTATGTGATCCCAAAGCTGATGGCCATGTGATCACAAAGCTGTTGGGGTTCAGAGCGAGTGGTTACCGACAGATGTCCAGCGAGAGGCACAGTAATCCTTTCATTTATCAGGTGTTCAGGTCATCTACTCACCTGCTTCCTAGATGTTCCCGTGTCTTGTCTAACTGGCAATATTTGTGGCTGGTTGTGGTTAAGAACAGAGGAACGGCCATACGGGGTCAGACCAGTGGTCTATCTAGCCAAGGATCCTGTCTTCCGTCAGTGGGTAGTGCCAGACGCTTCAGAGGAAATGAATAGAACAGGGCAATTTTTGAGTGATCTATCTCGTCATCCTGTATTAGCTTCCAGCAGTCAGAGGTTTAGGGATCCCCATAGCGTGGGGTTGCATCCCTGCCCATCTTGACTAATAGCCCACTGATGGATCTTCTTCTCCATGACCTTGTCTAATTCTTTTTTAACCCAGTTATACTTTTGCCCTTCAGAACAACCTATGGTAGCAAGTTCCACAGGTTCCCTGTGCACTATGAAGAAGTACATTGAGCAGATGTTTTCAGAGAACTAGCCACAATGACTCCGAGATCTTTCTTAAGAGCCAATTTAGATCCCATCATTTTGTATGGACAGTTGGGATTATGGTTTCCAGTGGGCATTACTTTGCATTTATCAACATTGAATTTCATCTGACGAGTTCCTTAACCGCTATTTTCTTCACAAACGCTGAAGCTAACCCTGATGAAGATTGAAGTTTTGGTCCTGGGAAGGCAGTGGTCTTGGTCGTGGTAATTATTTGTATTGCAGTAGCACCCAGGGACTCCAATCAGAGACTAGGGCCCCACTGTTTTAGGTGCTGTACAAACGCAAACGTGGTTAAATCTTTAATTGTCTTCTGCGGCACTGATTTCTAATTTTCATGATGTCTTGTAGAGAAGATTAAAATCTATATTATATCTATAAATAAAAGCACAGATTTTTTAAAAAGAAAAATACACTAAATCAAGAAAATAGTTTTCTCTTCCCCTTCCCTAAAGTTATATACAGAAATGGTGGTAAAGAAGGGTCATTTACTAAATCTTTGTGACTGAGAACTTGTGTCTGGAATGAGAGGAGCATTTACTTTCTTTAGGGGCAAATTTTGTTTTGTATGTGTTAAAATTTTTTTTTGGTAAATATTCTTTTGTTTGCCTTCTAAACGAGTCTTTAACCTGAGCTCACAGTGTTGGAATTCACTTGTGTGCATGGGTGAGGCTCCTTGGCCACAATTATTTCCATCTGTGACTCTCACTTCTGTTGTTCCTCTTGCAACATTTCTTCAAAGTCTCTCCCACCCCCAAAATCTGGCAAAGTCCATCCTTTGCGGTTAATCTCTCCGGCTGTAAATGACCCAGTGGCTACCACTGGGATTGGACTGCTGAGACTGTTAGACTGGCTCATGTGTTGACCACCATTGTAGCAGAGAATGTGTGTGTTTTGGTTGTGGACTTGTATACTTCTATTTCTCTGTGTCTTGTTCTCCCCTGAGGCCCTTCATGCTGTATACAGTGCTGATTTTCCATAGGCTTATGGCACATGAAGCCAATTCATCCCTGATCTAACTTCGCTGAAGTCAATGGAGTAATATTGGGGATGGATTTGACTCCTTATGTTTTCTAGAGAGAGGTCAAAATAGAGCCTTGAATTCTAAAACCAGGGAGAGGGCGAGGTCTGATTTGCATCCCTGGTTCTGAACCTGCTCCTCTGGCTCTGCTTAGGTTCGATCCAGAGAATTTCCTATTCCCAGTTTCAGTTTGGATGTGGTTGAACTATAAGCACTGCTGATCTCGTGAGTCTCATGTCGAAGTTCTGGTGAGAATTTTGCATCATTGAAAGCTAACCCTAAGTCTGATTATGCTTCAATCCCTAGACCAAACCCAATTCTGACCCAGAGTCAAACGCTGCCTCCAATGAATGTAAGCCATTTGGAGTCTTCCCTGAGTGCAGAAAAGCTAATGCAGGCAGGTAACTTCATACGTTCCTGGGCCCTTTCCATACCAAAGTACCAATGGGGCATATTTTTAATTTCCCTTTATAAATAAAATCATTGATGAGCTTAAGGCTGAACTGTAGCAGCAGTCAGTCTGGTACAGATTGATGGGCCTGTAACCATAGGCCCTGATTAGCAAAGCACTTGAGCATGGTGTTAACTTTAAGCACTTGAAGTCAATGGGACTTAAGCACATGCTTAACATTAAACATATGCTGAAGTACTTCGCTATGTTGGGACCAGAACAAAGGTCTCACAGGCAGCTACCCTGCAAGCTTCCCTCATCTTGCCCTCTCCTTGACTTGGAGGGACTGTTGTAGGAATGAGGGGACTTCAGTGTCCATGGGCCATTCAAACCTTGTTGTCTCTGAGCTGGCAAAGAAGGTGACGATGGTGACTTTGTCACTTGGATGCTTACCCAGTGCTGACTGGCCTGAGTCTTGTGAGTTGTGCAGGATCAATAATTTATATGCCAAATTTTGCCTCTTTTCCTGCTCATGAATTGTCTGTGAACCGATTGCAAAATTCTTGATTTCATTTCTCATTCAGAATTACTTCTGATTTTTGTCAGCAGACATTCCTGGGATGAAATGTTGTGGGTAAGGTGGTTCCATAACTCATGCAATCAAGGAAACAGAAACAGACCCATGTAAGCAACCAATGTCCCATGGCATGGGAATTTTACAGTCTCACATTTTGACATTCATTTCTGGCAAAGCTTCATTAGCTCTGTGTGTTCGCATCAGTAAAGGAGAAACACTCATCTTTCTACAAAGAACCAAGAATACAGTGAATCCGATTTTGGCTTTCAAATTCATGTGTATTCACATAGCATATTTCACCTATCAGCCCAATTCATTTCATGCAGAGGCCAATCCCTGCAACACCTTCAACTCACTAGTGTCCTGATTTGTGATTTAATCTGATAAATTACTGCCACTTAGCTCATTACCAGTCCTCTTAGCCATCCACTACCTCCTGGTGTAGGTACCTTAAACACAGCAATACTTCTGAACAGGTGAAAGAAGCAAGCTTTCCTCTTAACTGGTGCAAATTCTTTGGCTGCAGTAATAGCAGTCAACTCAAGATGAGTGATGATGAAGAGATGCGTGCGTATTTCTGTGGAACCGGGATGTATCATAATAGTCTGGGAGACCAAAGCAACTTGACAGTCTCGGTTTAATGCTCCTGATTTCTCAGAGGGGCAACAGACTGAATGCAGCTACTGAGATACTGTTGGCTTGATTCTCAGTATTCCAGGCTTTAACAACGTTGTCGACTAATCTCTGGCTCTTAGTCCAGAGCGTTCAATTGTCACACTTGGTGGCGGTGTCATAGTTGGCAGGAAACAAGATCTTAACTGGGTCACGTCTTCTAGAAGGAATTATCTTCCGGGAGCTACCTGATCCTAGAATTGTGATGTTTCACTTCTCTCAAGCCATTAGTATGGCATTCATCATGGTAGTACGTGAATCCGCCCCGGGCTTCTGTCCTCACTGCTGGGAGCATGGTGCTGCTGTGATAACCCCTTCTTTTGATGCTGGGATTGTTTAGACAACCTGGCAGGGCAGTGTGCTTGCTAGATAACTTGCCATTCAGCACAATGCTTTTCACTCTCCCACAACTGCCCTTTACAGCTGGTGAAATATGGACTAATACATCCTAAATGATAAGACGTTCACGTGGCATGCTCTAGATTTAGTGCCCTCTGCTGCCTGTCAAGTTATCAGGACCATTCTTTTGGCCAATACGTACTGTTCTGGAGGTTGGCGTAAGCCTTAGCCAATGATGAGAAAACTGTTGTTTGTGTTGTGGTAACCAGCTCCTAGGATCTTCTCTGCCCCACCAAAAAATAAGTATAGCTCGTCCCCATTTTATTCTTCTTTGAGATTTTTGCACGTGACCTTAGGCCAGGCTATCCTGGGCTTTGATCCAGGGTTTTCGCTCTCTCTGGGAGACGGGCAAGTGAGTTCTCTTCCAATCTGCTTCTGTTCCCCTCTGTCAGACAATCAATCTTCTGTCTGGCTGCCGTGAGTGTCTCACGGCACCTGTTTGCCTTTCCCCTGGGCCTCTGCATTGCTGAAATAACTAATTACTCCCTTCCGGTCCCAAACCTTCCCCCTCCAAACTATGGAGCCTCTTTCAGGTCCTGGAAAATGGTTGGGGCTGTGTAAGTTGGGCAGAGGGACTCACATTCCCCTTGCTGCGCAGATGGGCCCTAGATTTACTGTGCTGTTCTCTCCATCCACCTCTGTGCTGAGCTGAAACCTGAGAGTGCTGGGCCCATTTCCTAAGCTTGTGTTGGCTTTCTCGGCGGCTGGGTTGCTGCTGGCCTCCTGCTTCCACCCAGGTGACGTTTGTCACATGAATGTGCCATGCATCCATGCTCATTTGATTCTGCCTCATCTGCTCGTCCCCGTCTCAGGCCAGCAGGCCAATTTTTGCTCCCATGTTAAATGAAGTGTCCCTTCTCCTTGACACACTTTGCCCTCTGTTTAGTTTTGGCTTAGGGCACTTATGTCAAATATCAATGGGTTGTCAAGAGCGTGGTAGCTTGAGACATGCTTTTTAATGTAGTTTTTTAGCACCGGTGGGTGGCTTTTCAAAGTGACAACCCCAGGGGCCGACAGCCGTTCTCTAGCCACAGGCAGCGCTGCCCTGAAAACGGGCCTCTTCCTAGCTCTAATGGAACCACCTTCAGAGGAGGTATCTGCATAGCCCAAGCGGCCTTGGCCTCTCTTTTGAGAGCAGTTGTGATGTGGACACTCCCACTAGGAATGCAACTCGGGGGAGTCATCTCATTTCGCTTGCACTGTATTCGGCACCAGCTGATCAGATGGAACATGCTCGTTCGCAGGCGCATGGATGGATGAGGAAACCCGTCTGCATAGGGAGCCCCCCAAGCTCGACCCCTGGTCCTTCATCTTCAGAGCCACGGGCCCCCTCCCCTGGAGCTGAAGGAGCTCACCCTTAGCTGACTGAAGGACCAGGGCCTTTTACTCAGGGCCCAGTTGCTAAAGGTGCACTCCAAAAACACCCATGCATCCGGAACGTTACCCTGAAACGCGCCCACCAGCAGCCTAGAAGGGATGGGTGCCATGTCCCAGCCATCCAATCAATTGTCGCCCGTTCTGATGCCAGTGCTGCCTTTCTGCCACGTAGTAGCAGGTGTCTGCCTCTCAGGGGGTGAGGGCAGGGCATGCCCGCGTCAGCTCACTAAGGGAGCAATACAGATGTGATGGCCTAGGCTCGCCACCAGAGTACGGTCCTGCCTGGGACATTAGGTGTGCTCGGCTGGCTTGCCTGTGTTGCCACAGCTACCCTCCTGTTTTAGCTGAGCTAGCACAGCTAAGCCACCATGGGTTGTCCTGACTGGAAGGATGGCTCAGTGCAGCTATCTATAATCCACTAACCCCCCTTTATCCCCCCCACTGCAGTGGGGTTAACTGCTCCTTTCACCTGGATTAGTCTCTCACAACATATCAAGTCCTTATGCTAAACAATCTGCTCCAAATTCCACCTTTGTAGTTAGCGGTGACACTCTGAGCATGGCCCGGTCTACACTGCAGACCTATCGCGGTATAACTACATTGCTCAGGGGACTGAAAATCCACCCCCAGGAGTGACGTAGTTATACCAACCTAAGCCCCCTGTGTAGACCGCGCCAGGTTCTAGCTACTGCCTCTTGGGGAGGTGGATTCATTACGCTGACGGGAGGAGCTTTGCCGTTGGCGTAGGAACATCTTCACTCAAGCTCTGTGGTTGGCGTAGGAACATCTTCACTGAAGTGCGGCAGCGTTTTAAGTGTAGACCGGCACCACTTTTCCTAGAACTGCAGCTGAGCTCTGCATAAGCTCAAAAGCTTCCCTCTCCCCAACAGAAGTTGGGCTGATAAGATACGACCTCGCCCTCCTTGTCTCACCCGTGCTCTGTCACAATTACTCATGGAAGGAAGAATATACTGAGGGGAAGCTGTCGCAGCCTCTGTAGTGCGGTCTTGTTCCACTTGTGCTTCTCCATCAGCCGGGCGAGTCTGTGGGCTTTATTCCTGCATACAGCCTGGAAAGGCCTCTTCAGCCAAAGACCCGGGGGCTGTGCCCAGAACTGTCTTATCCACCCACTTGGTTAGCTTTGGCATGTAGATGATGAATAGTTAATACCGCTGGAGGTGAGAGAAAGCCCCGAGGCCCAATCCTAGCACTGACATATGCTCTCCGTGTGGTAGGGTGACCAGACAGCAATTGTGAAAAATCGGGATGGGGATGGGAAGTAATAGGAGCCTATATAAGAAAAAGACCCAAAAATCAGGACTGTCCCTATAAAATCGGGACATCTGGTCACCCTACGGTGTGGTGTTGGGGAAGTTGTGGAGCTCCCCTGGCTGGGCTTTCCTCCTCTGTGGAATAGGGGAGCGCAACGTGACTCTGCGGCCAACACCCCAGGAGCCCTGTTCAGCTGATCTGCACCAGCTGTGGCTGTGTGGTGGATTTACCCTCGGGGACAGCGGGGAGATGAATTAGGTAGTGGCTGGAAAGGGCTTGGAAGGCTGCAGGATTGTTGGGCTGGTGCAAACACTTGCCTACCTTTGCCCCTGCGATGCTCTTGACTGGGGACAGACAGGCACGCCTGCCTGTCAGCTCCTTTGAGGAAACCACCTGTCTGTAAAATTCCATGCCGCTAGCTCTGTTCTGTATCGCAAAGCACCGTGTCTTTGGCAACACCCTCGGCGTGTTTCAGTTGGGTTAATTTCTCTGAGACCTTTCCTCGTGGCTTTCTTCTCTTTCTGCTAAAATCCGCTGTCTAAGGGCTTGGTTACACTGGCACTTTATAGTGCTATAAAGCCCCCATGAGCGCTATAACCTCCTCCCCGTCCACACTGGCAAGGCACGTAGAGCGCTATAACCGCTGAGTTATAGCGCTATTGTTAATCCA
The DNA here is from genome assembly GCA_007922305.1 of Dermatemys mawii. Taxonomy (NCBI): domain Eukaryota; kingdom Metazoa; phylum Chordata; order Testudines; family Dermatemydidae; genus Dermatemys; species Dermatemys mawii. Next base: position 8,190,392 of record ML677397.1, on the reverse strand, counting down.
CCTCCGCATGGGGAATAAGGGCTGTAGCGCAGCTGCTGTAGCGCTACAGCAAGAATGTGGACACCCACTGCGCATTAATTGGCTTCCAGCCTGTCCCATAATTTCCGTTCCAGCCACTCTGGTCATCACTTGCAAACTCTTTTGTCCTGTCCTCAGGTGACCACATGTCAGACCCGCCCTTTAAAGTTCCAGGGAAATTTGAAAATCCCCTTCCTGTTTGCTCCAGCCAAGCGTGGCGTGCTCTCAGGGAATCCTTGCAGGTGATCATTCTCATTGATCTGATTGGTTGCGTGGCGTGGTCTCAGGGAATCGTTGCAGATGATCATTCTGATTGATCATCATGACTCCACGTGCCATGCCTCCCCGCAATAGGCGATCCCCAGCATGGAGCAATAGCGAGGTGCTGGACCTCATCAGCTGTTGGGGGGAAGAGGCTGTTCAGTCTCAGCTGCGGTCTAGCCGCAGGAATTTTGATACCTATGGGCAGATATCACGGGCGTTGGCGGAAAGAGGCCATGAGCGGGATGCTCTGCAGTGCCGTGTTAAGGTAAAGGAGCTTAGGAATGCGTATCGCAAAGCCCACGAGGCAAACGGCCGCTCCAGGGCAGCCCCGGTGACTTGCAGATTTTATAAGAAGCTGCACGTGATACTTGGTGGTGATCCTACGGTCACTCCATCGATCACCATGGACACTTCCCAGCCCACCAGTGAAGGGGGAGGTGAGGAGGAGGACGAAGACCAGGAGGATGATGAAGAGGAGGAGGATGAGGACGAGGCGGCAGCGACCCAGGGCACGGAGTCGTCCCTGGATGCATGCAGCCAGGAGCTCTTCTCAACCCAGGAGGGCAGCCAGCCACAGCGTCCGGCGGTTGCAGGGGCCAGCTCAGCAGCGGATTGCGGAGGTAAAGCTGCTTTTCTATGGGGAAGGCTTGCAGCTTGGGGTGGAAAGGGATGCAGGGGGCATTCCACCTGGAGCTCTTCTCAAGCCAGGAGGAGGGCAGGGGGGCATTCAGCCAGGAGCTCTCCTCTAAAGCCAGTAGGAGGGCGGCCAGCCACAGCATCCAGCGGTTGCAGGGGCCAGCTCAGCAGCGGATTGCGGAGGTAAAGCTGCTTTTCTATGGGGAAGGCTTGCAGCTTGGGGTGGAAAGGGATGCTTGCCTACATGTGGAATAGAGCATTGATGTAGTCTATCACCTCGCGGTAGTCATCATCAGTAATCTCTTCAAAGGTCTCAATAAGAGCACTTGCAATGCACCTGCGCAGGTTTCCCGGGAGAGCCAGTGTGGTCCCCATCCCGGTCACGGTCACTAGTCCCCGCCACTGTGCTACAATGGGTGGGGGGAGCACTGCTGCACATAGGCAAGCTGCATATGGCCCTAGGCGGAAGCCGCATCTCATTAAAATCCCTTCCCTTTGTTCCTCAGTGACTCGAAGCAACGAGATATCTTCCAGGACAAACACCTACGGAGAATGTTGGAACAGTGGTCAGAGTAGGGCTCCTGCCACTTCCCGGCACTCCCCACCCCCTCCCCCAGCACAGCTTTTCTGGGGCAGGGAAAAAATCATTTCCCTTGCCTCTGGAGTCCACTCACCATGGCAGGGGCTCCATTGCTGTATCTGTGCTCTCTGCGGGACAGGCAAACGGGGAATGCGGGGGAATCATAGGCATGTCTGCTCTTTACAAGGGAACCACTGTTAAATGTATCTTTTTATTTTAGAAGGGTCGTCCTTGAGCCCTGCACCATTGCTCTTATCAACAGCTGAGAGGCTGAGGCGACTGAGGAAGCGGCCACGCAGGAGCAAAGAGGATCTTGTACAGCAAGTAATGCAACAGGCTGTAACGGAGAATCGAATTGCACAGAGATGGAGGGAGAATGAGAGCAAGTTGAGGGAGAAGGCGCAGAAGGAGAATGCGATTCACCGCTGGAAAAGCACCGATAAGCTGCTCTCATTACTGCAGCTTCAATTGCAGACTGTGCAGCGGATTGTCACCCTTCAGGAGGAGAAGCACCGCACCCACCACCCCAGTTATCATTTGCCCCAAATCCTTTCCCCTTCTGTGCCTCAGTACCCTCCAGGCCACTATCATCAGCTATATGGTTATCACCATCCACAGCTGCCTCCAACCCCTCTGTCTTCACCGAACAACCCCCAAACCCCGGACCATTATCCACTGCAGTCAACCCCTAATAACAAGCCTTACTGCCCTCCGCAAATGGGGTTCGGGGGACATGGCCACTGTGAGGGCACTGGAGACTCAGAGACCCGGACATATTCTGATCTCTGACTGACCCCATGCCACCCCCATTGCACCTCCCCCGGCTGCCCCCTCACATGCATCACAATATTTTCTTTCAGCAACCGAAGTACCTGTTCAATAAATGAATTGTCTTCTTAATAAATGGGTTTCTTTATTAAGTGTACATACATTATTACAGGCTACAGAAAAGCAAATGCCTGTTCCTATTAAAAGGATGCTCCCTCCCTTCCTCCCTCCATCTGCACCTCACTTTAGAACTGGCTTTCAGCCTCAAAATGCTCCCTCAAGGCTTCCCTGATCCTAAAAGCCTCGCGCTGGTCTCCTCCAAGAACCCTGCTCTCTGGCTGGGTGTATGTGGCCTCCAGGCGTTGAACCTCCGAGGACCATGCCTGAGTGAAGCCTTCGCCCTTCCGCTCACAAAGATTATGTAGGGCACAGCATGCGGAAATAACCGCGGAGATACTACCCTCGGCCAAGTCTAGCCTCCCATAAAGACAGCGCCAGCGCGCCTTGAGACGCCCAAAAGCACACTCCACAGTCATTCGACACCGGCTAAGCCTGTAGTTGAACCTTTCCTGACTGCTGTCCAGGCTCCCTGTGTAGGGTTTCATGAGCCAGGGCATTAAAGGGTAAGCAGGGTCACCAAGAATCACTATGGGCATTTCCACTTTCCCCACGGGGATCCTCTGGTCTGGGAAAAAAGTCCCGGCTTGCAGCTTCATGAACAGGTCGGTGTTGCGGAAGAGGCGTGCGTCATGCATCTTTCCAGACCAGCCAGCATTAATGTCAGTAAAACGCCCACGGTGATCCACAAGCGCCTGGAGAACCATGGAGAAGTACCCCTTTCGGTTAACGTACTCGTCTGCTAGGTGGGTGGGCGCCAGAATAGGTATATGGGTCCCATCTATCGCCCCTCCACAGTTAGGGAAACCCATTTCTTCAAAGCCAGCCACGATGTCATGCACGTTACCCAGAGTCACGATTTTTCGTAGCAGAATGCAATTAATGGCCCTGCACACTTGCATCAGCACAACTCCAACGGTCGACTTTCCAACCCCAAACTGGTTGGCCACCGATCGGTAGCTGTCTGGTGTAGCCAGCTTCCAGATCGCGATAGCCACCCGCTTCTCCACCAGGAGGGCAGCTCTCAGTCTGGTGTCCTTGCGCCGCAGGGCGGGGGCGAGTTGAGCACACAGTCCCATGAAAGTGGCTTTTCTCATTCGAAAGTTTTGCAGCCACTGCTCGTCATCCCAGACTTGCACGACGATGCGATCCCACCACTCAGTGCTCGTTTCCCATGCCCAGAAGCGGCGTTCAACGGCCGTGAGCATGTCCGTTAATGAGACAAGAAGCTTCGTGTCAAACGCATTCACCGCTTCGATCTCGTCTTCAGACTCATCACTGTCATCCTGCATGTCAAGGATTAACTCCACTGCACACAGAGATGTGCTGGCGACAGTCGTCAGCATGTTCCTCAGCAGTTCTGGATTCATTGCAGCACACGACAATGGAAGACGGAGCGTGCCTTGCTGAAACCGTTGAAAGATGGCGCCGGAGGTGGAAGGAAACACAGGGATTGCTGGGATATGCCAAAAAGCATCATGGGTAGTTGAAACAGGATACAGAATGCCCCGCAAGTGACGCCCCCCCCACCACAAGGCATTGCGCCAGATCGGGAAGAGGTGTACTGTGGGATACATGCCCTAATGCGCTGCTCTTAATGCCGTATTAAGTGCCACAAATGTGGCCATGCTATAACGCTGGAGCATCTCAGTGTGGACATACAATAGCGCTATTCATATTACTGTATAAGGGGACCGCTATAACCAATAGCGCTATAATCTTGTAAGTGTAACCATGCCCTAAGCCACTTTGCTGACCTATCCTATTTTTATTCGCCTGCCCTCTATATGCCTTTTTGTCTCCCTCTGCTCTTTTCCTTCCGAACATTATCCTGGTTCCTCCCTTTTTAGCTCCTCCACTGCGCCCGATCCTCTTAGGATCAGGCCAAAGTGTGTGTCCTGTTCGCCCTCCCAATCAGGCTGATGGTGAATTAACAGGTGAGTCGACTGCCCTGCTTTTACAGTACAGTGTTGTCTAGGGGATAGAGCACTGGACGGGGACTCAAGAGATCTAGGCTCGATTCCCAGCTCTGCCACTGGCTAGCTGGTTACCTTGGGCATATCACTTTACCTCCCCATGTTTCACTTTCCCCTTCTGTAAATCCAGATAACATTGCCTGCCTCCTTTGTAAAGCGCTAAGGCCAGCCCGCTGAAGGGATCGCCTCTCTCTGTGTGCTGTACTAGCAACCTGCAGGGGTGGCTGGCAGGGGGTTCTCTGTGAGGGCTTGGGACTCTGGACCTCGCTCTTCCCTTTGGGCCCAAGGCTGCTGAGAGACAGCTGTTTTTCAGGGGCCTGGGAAAGGGCTGAGGATGTGAAGGGGAGAAAGGAGTAATTGTCGGCAGCTTGTTCCGTGCAACGAACTCCAAGCCACAAGCGGGAAAGGGCCTCTTCCTATGATTGTCAGCTGATGCTTTATAAGTATCGGTGGGGGATGGGTACAGACATGAACCCATGTGCGCTCCACTGCTGACCCTGTGCATGGAGCACTAGAGAAAGCAGCGAGTGATCTTTACTGTCAGTAGGCTACTTAAGCAGCCCTCCCCCAACGTGTGTCAGTAATCTTTGGACTTCTGCTCTGTTCTGGCCGCTGAATGGGGAGGGATATTTGTGGGTAGGGTGACCAGACAGCAAATGTGAAAAATTGAGATGGGGGATGGGAAGGTAACAGGAGCCTATATAAGAAAAAGTCCCCAAAATCAGGACTGTCCCTATAAAATCAGGACATCTGGTCACCCTACTTGGGGAGGTCAGTGATGTGCGTAATGTGCGTGTGATCTGCGTGTAACTGAGAATTCAGGTCACTAATGTTTTCTAGGTAACATCTAAGATCTAATCAGTGTGGCCAGTAAGAACTACCTGATTGCTCAGGCTGCCACACGCCATTCCGTGTTTGTACATATATAAGATCCCTTTAAATAAGCTGGCCTCACCCTCTGATAACCCTTAACGTCTTTGCGAAGGGCGTGAATAGATCCCAACACTATAGGCTTAGGTCTGTGCTTACGAAATCTGTTTCAGATGGCTACTCTGCCAGGGACCACTTGGATTCAGCCGTCTGGGTATTTAGCACCAATAAACTGAATTTGTTTTGCGGGTAAAATACTTCTCCCATCTGCTTCCTTGAAAAGATCTGAAAGGGCTTCCTAATCGAGCACGAATTAAGCCGCTCATAGCTATATGTGGAAGGCAAATATTATCTGTGTGGAGAAACTGAGGCACAGAGGGAACTGGGACCTGTCTTAGGAGTGTCTCCAGCAATGTTCCCTCTAATTTTCGACAGGCCACGTGCGCAAAAAATTTCTTCTGTGCAAATTTTTGTGCTTCAGTGCAAATTTTTGTGTGCGCAGTGTTTCGCCATGTGCGTGGGGTTTAGGATATGTGTGTGCACGCACACAGCTTAGAGGGAACAGTGGTCCCCAGTCTATTGGCCTGCTCTACCCCCATCTTTCACAAATCACTTCACTGCATAGTACAGCCCCTGTCACCATTTCACATGCCGACCTCCCTGTGCTAGTACCACAACAGAATGAATGCGGTGACCTACAGAAAGCGTGCTGTGAAATTGATTTCAGTGCGAGAGCTCTCGTGCATGTAATCAGCGGGAGATCGCTTGTCCGTTCCTTATTTTGCATAAATGAGATTAAGCAATTTAGCCGCCCGGGCGGAGATTTGCTTGGGGGTGAGGCGGAGACTGGAGATTGAGACACACATGTAACTGTAAGTGTTAATGCTTTGAAGTTTCGGTGTTATCTAATTGGGTGGTGGATCTAGGGCCTAGAAATCTAGTGTACACTTCTAGGTTGGAAACTGTGTTACTATCCTGCAGCATTTGACATTTTGAAACATTTCCTGTTTTGCATCCGGAGAGAGACAGAGAGAGCAAGAGACAGATTCACTACCAGAAAACCTAGTGGTTTTCTACATAAGAGACCCAGGTTAGATCCTTGCTCCAAATTGAGCAGAGCAGGGCTCTGAAGCTGGATGTCCTATGTAAATGTCCAAACCACCAGGCTATTGGCTATTCTGAGGCAGTTTCTCCCTGGTCTAGACTTTAATTCCTTACTGGATTTGAGAAATCTCCCTGAAGAAAGTGTTGCCAAAACTGCTATAAGTTCTGTTTTCAACAAATCAGCCGTTTTCTGACATGCTGTTTTGTTGAAAAATTCCTGAATACCCAATCGACTCAACGGCCCTCATCCTAGTCATACTTTACATAATCTTTACTGTATTTTTCTTCACAACATCCCTGTGAGGTACGGCCGGGCTGTTGTCTCCATTGTACAGATGGGGAACAAAGGCACAGAGAGACTCACTGACTTGTCTAAAGTCACACAGGGAGTCAGTGATAGAACAAGGAATTGAACCTGCATCTTCCAATTTGTAGGTTAGTGCCCTAACCAGCAGAACAGTGACCTTCTCTGAATGCTAGGATGCTTTGTGTGTGTGTTTATTTCATCGTTGCCAACAGTTTGAGAGTGAGTTTCACACTAGTTGATGGCTTTTTTTTCTCGGAATGCTCCTGCTTCTGGAGTCATGTGATTGTGAGTTTGCTTTCTAAAAGAAAAGGAAAACAATCTCTAACCCTTGTGGTTGCAAAGAAAAGCTTGAGAAGTGTGACCCTCAAAGGCTCAAAAAGTAGCAGGCAAATGGAGATCCTCAAATGTATTAATACACTTAAAAATCTCATGCTTTTTAAGCCAATGCCAAGGTTTGTGAGGGAGGACCCTTGACTCATGATTTATAAACATGTAGGGTTGGCAGTACGGTCTTGTGAGGCTTGACCTAAGCAGTACAGAGGGTCTGAGCTCTCTTGGCTCTCTCTGAGTGTAGTGAGATTTCCTCCCTGTGCCCTGCCTACTCGGCCCGACAAACAGACTGCGGGGCTTCCTGCCTGCAGCACACGTGGGAGGAACTAAGATTACACCAGCCTCTGTACCAGTTGCTCCCTCCAGTTCCACGGTGCTCAAGGCCAGAATGTTGCTGCCACCTGCTCACCTCTTCTAACCATCAGAGGAGTGAAATTCTGGAACAGCCTTCCAAGGGGAGCAGTGGGGGCAAAAGACCTATCTGGCTTCAAGACTAAGCTTGATAAGTTTATGGAGGGGATGGTATGATGTGAGAGCCTAATTTTGGCAATTAATAGATCTTTGACTATTAGTGGTAAATATGCCCAATGGCCTGTGATGGGATGTTAGATGGGGTGGGATCTGAGTTACTACAGAGAATTCTTTCCTGGGTATCTGGCTGGTGAGTTTTGCTCACGTACTCAGGGTTTAGCTGATCGCCACGTGACTCTGTGCGCTGCCTGGACCTACAGGTACCGCTCCCATTAGCCACGGTACCTGGCCAATAGGAGCTGCTGAGCTGGCGCTGGGAGCAGGGGCAGTGGGCAGAGCCCCCATGGCTGTCCCTCCACCTAGGAGCTAAAGGGAGATACCAGCAGCTTCCTGGGAGTTGCACTGGGCTGGGTAGGGAGCCTGCCTACACTACCAACCAGACTTTTGACAGCCTGGTCAGTGGTGCTGACCGGAATTACCAGGGTCACTTTTTGACTGGCAACCCTATGGTAATGCGGGCTATGTAAGTACCAAAGCTAACTAGACTTCAGTGCAACTACTCCTATTTACATCAGCTGGGCATCTGTCCTGACTTTCTCTCGCAGCCTGCGAGCAGAACCCCGCAATATACATTTTTTGCTGACTGAAGATCTGGACCAAAGTGCTTAGCCCTTCCTGGTCCTGATCTTGCAACGCCGTGTGTGGTTCCCCTAATCCTGCGCTTCCCTTGGAAGCCCGACAGGCCACAGAGAATGTACGTCCCAGCCTGAAATATGTTCCCTGTCAGCAATGCCGTGTCTCCTCCAGAGGCGGGGATCCAGTGCAGGCCCCGTGGTTACCAGCTGGGTTTTGCGTGTAATGCAGTGAACGATAACTTTCTCCATCCATAGCTCTCTGTCTGCTCCTTGTCAGAGGGATAGTGGAGCTGGGTTCCTGGAGCCTGGGAGAATTCTCATCCCTCTTCCTCTCAACCTGCTTTATTTTACTCTTCCCTATATGAAATGCCACCAATTTTTAGCCTATTTTCATACTACATTCATACCGTTTTTCCACCCCACAGGTCCTCTGCCTCCTTCACTGCACAGGATGGACAGTGCTCGCTGACTGGGTAGCTATTTATATTTCTTTTTATCCTCCTCATTCACTGTGTGGTCCCATGCATTATTTACCATCTACCATCCAAACCCTGCCTGGAAGACAGAATTATTAATTTTCTCCTGAGCTTTTCCATGGCGCTCTCCTTAATGAATTGAAGCCAGCTGAATGTTTGTATGGACCTATCTTCACAATACCTTTGAGAGGGGAAGTGGTGTGTTATCTGCATTTCAGATATGGGCTCTGAGGCCCAGAGGTTAGATCCAGAATTGTCAATTGTTGTCTCATCTTGGATGTCCAGGGTAAGAAGCGAGTCCTTAGCGTTTTATAGCCTGTCAGAGCAGAGCTCCTATTTACTACAGTTTTGAGAGCTCGGCGTGTATGTAGCTCTCAGCACACAGTGGCTTGTGAAAACATTGGTTCCTGTTACTTGCACAGTATCACACAGGATCTCTATGGCAGAGTCACTTTACTTTAGCTAAGAGACCGTGGAACATGGATAAACAGGATTAACCCTTACGCTAGCAGATTATTATTTACTCAAGTTGATTGGCATTGCAGGCTTCTCACTGAATAGATTAGCAATTTGTATTTGACCAGGTACAACTAAGCCAGACTGCACTGATTTTTGAGCATCCGGTATTCTATCACTTAATGATATTACCCCCATCCCCTTAAAAATGGGGGAAGGAGAAAGGGTTTGGGAGGAAAGATCAAGATTGCTGCCTGGCCCATCCCGAGGGAAGTAGAGAGTGAGACATCCAGGAGGTGTTAAAGGGAAACCGGCCAGGACTGGAGAAGCAGATCTGAGAGTTCTTGGACCCATCCCTGAGTGACATTTGTTTCAGAAAGCAGGGTGAAGCTCATGTGCACAGACAAGCATGTCTGTTAGTAAACCCATCTCCTTGAATTTTGCACAGGTTTGGGAACCATTGACCCTTTTGGTTCCCAGCTGTGGTTCGTGTTGCTGGTTTCTGACTCTCTCTGGTACCAGGGAGAAAATCTTGCTGCTTTCAATCGGCAGTTTATATGCCACAAAAATGTAATTTGCCCTTAAAACATCGCTTGCCAGTTACTGCTCTTGCTTTTGTCAGTTGCAGCACTGTGTCTTTTAATACTTTCAGCTTTAAGATCACCTTTATTGCATCACCTACCTTAAAAATAACACAGGCTTTTAGGTTTCAGAATGGTAGCCGTGTGAGTTTGTATGCGCAAAAAGAACGAGGAGTCCTTGTGGCACCTTAGAGACTAACAAATTTTACATGAAAACTTATGCCCAAACAAATTTGTTAGTCTCTCAGGTGCCACAAGTACTCCTCTTTCTTTTTACAGGCCTTTAGGTGAGGCTGGGCTTTCTAATCTGCTGAGTAACTTTCCTAGCTAAACACTGGACGTTGGGGGTGTCCAGTTTCTGCTTAGGGTATTGACATTTACAAGTTGGATCCTTGTACATTTCACAAAAACAATGAGGAGTCTGGTAGCACGTTAAAGACTAACAGATTTATTTGGGCATAAGGTGCCACCGGATCCGTTTTTGTGGATACAGACTAACACGGCTACTCCTCTGATACTTGTACATTTCAATGTGCCGTCTTGCTTACAAACGTGTATATGTGTCTTGTATATTTCAATATACTACCTGTTCCGATGTGTGTGTGTGTGTGTGTGTGTGTGTGTGTGTGTGTGTGTGTGTGT